>ML685783.1:598882-639915 GCA_007922175.1 Pelusios castaneus
AGAAAGAAAGAAAGAAAGAAAGAAAGAAAGAAAGAAAGAAAGAAAGAGCAAGCTAGAGGAGCCTCTCCCTGCCATCCCTCAAGGGTCACATCTCTGGGTATGAGCTCTGCTATGCAGAAGTAAGGGGAGGATAGTGGCCATAGGTGGGTAGTTTTTTTACATCTCCTAGCAAACATAACCAGATCCACAGGAGGGAGATGTGGGGCAAGGGCCAGCTCTGTTGTCCTCTTATCCCACAGGTGCACAGCAGGAGTACCACACACTAAAATATCTAATAGTAACCTCCCGTTGCACAGAAATGGGATGGCACTGAAATAGAATCATTAAAGGGTTTTTAAACAAGAGAAGTAATCAGCCACTGTTCACAACTGCAATAGCATGTGAATGATCACCGATCACCTTCACAGCATAAACACTGACATTACAATGGCTGTGGGCAGCACACCAGTTTCCTTCTATGCAAAATCCTACTGCCCAGCAGCAAATCCTGTCTGTAGTCAGCTGTGCAACCCCTGAAGAACCATTCACTTTGCAGTGGGATTTGTAGGAATTAGACTTCAGTGGAGATGGCAGAAAAGAAAACCTAGGCACAACACTGCAACACATGAACAAAACACACACTATAGAAGCAAGGGGCTTAATTTAAAAGCAAGGGACATCAGAGCGAAGGCTGCCTCCCTTCCACCCTTGAGCCAGTTCTGGAAGCACATGCCACAGGGATTATCTTGCATTAATTGGAGACTGCAGCACAGAAGAGTAAGTTAAAAAGAATGTAGCAGACCAACTGCTAAACATCCTTCCTTGCTTCTGCCAGTTCAGGTTACAACTGTTTATTGCCAGGTAGGGTTTTGTAACTAAATATACTATTCGAGTATAGACTGTACATCAAGGCAGAAAGGTGCAGCATCACCTTAATTTTTTAAAAAGGTGAACTTCACCTTTAAATGTATCTGCTGGGGAACAGGTTCTCTCTAATACTGAAATTTCCAAGTCAAGCTATAGTATTTGCCTAGTGTGTGATAAAGGCCTGAAATAAAGCCAGCTATGACCCACGTTGCTGTTATTGATTCTAAAAAGGGAACTGATCTTTTTTCCTAACCAGTTACATTAAAGGCCAAGTTTCTGTACTCCTTATTCAGGCTTGTAGTAAGGACAGCAGATGTGGTCCCACTTGCAATCAAAAATACCAAAAACTCTCTAGCTTGGTTCAAACTCTGTTCTTGCAGTGACACATACTGGAGACTGAGTTTACTGCCTTCAGTACTTTCTAAACGTTCCTAAAGTCCTTCCATAGTTCCTTGGTGTGGAAGTTTGGGGATCATGTGGGTCCCTTAGATTTCCAGTTCCCGCCCACACAGGTGTAAATGGAAACAAGATCTAGAATTCTGTTTTGCAACATCAGGGACAAAGCACTAACTTACATGACAAGATGAGGGGAAGTCAGGTTCTTAACAGTGTGAAATCCACTACATTCACCACTGGGATTCAGCGCATTTATTATGGGACAACAGCTGATAAAGATCCCAGCAATGGACAAATATACCACACTTCTTTCTTGATAAGAGAAGGATATAGGCTCGAACTACATTTTTAGGGCAGTATGATTTATAGTGATATTCTTTCCCAACATTAAAGGATTGAGCGCCCATACATTTTTGTCCTCACCCTTTTTTTAAGCCTATGTACTCACTGCACAGTGACCAGCCTAAAGTCTGGATCTGCAGTGCTGGGATTCTAACACAAGCCCCTAGATGGATTATGTAGCGCAGCTTAAAGCACCTCCAAACCAAGGTCAGAGGTTTGTGTGTGTTTATCACAGCGGAATTAAGACTAAAACCTGACTAAGAGCCCAGATTAACTGTGCAATGCAGACATATTTAAACAAGGTGTCTTGTAAGAAAAGAACAAGTCAGTCTAAATTAGAGACCATTTGAGGTTCATAGTTACATGCATTTGAAACCCAAAATCTTGAAACAAAAGAAGAAAGCATTCAGCAAACATCCCTGACGAATGAGAAGGACAATAACCATACCGAATCTCTATCCTCTATTACACGCTGGGGTCTGGCAGGCGTGGCAGAGCTTGTACCTTTCAACCTCTTGTACTGCGTGAACAAAATATTCATCGTTGCAAGAAGGACCTCTGATAAATTGTGTCTGATCTATGCAAAGAAAAAAAAAACACAAGGGAATGAAGAGCAGGACAAGACAGCGTCATTATGGCTATTGTAAGACAACAGAAAGCTGAGAATTATCACTGTATATGCAGGAGGATGTGTTGAGAAATGCCACCTCATAATTAACTTGAATTGAAGATGACTAGGTCATAATGAATAGAGAATTGCAACTTCAGGTGGGGAGTGAGCAGCAGAAGAATACGGACTCTTAAAAAATAAAATACGCTGATTTATGGCAAATAGCCAAAGAAATAAAACCTGAGGGAAGAAGAAAAATGGGGATGACATCAGCAGAACTGCTTCTAAACAGGACAGGTTTTCAAATTTCCCATGAAGATAGTGTAGACTTGATCTACCAATCTATGACATGAAGAGCGAAAGTGAAAACAGTACCTTTTTCATTTTTAGTACTGTATGATTCATTGCTCCAAACAGAGTCTGTGGACAGTTCCTCCACATTAAGCTGTCATTCGTTCATTGGTCTCCTACCCTCGTATTCATTCCCAGGGTGACAATAGCTAGCAAGACATCTTCTTAAATATTGGTGTGAGATCAACTGAACTACGCTTAAAAGACCAACAAAGGCAGCCTTATTCTGTATTAGAAACCAGGTATTATACCAAAGAGATTGTTTTCAAACAGCTCCAGACAGCCTTCTCTTTTAAACACTGATCTAACCCTTATGTCAAAAGGCGGTGCAAAAGCGAGACTTTTTCTCTAAAATTCAGTCGTGTTAGATATGGGCATGGTAGTCATTTGGGTAAGAGGGTCTGTGCTCTGATGATAGAAAGCACAGTAACGCATGCTGAAGACACTTCATCCAATCACTAATCATCATGATAGAATAAAAGATAAGAAAATCCTTCTTTACCATCTCGGCGGCTACTTTGAAGATGGATTAATTTACAAGCAAAGAGTCGAAGACCCACAATGTTAAACTCTTTGTTCGGATTTGCACCTGTTAGAATCTAAGCCACTTTGATTATGGGGAAGTGACTTAAGGGCAATAGTCTGAGTTAGGAAGGAAATCAATAAATTCTAAGGCTTGAAGGGAAATATCATTCATTCATTCATAAGCCTTTCATCTACTAGTTCACTTAGTGACAAAAAAACCCATTATGCTATTAAAAATCCTCTGTAATATATTTTAAGATTACATCAAACATTTGATATAAGGTTCAAAAGTAAGTGCTAGGGAGTCTGCCCCTGGCATGTCAATTTCAATGGACATCTCCCAGGGTAACTGCTGCAGCCTGCATACCAGTTATCATTTCTTTTAGTTTGGGAGGAAAGAAACCCACATTCTCTCACATGCTAAGTGACTGCTGATAGCCTGGAGGGCTAGAACTCAGGGTTAAAACTCACAAAATATGGTATGGAAGATTCCAAACAGATACTTTTCCACAAAATGGATACCAAGTTTTGAGATTTCTCCTGTCTGATCTTAATGCCACACAGAGAGGCACTAACGGCATAATGGAAAACATTGTAATCAGAGACCAGAACATAGAATAAATCTGGATCTGAAGACATAAATAGCAAAAGGTTGAGGACACAAGGCATTGCTTACTTCATCACTGAAATTTCTGAAGGCAGCCACCCTTTCTTCCACACAGTCTTGGCTAAGGGGCACCAGCTTTAGATGTTCAATAATCTGCAAAAAGAAGAGCAGGAATAAGAGTAGACTTTACCGTTAATTTCTCTCTACCATATGCTAAGTAACAGGTTTGCAATTTTGAAATATTCGCAAAGGACCCCATTACATAACTGAACTGTACCCAATTACTCTATTAGACATCATTTTACCTCTTACCCATTTATTGGTATAGCATAAACATCATGTTCTAGATTACAAACTATCTCAAGAAAATGCTCCAGATTAACAGATAACTGGAAAAAAATACATTTTATAAACTCCTGTATCATCATTGCACCTTATGGCAAATAGCCAAAGAAATAAAACCTGAGCGAAGAAGAAAGAAGGGGATGACATCAGCAGAACTCATTAAACATAAGATACCATGACACTTTTTTGTTGCTTTAAGTGGTGTTACGTGAAATGCTTTGGGTATTCCAGGGCATTGTTAAGTCTGTACTTCAGACTGAACTCTTGGAACTTACATCAAAAGCCCTGTCAATGTGACCGGCATGATATTCATCAAAAAATGTGATCAAGTCTAATAGAAGGTAGAACGTGGAGTCAATCGATTTCTTTGTACTTCTCCCTTGACCTTTATACCTGAAAGAAAAAAGTGTTTGCAATTTTACCGTACAAAATGGCATCCACTTATAAAGATGCATCATGAACTTTCAATTCCTCAGAAGTTCAGGCTTCAAGTAAAAACTGAGAAGGCATTGAACAACAAAAGGCAGCTTTCATTTCTCTCACCCGTAACAAAAAGTTTCTGACAGCTTTCTCTTTTACTCACTTAAATTATTTCTCTTACTCCTAATTATTTCTCACAAATAAAATTTGTATTTACATTTATACTGCTTATGTTTCCATATCTAAGTGACAACTGCCCATAGCAATCAGAATCCTATTCATCTGGTAGGCAGGTGTTGTATAAGCATCTTTAAAATGCTGTTTATATAGCATAGTTACCTGTGAAACTTTGCTGCCTCGGGATATTCAGGTAAATATCTTTGAAAGACTTTGAATACTATTTCTAGCCCTATTACCTAGAACAGAAATGCCAAGGTTATCAACCTTCATTCTTTACATAAGAACTGACTGACGCCTAGGTCAGGCTGTCTTACGCACTCTGGTAGTGCAATGCAGTTGGTTAAGTGCATTATGTAGACTGTTAAACATCCTCTGATGCATCTTGTGTTAGCCACTATTGGGGACAGAATCCCAAACGAGATGGCTATTTAGTCTGGTTTGTATGGTGTGTCCTCTGTTCCAACACAATGATGTGAGAAGGTATGTGAAAACAAGGATCTTTTGCCCAAGTTGCTGACTGTGTCACTAAAACATTGCCAACTGTACAAAAACTGAAGAAAATCCTTATGCAATAATTAAATGGGGGGGGGGGGGAACTTATGACCTAGACAAGCATCCTGAATGTTAGGAAGCACAAGATGGGGAGAAAAAGCAGAAATCGCTGATCTAGCCATACTTGGTACGGCTATAAAGCAGCACTGAAGCTATGATCATCCACCACCAAGTCTGCCTGGCTCACCATGTTCTTCAAATGCCAGAAAACTGACTCTCAAAAGCAGGTCATTTTCTCACAACCGAGCCATGGCTAATGAATGAGGGGTGGGCAAAAAAGTGCTTCAAAGACACCCTCAAAATCAGCATAAAGAAGTAAAATCTTGACAAATTCATGAGAAACTCAAGCCCTCAAATGACCAAAATGGAAAAGGACCTTTGGCAAGGATCCCAGCATTTCAAGATCCAGAAGAGACAAAAGGAAATGGAGAAATGGGAAAGGAGGAAAGAATATACCACAGCCTGACTTAACAATCCAGATTCTCTCCTTGCAGTGGAAAGTATCTGCTCCAACTGTGACAAAATCTATGGATCCAGCAATACCAGGCTATTATTTTATGGAAGACAACCATCCTCCAACTCTGAGGGATCACCAATGATAAAGCAATATTACAGTGATGTCTAATAGTCATAAAATCACAGAAGTTTAGGGCTGGAAAGGACCTCAAAAGGTCATCTAGTCCAGCCTCCTGCTCAAAGCAGGAACAACCCCAACTAAATCATCTCAGCCAGGGCTTTATTGAGAGCCCCGCCTTAAACATCCCTAGGAATGGAAAGTCCACCACCTCCCTAGATAACCCATTCCAGTGCTTCACTGCCCTCCCTTCCATCATGGAGACTGCAACCAGTTATTAACATAATGCTACTGCAGAGACGGTTAGATCATAAATTCTACCCAGAGGCCCCATTCTCCTGGATGGCTGCTGAATGATATATCTGACCAAGTCAATACAGTACTAATTTTCACTCCATTTTAGCCTTCACTATCTGGAGATAGGATTAACGGAAATAGCAATCTGAAAATGTCACTTTTCAGTAGAGAAACTCAAAGCTACCACGCTAAAAATCAACACATCATTTATACATTTTTTAATTTTAAAAGATGGAAGTGCTTGGAGAATTGCTTATTTTATTTTTTTTATTTTTTTTGCATGTCAGAAAGTACCATGGTAAGAACCAAGAAGTTTTTAGAAGTACTTTACAGGAAACTCAGGAAATGCCATCTCTCATCAGACAACAGCCACTGCCAGATGTTTCAAATGAAGATGTCGAAATGGGACTATTTTGCAATAACATGGCAATGAGAACCGTTAACGCCTATCTCTAGGCAATCGGTGGAGCATGAGGGCTGCAGTCCCTTATATATGTTAATCCTAATTAGTGTGCTGTAACTGTAAATGATAATCTTCAAAGCATGTGACGAAGTGGAATTTTCTCCCACGAAAACTCATGCGATAAACAAATGTGTTAGTTCTTAAAAGTGCCCCAGGACTCCTTGTTTGTTTTGATAATCTTGAAGTTCATAGAAATGCTTTTCTTTTCTGATTCTTGTAATGTTCTTTATCTCTACAATACCTTGTGGCAGCGAGCCCACAGACTAACTTTATCTTGTGTAAAACTGTCTTATTTGTTTTGAGTTTAAATGGGTTGCCTTTTTAATCTGTTGCTGTTAAAACACCAATGAAACGAAACCTGGTTCTTTGAAAACAAAGTTTTCAGGATGCTAACTCCCAACCCTCCCTTTCTCTCAAAACAGCTCCAGTCATTAAAGATTATTGTTAATTCAGCTTTAAGTTAGTAGGTTGCACTACCATTAACTAACAACCGCTACTCATGAATTTGCCATTAAAATGTCATTAAAAATTCTCTCTCTCAGATATACAACTTGTTATATTTATTGCTGTCTAGATCTATATCTCTTCCACCCTCATTCTTCCCCAGTAATATTGCTTGTCTCCTTTTCTGATTTGACCATGGGTAATATAACTTGCTTCTGTCAAATTCATCTGACCAGGAACATGAGATTCCATTTTCTATGTGTAATATACAGTGATTAAAAGCAGGGCCAGGCAAGTTCTGATCCTTTTTTGTCTGCTGGAAACATCACTAAGGACACTGTTCAAGCCACGCATGATCAAGGTCAAGAAAACCCTCTGCATGCTGACTGTCAGAGGTGTAGGAACCTGAACTGGAATGGTCAGGTACATTCTAGTCACTTCACAGTCTCAGAGACCCAACCCCCAATCTTACCTCTCTGCAATGGAATGTGCCATATTCTTCAGCCTCTCTTTGTTAGACTGGGGAGTGCTGATCTGTGGAACCATGGGACTGAGTAATTTATTCATCAGTTCTAACACCTTATCTGGATTCTGTTGAATAATAAAAATATATGAAAGACAGAGCAATGTTACATAGCCTGCCTCTTGCACTTTGCAAAAAATGTAGAAAGGCCTATTCTGTGGGTGCTGAATGTCTCTCCATTAAGAGTAGAAATTGGGCACTCAATTATTGATTTGTTTGATAGGATTTAATTGGGATTGGTCCTGTTTTGAGCAGAGGATTGGACTAGATGACCTCCTCAGGTCACTTCCAACCATAATTTTCTATGATGCTTCTGTGATTATTACCGGTTAAATAGCAGCAATATGCCATTCGTTATATCAGAGAAAACTGGAAAAAACCACATGGCATTCAAATCCCTGTTAAATCCCTGGCTAAGGGACCACTCCCTTTGACTTCAGGTATATTTCAAGAAGAAAATAAGTGTGCCTATTGCAGTAGAAGCCCAATTGTTTTATTCTTGTTTCCAAATGCTATTTCAATTACATATGAAAGACACAAACTGGGTAAACTGCTTTGCTGGCCATAACAATCTTCCTCGGGGAAACAATTGTTTGAAATGTGGATTCTATATTGACCAGGAACCTAGACTGCTTAACTGCCATATGGCTAAATCCCAGTATGGGTTGGCTGTGAAGGTCCAAGTCCTCCTTGTTTTACTCACAAGTCAGTGGAATAGCTAAGGAATGAGATGAGCAAAATGTGGCCTTAATTTTGTAGAGACAGTTCATGTTCTGTGATCAAAATAACCTTCAACTCAAGGTTGATGTGTTTTGAAGTAAGAGGATGAAATATGTAGATATGGATGGTAGCTATAAGAACACATTTACCTTTGCAAGGTCATAAAGTTTCGCTGCTTCTTCAAATAATCCTTTATTTTCTGCTGCTGAAGCAACTTTGTTAATAATAGGCTTTGTGTCACTAGTAAACTTGTCTATAACTCCTGGCTGAAGAGACAAGACAAATGGGGAAAAGGTAGGGGAAAAGCATTTGAAATCAGATAGAATATTTGCCGAATTTTAAAACTGTCAAGACAATTAATATTTTACATATCAGATTATGGTTAAAATGGACAGTACATTTCCATGGAAATAAATAAGAAGGTCACATTAGAAAGAAAAAGAGCTCTTGGAAGAGAAGACGTCACCAATGGGGAGATTGCAAATGAAATTTGATTTTGACAAACAGAAGGCAAGTGCTATTAGCATTTAAAAAAAAAAAAAAGTACAAAATGAAAGGGGGAGTTAAAAAAAGACCAGAAGCTTCTCAAAAGGACACAGGCGCAGTGTAAAAATGGGATCACATAATTTCCTGGGAAGATTCTTTACAATAAAATTGGTTTTGAATTCTGGTCTCACCATCTTCATAAGCAAAACATGGCTATCCTTGAATGGAATCAGGTAAAAGCCACAAAACTGGACTTATTAAATATAACCTAAAACCTCTCTCTCTAAACATACATACCACATGCAGAAATACAAAAAGGGAAAACATCTGGAAAGTTAATTGCATTAAAAAAAAAAAAAATAGGACCAGCCAAGTTCAATGATTTTAGCCTCAAAAGAGATAAAAGATGACAAGGGAGAAATGTCCAAAGAAAAACCCTTCCAGAAATTAAAAGTACTTTTTGACACTGGTAAGTGTAAAACATCAGGGAAGATTACTGAAATGTAATCATGATTAGGGAATCAGATTTAAGCTCCAAATTGAGAAGCATAAAGAAAAATGGGGGTTCTGTGAACAGAGACTTTTTAGTCATTTTCCCATACTGTATACATTTATATACACCCTCACCTTTAAAAAAAAAAAAAAGAAGCAGCAGCAGCAGCTCAAGTGTCCCTCTACCCTTGGTGTGTGCATTCATTTTAGTGACCCCTTAGCAACCAAATTACCCCTACCTAAGTGCTGTCCACACCGACATATTTACTCAGCCTCTGTGAGAGGCGGAAGCTATGCTAACGGGAGAGCGCTCTCTCATCAGAATGGAGCATCTTCAGCAGGCATGCTACAGCGGTGCAGCTGTGCTAATGTAGTGCTTCTAGTGTAGACTTCCCATCAGGTGAGATGACTGATTTTTTTTAATCAGATATTCAGAAAGACTGGACCGCTTATTTGTGGCTATGCCTTTTGTCTGTGAGCCCTCATTTCCTTAGTCATGAGGATTTGTAAAAAGCTGCCATACATTTTTCTTCTGAATTGAAATGAGGATATATAGTCCACATTAACAACTGAAAACAAAATCTCACAGGCCATTTATGGGCACTTCAGCTAGTTATATGTAAACATTCTTTAACCCAAAACCCTAAATCCAAAGCCAAAATCCTACAACTGACCACAGAACCGATATAATCCTGGCCTCACTGAAGTCAGAGAGAATTTTGCCACTGAATTCAATAAAGCAAGTAGTTCACTCTATCGCTTTTGTTTCTTGAACTGTATCCTCTTTTCATTCTAGGCCCTTCATAATTTGCCTTTCTCCTAGCCAAGCATCAATCCTTCACATTTTCACAGCTCATTGATCATTTTGCAAAATGACTTTGTGCTTGCAGCAATAGCCTGCATACAGCTAGGGTATTTGTTTAACGATTAAATAAAAAATGCAGGGAAGCCAGAAATAGACTTGAGAATAACTGGAATATTATCCTGTGCATGTGCCATGCCCAGCAAATGAAATGGATATACATTATATTATGTCATATATACAAACACTATCTTCAACTTACCTTCCTACTGCCATCATTCTCCAGCTTCCCCAGAATCATATCAAACTAAAGGGGGGAAAGAAATAAGAAAGAAAGGAAATTAACCATAAACCTACTGCAACTCACTTGGCAGTAGCCTAAAGTTGCTGTCCTTAGCATATCATAAACAGAGCACTCAGTGAAGCCAAGATCTTCATTCAAAGTAATTACATGAATGCATGAAACCAACACCAAACATATGGTCACATGGTCTTTCTGAGACATGGATCATTTCTCCTCTTGATTCCCCACACAGAATCATAAAGAAACGGACCATGAGAGAAATTAGAAGACTTTTGGCTTAAGTAGTGCACAGACCCTGAACTGGCTTTCTATAAAGGGGTGAATTTCCCCTTAATTGAAGATGGGACAGGACAGCTATCCACACTTACCTCTCTGCTTTCGATTACTAGCTCACTGACACAACGCAAAAACATATTCTCTCCTTGGCTATCCTTCTCATTCCTGCGAAAGAAAACGAAACAAAAAATCTCTGTGTTTTGCAGACCTTCTATCGTTATTACTAAAGCAGTATAACTGGGTAAAACTGTGTCATCGAATCTTGGATGAAGGCTCCTACCTGAGAAAGTAAAAATACTGCAAAGCTTCCCTTGGGTCCGTTGACTCAAATTTACGGGTGTAGAGCATCAAAAGGCGAATGAAATTAAGGCGTCTCATGCCAGGAGGGTCGCCAGCTTCATGACTTACTGGGATATTGGAAATAACACAGACCAAAACAATACTGCTTAGCATCGGACATTTTGGAACCATCTTATCAAAGCCGTGTTTCAACCAAGACATTCCCAGAGCGAGTGAATATCTAAACAGACCCACATGGTTACCCTTAGGGAAGACTGGCATGTTTCAGACTCTTGTTCAAATGATGGCTTCATTTGAGTCTCGCCAGGATTAAAGGCAAGGGCTTTATGGCAGGGGTAAGCATGCAGGACTTACACAGCTGTGCGCTCTGCCCAGACGATTTCAGGAGCAGCTTTAGCTCAAAAAGGACCAAAGCAATGTGAACAGCATGACAACGCAAGCGCTCCATCCGAAAGAGAAAAGCAATCGCAGCTTCAAACTGTGCTGTCAAGAATAACACTTGGAAGTAGAGAAGTGGCTGCTGATTCACTGCAAAATGTGTTTCACCTAGGGGGAAAAACACACACATGAAAGTGAAGATGGTTTTGCAACTGGGATCTGCGACAGCGGGTGCTTCTGGTGACAATATCTCACCAGGGTTTACTCACTCCACATGGAAATAACCACACAAGACAAAACAGAATATCTAATCACATATCTATAATTGCCCATTGCACAGTCCTCACAAAAAGTTGCAATATAATGATACATTCGGAAGGCAGAAGGGAATACGCAGTTACTCGTCACGACACAGATGCCTCAACTGGGACAGATCCTCTACTGTCCCGAACCTTGTGTTAACATTTACTTCTCTGCAAAGTGAGCGCAGAAGGTCATCAGATCAGAATTCTCCATTCTCTGAGAACAGTGGTAGCTACTTACACTCTCTCTGCGGTCACTCTACATGGGTGTAAACGACACAAGTGATGGCCCCCTATATTTCTTCAGATGAATTTTGACTGACAGGCATCTGGGGGGTAGGAGAGAAGTGGACTCTCTCCCCAAACGTTCTATGGTGGAACTGATCACGATATAAACGGCCAAGCTCCTGCCCACACTCACTAGTTTGAGACTTCAGTGAATGGTCACCTATGGGGAATAACAACTCAGCATTCACGTGCTCAGACAGAGATGCTGGAAAGACATTCCCACAAGTGAGAGTGACCCCATTTTCTTCCCTTGATTCTAACAACTGGCAGTTCAACCAGAAGGCTTTAGCAGACCAAGAAGAGAAAAAACGATCAGTAATTTAGAACTGACACAGCACATGGGGCATCTGCTATGGTGTATGGACGCTAACTACCAGGATTGATGGAAAGGTGTGTGAACCATTCAGCAGTTCTTGTGAACTCTGTTACTCCTCTCAAGAAGTGCTGCATTGGAGAGCTCTCAGGATGCTGATGGGCAACTCCCCAGACTCACAAGCAGGCAAGTGCGTAAGTGAAAGCTCCATCTGGATTTCAGAGTTTACATAAGTAGCGCACACTGTAAACAGAGAGGTAGGACCCCAGCAGAACGCTCCGTCCCATAAAAGCACCCTTACCGTAGTCTTCGAGCAGTTGTTTCTGGAACTGCGATAACGTTAACCTGTCCTGGGGGGAGCTGGTACCGTCATCATCAAAACACACCTGGTTCAGCTGCGAACAAAAAGGGAGAAACACAGACCTTTTAGTAACTTGCTCGTGTGACGGGAGCTGACCAACTGACTATTAGTCGCTGTCAGTCAGAAACAGGAACAAAGTCAAGTCAATCGCTGGAGCGTGAAGATAATAGAAAGAATAGCAGAATTCCATATTGACGCACCTGAGGATTTCTTCACAGTTGTGCATGTAACTAATTAAATCCACGAGGCATAAATCATCAATAATAATGATGGCAATTTGCATTTGCAAGGCAAATTTACTATTCTAATTTCCTGGATTCCACATAGGATGAGAAAAATACCCACATGAGTAGTATTCACCATATTCCCTCTGTGGAACCCTCCAAGACCGTAGTGCCCTACAGGTAATCACACTTCCGTCTTCTCTCAACTCCTAGGCCAACAATTTAGCCAAGAGCCATCAAGGAAGGATGAACTGTAAAGAGCTCTCTGCGCAACAAGTGAGTTATTTTTCTTACCTAGCTGAAGGGGGTTGCTTTCGAGTGAGGAGAGCCAGTCTCTTCCCACAGAGGACAAGCTGCTTCCATGCTACTGGCAGCTCTGGTGGCACAGGGAACAAATGACTGGAGTTGGGACCAGCTTCTATCCACATTTTGCCACTTTAATGGCCCTAAACTGTGTCATTTTAATGCAACAGAAAGATCTAAGACTGCAATGTACTGAGATGTAGAATAACTATGTGTAATGCTGGAGGAAGATCCCCCCTTCCTCACCTTCAAACAGCTGTATATGATGTACACTGGGGTCAGATTCTCAGCTAGTGAACATCAGTGTGGATCAGCTGGAGTCAATGGAACAATGCTTGTTACATCAGCTAAGAAGGTGGTCTATTGAATCCTAGCATTGAAATCACACACCTTTAGCCAAAGATAATCTTCTGTTCTGTCAGCCACTTCACTCTGGTTATCGGCAATGTCACACCGGCCTATGATACAATAAACGGCTCTTTTGTAAGGGTCTGTATTGTTCCTCAGAGCTCGTCTGTAATGGAGGCGCAGCTTGTTTTCAGTGGCAGGGGACAATCTAAAAAATAAAACCATATGAATAGATGTGGAGCTTCAGAGCACCTACAAATTCCAACCTTCCCTCTGTCAAGAGCACATTGAAACAGCCTGATAAACATGTGCAGGACAGGGGTTCACAGGGACGAGCAAAATGCATGTAAACATTGGTTTGAGAAAAACACACTGTGCTTATGATTGCAAATAAATAAACGAATAAAAATTAGAGTTGCAAGGTTTTCACAGCAAAAATACACGGTGCAGTCATGGTAAATTTAGTAAGAGTCATGGGTTTAGTGACTGCTCTGTGATTTTTGATAAAAAATGCCTTGACAAAAGAAATTCACCTATACCTCTTTGAAATCACAGCAAGCCAGCATCATCCTCCCTCTGCTGCCACTGCCCCCTCCTTGCCACACAAAGGGGCATTGACCACCTGCAGTAACACCCTCCACCCTGGCACCACACCCCCAATTCTGGCCTGGTAAGGACGGGAGGTCCCAAGAGTTGAAGGAGAATGCTGGAGAGTCAGCGCTCTCCACACTCACCTCAGGCTAGGCCTGGCTCCCCATTCTGGGCAACGCATACATGTATATGGATATATAGAATCAGAGAGCCACGTTAAGGATGCCTGATCTTACATCATCTTACTCACGTGAGTATCAGTCACATAGATAGCCCCATGAGGTCACTGGGAATACTCATGTGAGTAAACATCATTCAAGCAAGTAAGGATCGGTAGCATCAGACCTTTATGAGGGGTACTGTTCCATCATTATTGTTAACTATGACCACAATGCACTCTATGACACGTTTTCCTTGTAGAAAAACCGACAGAGTCAAATCAATAACAATGAAATGTACTCCTAAGCCCACATTAAATTGTTGTTTGTCAAGACTGTAGCCAGAGCACATTTTTATGGCTCCAATAAAGACAGAATACATCAATTACAACATATATTAAAATGTTTGTAATGGAAACGCAATAGATTCTTCAGCTAGGTTTCTGGAACAGTAATGCTCTAACGTGCGCTGTTTTGGATTTAATGCTAGTCATATTAGTCTATAACTCAATCTACATTAGGCAAGGAACAAATGCAATAGTTGGCCAATAGCACTTGTAGCCTTTTTAATAATTATTCTTTTAGATATTCCTCTGCAGGAACATAAGCCCCTGAGAAATTTTGCACACAGAAATAGTCCTGTTGTGCTCAATGCATTTGCAGACCTGGTGCCGTAATTCGTATGAATAATTCTGTCACAAGGTGATGTGTGACTACTCAGCAGTAAAAGACTTGTGGTTGGCCCAGATCAGCTAACTTGGTCTGTGGGGCTATAAAATTGCAATGGAGACGTTCAGGCTTGGACTGCAGCCAGGACTCTGACACACCACAAGGGAAGAGGGTCTCAGAGTGTGGACTTCAACACAAGCCTGAACATCCACACTGCAGTGAAAGAGCCCCACAACCTGAGCTCCACAAGCTGAAATCATCTGTCATGGGCCAGCTGCAGATGTCTAGTTGCAGCATAGCTGTATCCTAAGGGGCTCAAGTCTAAGTGATGATGCTGACCTGTTTCTGGTTTCCCACTGCCCTCAATTTCCCAGCTCCTGGACAGCATCTTGACACAGGGTCACTCTCACCAGTTCTTCCCCACTGCCTAAGCACAGCCTACTTCTCACAAATCCTGACAGGACAAGCCCTCAGCCACATGCACTCTGCAAAGTGATGGGGAAAGGGCATATACGAGAGAGGGAATGGGCACATCTGAGGCTTGAATCCTTTTACAAGGCCCAGCTCGTGCTATAAAAAATACCAGTTTCCTTTGCTGCATGGCTAGTTGTGTGAAAACTGCCACAGCAAAGAATGTATCCCAAAGGACTTTAAACTGAAAAAAGAACAGGGTGACCAAAAATACGCTAGGATTTCTGATAGCAGATCAGATCTTTGATCTATCGAGTCCTGATCCAGAAAGCAGAATACACGTTAAAACATTTAAGCTGTATCTAGTAAATTCGTTCTGAAATGTAAATTCCTGTATATTTTCACACTCTCGCTCCCCGTGGAGGTTTCTAGACTTCAAAGCCATGAATTAAAAATGTGAAAACTTCTTATGTATAAATTAAATAGGCCATGCACATATTAGCCGACCATTTTCACAAGAAGAGACATCAGGATTTCATTTTCCTCCCAAAGCATTACCTTTACACCACAGCAATTTTTCACTGAACATATATTTTTCTTTGCTCACAATACCTTTTATCTTTACTGTGCATATACTCCTGGAACCAGGTTTTGAACTCCCCTAGTTGATGCTGTGCCCGGTTCACAACGTGCAAAGCTGCAAATAAATCTCCACAGCGCATGCAATAGTAAATCAATGCCCAAACGGGATGGCCTTCCACCTCCCCATCCTGAAAACAAAGGACAAGGCTTTTAAAATAGAACAACCGCTTGCACGATCTTTTGTTTTCTTTATACATGCCAACTGCCTAGTTCATTTTGTTTTAGCAAAATTCTCAAGTTCTCCGTCAGACTCAGCTCTACGCTGACTGCAGAGAGAATTCTGTTTGTGTAAAAAAATGTAGGATCAAGCCCACTTGATTTAAGTTCTGGGAAACTGTGCGTGTCTGGATATTCAAGAATATCCTGCTTTTAGCTCCCTGTCTACCACATTGCCCCTCTGGGTGAGAGATCTCTAATCACACCAGTGGCGTCTATACCTCTTTTTCCTGGGACTTGCCCTGTTCCAAAGAGTGAGCATAACTGGCAATTGGGAAGTCTGCTGTTAGCGTATCTGGGCTTGGACTTCATGCACTCTACGCATGGTCAACAGCTGGGAAGGAAGCAACTCTTCAAGCCTTCCAGCTGCACGATGTCACAGTGATGGAGGGAATCACAGGGAAGGGAACAGAAACAGGATCTGAGTCGGTGAGAGTGTTCTGGACACACATCTACTCTCTCTGCTCGTTGTTTATTTTGGCGCTCCTAGGCCTCTTCTGCCTTCCAGCAGAAAGGTCCCAGAGCATAAGACAATGTGGGTGACGCCATCTCTCTCTCACCACCAGAAGTTAGGCCCGTAAAAGCTATGGCCTCCCGCAACTGGTCTCTCTGGCAGAGATATTCTGAATCTTCCCACTGCACCATAGCTGGCCAAGAGGTACACAACAGCAGGTCCAAACGCTCCATTTGTACCCTTCTACAGAAAGGCTCCTCAGCAAAGAACAAGACACACTTGAGCCAATGCAATTCAGGTAGGACAAGAGGCATAAAAGCGCTGATGGACTTGGAGATGGAAAGAGTAAGTATTTGTATTTACTATACTAAGTGGCGGGATAAGCTTTCTGCTCAGGGCCGGAGTAACTGGCCTGGGGGCCCCGGGCTGTGCCCCGATGATGGGGCCCTCAGGCTGGGCCCCCCAATTGCAGGGTCTGGCCCCTTGAGAGCACTCCTGCACCAGACCGTCTGCGAGGGGCAGTGGAGTGGCTGGCACGCAGTGCAGCAGCCCCCTTGCAGTCCCCCAGGCCCTGGAGAGCAGCACGCCATGCCGGGCCAGAGAGGCTCACCCAGAGGCGTGGAGGCCACACCAGCTGCCTGGCCTCGGCCGTCCCCCCAGCAAGCAGGCTCTGGCCCGCCCCACCCCCAAGGGCAGACTGGTCGACCCAGGGGTGGGGTGGGAGCACAGAGCCCTGCCCAGGCCAGTGCCAACAAGACAGCAGCACTCTCGCTCCTGCTGGCGCTGATCTGGGGGGGGGGGGCCCTACAGATTATCAAAGGGGTTTTAGGGGCTGGGGCCCAGGATTTAAGCCCTTACAGCCCCTTTGATAATCTGGCCCTGTTTCTGCTCGACCATATACCTATAAACAATTTCATGTCACTGTCAGCTGTCAGGAGTCTCTGTCTAAGCTCCTGGGAATCACCCACTAGCCACATTCTTTTATTTTTCCTGGATTTTGTGGAGTGCTGAGGTGCAGTTCCACACTTGGAAGAGAATGTGGCTGAAGAGATGACATGCCCAAACATGAATAGGGACAAAATAAAAACCTGAAAAGGAATTCCAACTTCAAATGGGTTCTAAAATAAAAACCTGAAAAGGAATTCCAACCTCAAATGGGTTCTAAGTCAAAGACATAATTATAGGAAAGAGTTCATCTCGGATTATTACTTCAACAGGAGGTAATTCTGTAAAGAGAGAGACCCCTTCCAATTATTCTCAGTTATTCACCTTTTTAAATAAAATCTGATCTCAGAAACTTGTCATCTCCAAAAAACCAAAACAAAACCCAACACCCACCCCCCAACTCCACTCCCAACCAGTTCCAGTTGTAAAAATTGAAGCTATTCTCTAGCACCGGTAACAGAACAGGGAATCACAATCCCTGCTCTCCATTCAGGGGCTGATCTAAAGCCCAATTAAGTCAATGGATGTCTTTACAAAGGGCTTTGGATTAGGTCATAAAGCATTGCTCTTACTGGAAAAAATATTAAACTTGGGTCACCACTGATAAGCAAAGGATGAGTGAATTTCAACTATTTTGTTTCCAATGTTATGTATTTGTAAAATCTCTTAACTGATTTTGGACGGGGTCTCAAACGACCCTCCCACTTTGCACCTACAATTTTGAGGTTCAGGTAACCGCTGGCACAATTCTGCGCTCCGTTATGGCTGCTTGGAGCTGGTTTTGTTTTCTTGAATACTTGATTTTTTGCCTGTGCTTCAGGTTCAGATTTAGACATCTCAATAGCAACAACATGCTAGCACACCAGTCTGGGTGTAAAGTTGTCACACAATGAGTTGCACGTGGAACTTGCAGCAGCAAAAAGAAGAGTGCCCTTTTAACACATGCTTCAATTTAGCCCTTTAAAACCTACAGCTGTATGATTTTTCTATCTTAAATAGTTTAATATATTTAAATACACTTTTAAGAGAAAATTCTAACATGCATAATTCTAAGGCTTAAATATAGAAAATCACCATTCTTTTTTAACCAGTTCCAAAGCAAGTCAAGTGATTTCTATCTACTATACTCCAATGGATAGTTATTTGGGAGAGGGGAAAAGAAAGAACACTGCCTAATGCAAGATAAATAAAGTAAAATCAGCTGGGGTTTGCACTGACATCTTGGCTACCCTCGTGCAAAGAGGTGTACAAGAGCAGTCTGGCTGTATCATTAACAGTACTGCACATACCTGGAATCCAGGGACAGGTGCTGGGAGTTTGATATTAAGGAAACTGCGGACTAGTTGGTAGGTCCCGGGTACTCCACCCAGTTGAGCCTGATGTAAGTTTCCAAAGACTGTCACCAAAGTATAGTCCTTGTAACTGTAAAAAAGCATTTTAATAAAGTAAAACACATCCCCTGCAAAAAACCCATGACTTCCTGTTCAACAGAGTCGTTTATTTGTGAGTGAATTACTATGATATGCAAACACCCTCATGGGGACAACATGATCCATGGAATTCTGTTCCTTAATGTAGATGTTTATATGTGAAAAACATTTGAGAAATTGTACATTTGAATGTTCACAGTACATTAGCTTCCAGCTCCCATGCTAGCAAAAATTGTTTCCATCAGGTATGCTAACTAGCAACACGGCCACAAAATAACATTTTAAACACCCTATGCATGCCTCTCATCATTTCTATGGTGGAGAAATGATTAACTTCAGAGACGTGGATTTACCGTAAGGAAATCGGGGGGAAGAGAGAATTTAGATGCAAAATTTTTACCACAGAAAATGGGTCAGAGAAAACTTTCTACAGGCAGCAGTGAAAGTAATTCATGGAGGTGAGCTAATGAAAGACTATCCATGTACTGAAACTACAGGGAATGGGCACGAATATGAGTTAAAAAAAAACTGTGGCAACACTATTTGGATGCCTAGGACAGATGAGCACCTACTTTTCAGCCAATATTGAACTAATGAAATTGTGATTTTGCCGTAAATCTCTTGATATTTGGTGGCTGTCTTTTAAAAGAGATTATGAGAGATTCTCAGGTTTCAGTTGGGGTTGGTCCTGCTTTGAGCAGGGGATTGGACTAAATGACCTCCTACGGTCCCTTCCAGCCTTAATCTTCTATGATTCAAAGAAATTCAACAGCCTCCTATCTACAGTGCAAGTTATAGAAAACCAGGCTACAAGACTTAGATGTGAGACTGAAATGCATGGGTGAAAAACTATGCTAAATGTAGTAAAATTTCAGAGTGCCATTCGCTAGGAACTCTACACTTAAATATGCATTCCTCCGGGCTTAAGACCACATGTCTGCCGTAAATGACCTGACAAGGCCAGCTGTGAGCGACTTACCTCTACTAAAGGCGTACCTGAAGGGGTGGCAGCGCATGACATCAGCTGTGGAGAAAGCTCACTCTCATTAGAGTCTGCATTTGCCAGTAGGCCAGTTCTTGGCAAATAAAAACTAATGCTGAAAAGCATGTCCATTGGGCTTTAAAAATACCAAGCCTCATTTAAAAAATGGTGTGAGAAAAAATGTGCATGCAACTGCATACCTGCTTTGTGCTCGCGGGTTAAGAGCCTAACTGGCCTGCTTGTGCATTGCTGCTGCTGAAGAACTTGGAGCAGAAGATTCTTCTGATGCGGCATTTGGAAATAGACGGGCGTGCTGCCATGAAGCCCATGAGTAACAATGAGTGAGAGAATAATGATGAGGCATGGTAACCAACTGTTCGTGGCCAGGAGGCTATGGTGGGAGGGGAACACATCTCATACCAACGTGCTGTAACAGGACCCAGTGCCTTATCTAGACCTATACAAAACTGCTACATCTTTTGATAGCAGAGAGCAATCTCATTCATCAGCTAACGTAACGTTAACAGCTGTTGGAAGGAAGGACACTCTCCTATTCAGCTCTGTGACTACACATGCAATGAACACTTCAGATTTCATAATGTTCAAAATACAGTAGAAACTTGCATTTGACCAAAACAAACAAGGAGTCCTGTTGCACTTTTAAATACTAATTCCAAAGGGGTAGCCGTGTTAGTCTATTGTAGAAAGACAACAGAGTCCTGTGGCACTTTTAAAGACTAACAGATTTCTGTTAGTCTTTAAAAGTGCCACAGGACTCTGTTGTCTTTAAATACTAACAAATTTATTTATTGCATGAGCTTTTGTGGGAGAAAATCCCACTTCTTTGACTTTGAAATCTGACGAAGTGGGATTTTCTCCCACAAAAGCTCATGCAATAAATAAATGTTAGTCTTTAAAAGTGCCACAGGACTCGTCTGTTTTGCTGAACTAGACTAACACGGCTATCCCTTTGGAACTTGCATTTGACCCTAACTCTGCAGCCACTCTACCTGATGCTACAGTTGTGCAATGCACATAACTGTGCATACACCTTGTTCATGCTTTGACAGTTCACGCCCCAGCTTTTGCGGGTACTTGCTGGGAACGATGATCTACTATGTATAGCCCACCTGGCCTAAATTCCCTCATATCCACTGTCTGGCCCTCTTTCCTAAAAGCAAGTTGACAAAAAGTTGGCTATTCATTTTCTCATAGTAACTTAGAGAGGCATTTGGGAAAACAACAGGCTTCATAATTCTTAGGAACAACCGCATTAGTGGATTTGTTCATGAGCTCTGCCTAGCACATGGCAAACTTCAATTTTGCAGAATTTCTATTGCAAACACACAACAGAAAATGGGCCATGTCTAGCTCCTTTTGCAGTCTCACAAGCACAGAGTTGTGAAAGCATGTCCCCCATTTTCACATGCTTCAACCGCACTCTCCCAAAATTTCACAAAAAAGCAAAATTTTCAGTATCAATGCAGGAAAAGGAAGGAGGACTGCATATACAGAAGTTTTCAGCAAAGCATGATTGCCACTTTCACCCACCTCTTGAACCTCAACATCATTAGCATCTCAAAAGGAATGAGGAAGAAGGAGAATTTTTTTTTAAGGGAGAGATAATTCACCTATTTCATTTAGTTGTGTTATGTCAAGCACCTGTATTCAACTGTGGCAAGTACAAAAAGAGTGACAAGAAAGGAAGAGTAAAAAGCGTTTGTGTCTTCAAAACAACCTCCCAATGGACTCAAGGGCTTTTTTAAAAACGGGAATAGTTTTCCACCCTAGTGACTGCTCTGTGCCCTGCAGAGTAGCAGTATGATCGGTAACAGGTCACTTCTGAAGGCAGAATGAGGTTCTTCTGTTTTCCTCACTAACCCTCAGTGTGCGCATACATCTATTTAGAGAATACTAGTGGAATCCCAGGAAAGGTTGTTGCTGTTACATAATTATTTAGATGCTCTGAAGGAAGCTTTTCTCCACAATGTTCGTCTTACCTTTGTTCAAGGTAACGCAGAGCCTGTCTTACAAACTCCATGCGCACCTCCATGCTGGTCCGGACTTTCAACGGATCGCTTGCAGGAACCAGCAACACATCTGTCATTAGTTTAACCATGGCCCACATATCAGAGATATTCTATAAATGAACCAGTTCATACAACAGTGGTTAGGACAGCCCTTAGGGATTTACTTGGTCTGAGCACTATGATAGTTATACATATAAAAAAGAAGAAAAGCCACAGCTAGTCACGACAAGGCATTAGATGCAAACATCAGGGTAAGTCATCTCTGTCTGCCTGACAGAATGAGTCCCAGTGACAAGACACATCCCAGTGACAGGCCAGGAACAATGTTCTCAGCCTTCTCTGCATTATCCCCCATTACAGAATTTGACTGCAAAGATACTGCCTGACATTGGCCCATAGATGACTGACTAGTGGTTTTCAAAGAACCAGATGGCAACTGGGTGCTGGGTTCTCCTTCCTCGTTTCCAGTCATTACAGCTCAAATACTTTCCTAACTACAGTTTTCTGGATAAGCAACTGATGTAGTTGACCTGGGAAGTTATGGAACCAGAAATAGGAGGGGAAGTATCCACAAGGCTCAATCTCTCCCTCTCCCTCTGTGTTCAGATGTGGTCCACATTATGAAAAATGTTGAGATCCTGTGGCTTAAATCAACATGTTCATGCAGATTAGGTTATCAACACACACAGGACCAGTTCTCTACTGCTAATACCAAGACACATGGGATGAAATCCTGACCATATTAAAGCTAATGGAAGTTTACCACTGACTCCAATGAGGTCTGGATTTTACTAGTGCTTCAATGTGACTGAAATCTCACTGAGATGTCTATAAAAATGAATACAATTACTCAAAGCCTTCAGAGTCTGGTAGATCTGAATTACAAGTATATCTTCAAAGTCTTTTAGGTTCGTTAGATGGCTGAGAAATTTTAGATTCCTGGTTTGCCAACTTCTGCACTGGCTTACTTTCCAGCACAAGTCATTTCCCTGGCCTCTTCCCACTGCTCTCCCTGGTTTGGGCATTTGTTTTTGGAGGAAAGCAGAGGAGTGTTAAAGTAGTCACTATCCCTTGTACTGATCTAGAACTTCCCTTCTTCCCTACATATGTACCTCTCCTTACAACCCTTCTGCTTTAAGCTTACAACCATCTTACTGAGAACAGTTGTGTGAAGGATACTGATGTACAGATAATAACAGTAAAAGCATCTTTTACCTTTTTTTTTTTTTTTTTTTTTTTTTAAAAACACTGCTTGATAAAAGCCCATCCATGCTAGTTTTTAATCTGGAACCTCTCTGAGCGAGATGGATCTCACCTACACTGCTTTTCCACTGCAATGGGGTCATTCCTGACTTCCACCAATGTGAGTGAGAGCAGAATCAGGCTCTTTAAGCAGCTGCAAGATATCTACCCACCTGGTCAATTCTTCAAGTTTTCTTTTTTAAATGATAATTTACATAAAATAAAATTATCAATAAATACAGTTCTAACACAGAAAGAGAGACTATAAAAGAGCTGCAATAGTCAGTAAAAATTATAGAAATACAGTGAAGATCTTTCCTCAGGTACTATGACCAGCTCTGAATTTGGAGTGTATCTATCATAATGCACACCTGGTGCTGATGGGAACCATCAGGTGTTACTGTAATATGGAATATAAAATAATCCTGTTGAGGAAAAAGACAAAAAGCAAAACCTGCAGCAAGTTCAAAAGCAGTGTTTATTTTGCAATAGCACCTTTAGAGACTGCCATGGGACAATAAGAATTTGAACAGGTGTCCTAGGCAGGTGGCACAAGCTGGAACAATCCCAAGACTTGACGAATTAAAGTTCACAGCACAATATATTTCAATGAGTCTGCTATCATAGTAATCCAGCTGAGAGAATGAAATAGGAAAAGGAGATTGAATGTTGATTTAAAGCCACTGATAGGCTATTTAATTGGTGCTGGGTATAAACATGAGCCAGTATTATTCCTGGGGACTGACCTACATTTTCCATAATCCAGAGTTGACGATTAACCTTTTCACTCATGAACTCTTGGAAAACACATGTAAAGCACGGCACAGGGAGCCCTGTTTTTAAAGCTAGACTCAATAAGACCCAATTAAGATGAAGGTTTTTTTTCCTAAGTATCACAAAACACTGAAACAACAGGGCACTTTTTTTGCGTCACTGTAAATAGAATTTCACAGTCTCAGAGGTCACAGCACAGGCTCTGCTGTGCTGAAGAGTCCATTTCTGCCTCTGTATTTTCTGCAAAGCAATGCAATTTTTTCTTGTGATAGGAGTACTTTTTCATCAACAGCAGCAGGCTGTTAATCAGGGCTGAAAACAGATTAAGTACATCTCCCTATGTTAACTTATTGGCATTACCTTATCACCCAGTTCAGCAACAGCAACACAAAGGTCTACCAGGTTAGGCTGCAGATGTCCATTCACTATCTTCTCATTATAAATATAAATCTGAAACACAGCAACAGTAAGCAATTTGGTTCACAATGCATATGGTTCTTTACTCTGTCCTGCTACAACAGCAGAATTTGAAACAGGCTTCAAGATTGGATGGCCTTTAGGGTCTCCAGCCAGCTTTCTTCCCACATCAGCAGCCCTCTACCCAGTATACAAAGGGGGAAATGGACAGCAACATGAAATGCACTTCCACAAGACTCCACAGCCCCAACCTGCCTGAATGTCAGCAATACAGTTATTTGGGGGTTCTGCATAGGTAGCAGGGCTTTACACTGGTTGCCATGTCAGACTAATTGCAACGTAGGAGGGGAAAATGCTGGCAGACACATAACTGCCAGAGTGATATTCCACAGCGCACCACTCTCATTTCTGTTGAAGAGTAACAGTAACAGAATTCTGCAAGTCATAATATTAAATCACTTACGGGTAGCAGTGTTTATAAACACTGACCCAGAGCAACCTATACAGCAGAAACTCATTAAATGATGCTGTGTTGCAAGAGAAAAAACATTCCTTCATTTCCGTCCTAGACCCTTAAAATTCCTCCAGTCCTTGTGTATAGAGAAATATAGGCACTGAGCAGATCAATTTCCCATTACAGTTCAGTTGTTAATGTTTAAGAAGTTAGGCCAAGATTTTCAAAAATTGCTCCTTAAATGTTCCTTCAGGCACAATTTCAGAGGTGACTTTGGCCCAATTTTTCAGTTGCCTAAATAAGAAGTTAGGAGCCTGACACCCACTTTTAAAATTCTTTATCTTATTTTAGCTACTTCTTCTTTGCTCCATTTTCCTTCATTCCCAGCCCAGAAACATTCCCTTCCAGGTAAAAAGGCTAATTAAAGCTTCCTCTGAAAATTTTCAAAGCATCTGATTCCCTTCAAGGCAAAGGCTCCCTTTCCCCAGAAGCTGGATATACTCTTGTCTCCTCAACATTCCTAGCACTGATGAAAGAAACTGTGCTCGGGGTTCAAACTGCCTCTTTTGGTGGTAATGCATTTTTCTACTTCTTCGTAGGGCTTGTCTTCACTGACGGTGGTAAATTCGCCACCATCAGTTCAATCTTCCTGATTGACTAATCAGGTCTCTGAAGACCCGCTCAGACGATCAGGAAGTTCAATCCCTGAACACCACCCCTACAAGGAGGTAGCTCTGAGTCAAAGGGAGGTCCCCTCCCATCAACTCAATGTAGTGGACATGCCGGGAGTAGGGAAGTCAGAGCATAGTTACACAAGTTATTTTAAGTAACTTTCAACTGCTGCTGAAAAGGACAGGCAGTGAAGACCTGCCCATAGTGGGCTTGGCCTCTTTAACTATTCTATTACCAGGCAGTCATTTAACTCGACTCCCCTGTGTTTCTGTGAATGGTTCTGGGCTCCTGCATGGAACAATTATTTTGTCATGTATTAAAAAGAGTTTCACTGTAGTTTTATTAAATAGCTACTGATACCATACTGAATCAGTACATAACAATCATCAGAGGTACCAAGAACCCTAACCTTCCACTGAAATCCATAGGAGCTCAATGTGCTAGTAACTTTGAAATTCAGGTCCTCTGCTTTTTCAGTAGGGGATCTTATAGTTTCTTATTTACTGAATTCAGAAATATTCCTGTGTTTATAGGCTTTTAGAGTAAACTAAGTCTCTTCCAGAAAAATGAGGACCGAGTCTCCTGTAATCTAAAAATATGGTTTTAACTATATTGCATTACAGGGCTTTAGCACAGCAGTTCTACAGAGTAGATGGGAGCCAACTAATTAATTATGGATTAACAACAATTAGAACAGAATCAAAACTGATGCTAAGCGAACAGAGCTATTTCAGCCCCGGTTTAAAAAAAACCATTTATCAGTGCATAACTAACTCTATACACAGTTACCATGACTGCATATAGAAGTGGCAAAATAGATGTGTAACTAGTCATTTACGTGCACAAATACCCAATCTATGCATGTAATTCTGATAATTGAGTGCAAATCAGCCACAGAAATGAGTGTGTTCCAAAACAGCAGCAGTTTTGGATGTGCAATTCTGAAAATGAAGTCCCTTTCCTTTATTTTGCTTCCAATATGTCTCTTAATCAGAACCTGTGTCTTTGAATTAAAAAAGGAATTGGTTATGGTTACAGATGATATTTTCCCCTGATATTTTTTAGATCAATTCTTATGCAGCCTTCTAATTCAGTGCTGGTGTTCTGCAGTTTCTCATACGTGACTCAGTTAAAACTGGCTATAACTTGACAACTGCCATAATTATTTGTGTCTCTTCCCCCACAAATTGGAAAGGGCATCTTTCAAATTTGAAAAACTAAAAGAATTTAGAGCCTCGGTTTGAATACCTTTATATTTTAACATGAGTTTGGAAAGTCTCACGTAAAAAAGGATATGCTAGTTTCCATTTAGCATATAATCATGAATAATCTGGATAATTTCACATGGTATCAGCATCACCTTTAGATGCAAACTGTGCAGTAGATCGAGAAGCACATTTCTGACAAAGAGTTGGGCTAATTTTCTTTTTTAACTGCATTTTAACCCCAGCCAAGTGCAGTCATCTCTATATATTCAGGGGTTCTCCAGTTTGGTTCCCCCACATCTCTCTTGGCTAAGAAACATCAGCAATGAATTGTTATCCCCTTTCAGCATACTTACCTGTCGGGCAAATGCCATCTCCACACTATCCAAAGAACTGCGACCTGGAGGACCCAACTGACTGATGCAACTGGGCTGTTTAAAAAGAAGGACAGCATTGGTTAAGGAGTCTGTTATTCAGATACAGAACAACTCTTTAGCATATGTTTTCACTCCAGCCATGTTGTGGGGTGAACCAACACAATGTGTTTGTTTCTATCTCATATCTATTCACAAGACAAAGAATGCAAATTGCTTGTGGCCAGACAGTGGTTAAAGTATAATTTGATGGGCCTCGGAACCCTCCTAATCTCCGGGCCCACTTCCCGTATTGTCTGGGCCCCCCTCATGTATAGAATCATAGAATAATAGGGTTGGAAGGGACCTCACGAGGTCATCTAGTCCAACCCCCTGCTAAAAAGCAGGACCACTCCCCCTAAATTATCCCAGCCAGGGTTTTGTCTAACCGAGCCTTAAAAATCTCCAAAGATGAAGATTCTACCACCTCCCTAGATAGCCCATTCCAATGCTTCACCACCCTCCTAGTGAGAAAGATTTTCCTAATATCCAACCTTGACCTCCCCAGCTGTAATTTGAAACCATTGCTCCTTGTTCTGCCCTCTGTTACCCTCGAGAACAGCCTAGCTCCCTCCTCTTTGGAGCAACCCTTCAAGTAGTTGAAGGTTGCTATCAAATCTCCCCTCAGTCTTCTCTTCTGTAGACTAAATAAGCCTAGTTCCTTCAGTCTCTCCTCATAAGTCATGTGCCCCAGCCCCCTAATCATTTTTGTTGCCCTCCGCTGGACTCTTTCTAATTTGTCCACATCCTTTCTGTAGTGGGGAGCCCAAAACTAGACACAGTATTCCAGATGCGGCCTGACCAGTGTCGAATAGAGGGGAATTATCACATCCCTCGATCTGCTGGCAATACTCCTACTGATGCAGCCTAATATGCCATTGGCCTTTTTGGCAACAAGGGCACACTGTTGGATCATATTCATCTTCCCGTCCACCATAACTCCCAGGTCCTTTTCTACAGCGCTGCTACTTAGCTGATCGGTCCCCAGCCTGTAGCAGTGCATGGGATTTTTCCGTCCTAAGTGCAGGACTTTGCACTTGTCTTTGTTGAACCTCATGAGGTTTCTTTCGGCCCAGTGTTCCAATTTGTCCAAGTCTCTCTGGATCCTGTCCCTGCCCTCCAGAGTATCTACCATTCCCCCCAACTTGGTGTCATCCGCAAACTTACTAAGCACGCAGTCTATTCCATCATCAAGATCATTAATGAAGATGTATGTGCAGGCTGCAGCCCAGGTAGGGATTTGCATCCACTTCTCAGTACCACATGGATTGGCTGTCGCTCCATAAAAATATTTATAATTTTATATGGTGTTTATGTCTAGAGCAATTATTGTCACAAACTAGTAAACACTGCATAACACAATAAGTATTGTGATTAACAATGGTAGGACCTGCTAGCAGCCAGGGCAAGGCGGAACATGCATTCCACCGGATTTTTCTATTTTTAGGGGCCCCGGAACTCTGGCCCCTCAAATTTGTGGGCCCCGGAACTGCGTTCCGGTGCGTTCCCCCTTACTTTAATCCCTGTGGACAGACATGCTCAAGAGGCAAAACTTGTCTGCATATTTCTGAACTCTTCTCATGTAAATAGCCACATTCCATGTCACTGATATACTCCATTACAAGGGTAGAGCTGTCTAAACTAAATGCTACATTTATGAAATGGCAGATGACTTACTGACTCAGCACACAAACCCACCATCCATTTAGGATTAAGAAGAAACATCCTCAGAAGGTATTTTAAAATTATTTGTCTGCTTAGGTTACTAAAAATTATCTATTACAATTGTTGATTATTATATACCTTTCTGTGAAGCATCTGATATTGGCTTCTGTCAGAAACAAGACACTGAACTTGAAGGGACATTGGTGCCATCCAATATGGCAATTCCTATATTCCTCTTTCATCCCACTGAAATGTACTGAGACTCAAAAGGGAATAAGGATGTTGCACTACCTACCAAAGTTGGCCTTCCATGTTGGCAACCTTAACAAAGATAGATCAGTGAGTGATTGGACCTCATCAAAAGAGGAGGCCCAGAACTTGAGACACAATGGTCGGATAATAGGATATAGCTCACTACAACCACTCCACTTTAAGATTCTGTTTTTCTGTTACAGGTGAAATAAACTAAATTCATGCAACAGTGGTGCAATATTAGACTGTGTTGTCAAATGGCCACCACAAATTTTGGGCACATTTTTCTGTCCAGTCATGGCTAAAGTGAAACTCAATACTACTGGAGAGAGGCTATTTCCCGTGGAACATACTTGATCAAGACAGAGCAAGTGCTTGGACGAGACACTATTGAATTTTACCAACCAAAATACAAATCTCCCACCACAGTCCAAAATACGTTTGTTAACCTGTCCTGTCCTGGTTTTGGTAGGAAGGGTCATTTTTAATAGCAGTTATCTTTCGAACAGTGTCTCTTTATAGATCAGTGATGGGCAAACATTTGGCCCAAGGGCCACACTCAAATTGAAATTGTATGACAGGCTAGGCGGGACCATACAGAGTGGTGCAATTGTGCATATCAAGTAGCCACCACCCTGCACAGCTTGGGGCTGAGAGTGGCTCTAGTCAGGGTGTCACTGGGCCCACAGGGAGGGAGAAGAGCTGGGGGAGAGAGCAGGTCCAGGAGGGGAGAGTGGCTGCTATGCTCTGGCCATGCCCAGCTGAAGGACCTGAATAAAGGCTGAGGTGGGCCATATGCGGCCCATCCGTTACAGATAATTAACTATATTGTCGTTTGGTTTATAAATATGTAACTTTTGTCCATCAATATGGCCTCTAAATCAGAATTAGTTGCTTATTCTGATGAAGAAAATGAGGGGTTAGATAGTTTTAAAAATAAGCACGTTAATGTTAAAGCCAGTTATGGCTGGCTGGGCCCACTCATTACCTATTAGGCTTCACATTATCAATATTTGTCAAATGTCTTACATTCCCTTTTTGTAAACTATCCATGGTGATAACAGATGTGTAGATCAGATCACCTATAGACATTGCTTCATGGTGTGCTACATCCATTATTGGAAGGGCTCTGTTTGCCATGGCTGCCTGTCCAAGCAGGTCTTTATCTTTAAACAGTCTTTGTTTGAACACCCAGCTCCAAGATGGGTTTTCTTTTTACTTCCTGTTTAGTCTAGCCAAGCTACCTTCAGATCTGTTAAAATTTGTTGGACTTTGGCAGCACTTAATGCTACACCACTGGGATTCATTGCAATATGAAATCCAGCTTCCATTTAATAACACTTTTATTCAGCATCTGAAATTAGACAGAGCTATTCATTTTTGCTGAGTTCATGGGGGTCTCTATTTAACTCTCCTGTGATAAACTGTACACCTTATTACATTTTGTTATTGTATTTCCTGCATTTGTTTAAAAGCTATATTTCACACTGAAAAGTCGTAAGACATACAAAGGCACAGTATAAAAATCGCACTGCCAAGTCGATTATCTGCTAGTATTGAAGTAGGGTCAAGTAGATACTTGAAAATATTTTTTTAAAAACCTTTCCCTCCCAATTTTATCCATTTGTATTTGACGAAATACTGATTCCTCCCCCTGATATTAACAAGGATTTATGTTCACATGGCTATTTTGGTTTGCTTCCCAGTGTGTTTGTGCTGGGATCATTGATTATGGCAGCAGCGACTTGGAAATGAGGTCTAGCTGATTGATTGGTGTTGACTGCTGTGGCACCTATCCAAAACTCTAGGCAGAATATGCCATATGCCACTTAGGATTTTCTTGCACCTTCCTCTGAAGTATCTGGTATTGACACTATCAGATACAGTACCCTGTACTAGACGGACTCTGCCATGGCCCTGCATGTCAGTACCTATAGCCTGCATATCAGAGACTGTTTCTCTGTGTGTGTTAATGCCACAGCTGCTGTCAGTGGAGACTTTTAAACAGAATGCTGCTTGGTACAGATGAGAGGGAACTATTTATCTCCCTAACTGTAAGCTAAAATGGCTCAAATCCATTCACCTTCCAGGAATATGGCAGTGGCTATTTGCAGGAGCCTGGAGTAGTATTATTTTTCTGCTTTGCCTTGTGTGCAGATTAAGTTTATTTAATTTTTGTTAAGTGCAGGCTCTGTTCCACTGCTGGGTATTTAGTCCTGCATGGATTATGACTGCAAATTTGGAAGAGTTTAAGAGCTTTGGACAGGTGCATTCTTGCATTTAAATCTAAATAAATAAATACAAAGTCAGTAGTGTAGCAAAGGGAGAGAGGCTGTCTCTTCCATAATAAGGTCCCATCACCTGGAATTTCACCTAGGAACGTGTCAGAAAGTCCGAACACTAGTGTTTTACAGCCCCTTGGCTCAAAGAACATTGAATCAAATTTATCCCTGGGGTAACTAGATTGAAATGGCTGAAATTGTACCAAGGATGAATTTGGACCATTAATTTTAGCTGCATTATAGAGAAATAGTAGCTACTGATTTATTGGCTGTTTTCACTTCTCAGTAACAGTACAGTGGAGAATTATTTAAAATATGGAGATACCCAGAATATGAAAATTACGCCAATGAGATTATAAAAAATTAAAACTAGTTAATTTAGGCTCCAAGACTGATAATTTCCTCAAACTAAAAACAGATGTTTAAAAAATACATTTTGTACCAATAAACTCACATTTTAAAAATCTTTTATGAGCATTCCTACTGGATCCTGACATTTAAAAGTGTTTGTATGTTTCTTCCAGTGCCAAATCAGCTGACGTGAATTCCTCTAAACCCACCTGAATAATGACAAAAGCTTTGTTCTGAAGAACAAAGAATCTGTTAGAGCAGGTTTCCTGGGAAACAGAGGTGAAGGCAGAAATGCTGCTTTTGCAATGTCTCCCTATGTGGTGCCAGATAAATTGCAGAACTATTTAAAGAAATGCTAAATTATGGACACGCTCATTACTCACTGATGAGACTTCAACTGCTAACACAAGCTGGGCGGCGATGGGGGTGGGGGAGTACGTTATGACTTAATGTCTCTTTTCAGTTAATCCCTGAGTGCAGCAAATATAAAAATTGGGGCTTTCACCTCTGAATCTGATTTCTTTGTCCTCCACTATCAATCTGTAGTGCTGAACATATATGTGGCTACTATTTTACAATATTGTACATCCAGACCAAAATGCACATGTTAACATTTGAATTTAAAATGCACATCTGAAACTAGCAAACAACTGGAACTGGGCATTTTAAAAAAACTTGTACTTTTCTTTCCTTAATTTCATCACAACCTCTATGCTTTGAAAATGATTTTTATTAACCATTTGCGACAGGTGTGACATGCAATTGCGAACGCACTTCTTCTTTCTTTTTTTTAAACGTCTATTGCCTCCACCTTTCAGCAACCCAAAAAAGAATTCCAGGAGTTCATAAATTGTTGTTCTCCCCCCACCCTTACATTTTTCCCTGCCTTTAACCTCCTATTAGAAGAGACTCGGAGCGAGGTTAGATCCCTGTTTTGCCACTTTAGCTCTGAATTTCAACTAGGTCTTTGGATTCTTTTAAAATCAGGTTGTTCCATGGAATTTTTGTGGCTGAGCCAATGTGACGAAACAGCAGCATTACCTTTTGCAACTGTATCGGAAATTGGAGACAGTGCTTTTAAGCGCATTTAAAAAGCAGACACCAAATCAAATTGTTAACATAGAAAAGGGCATTTGCCGCTCCCTGCCCTGAAATGGAATAACAGAGCACTGTGCAAGCCATCATTTAAAATCTGCAATCTTAAAAAAGCTCTTCCTTCTGTGAAATAGGGAGAGAGTTCATATGGGTTTCTTTAGGCAGGAGAGCAGAGATGGTCAAATATTTAAAAGGGCAGATATTATAAAAGAAGAGAGAAAGACTACCAGATGATAAAGGATTATGTGTTATGGTATCATCTGAAGTGCACCAGCAGCAGGAGAATAAACACAGGGAGAAAGTATGTTGGAAGAATTGGAGAAATGTATATATATACACACACATACTCTTATGTTTATTTAGTTTCTACAAATTAAACGGCATGTCCTGCTTTCATGAATCACATTTGTTTATTCATGCCAAGAATTTATGCCTTTAAAAAGATTTTTCTGGTGCTGCAATATTTATTTTCAAATGTATCCATTTCCAAAAATTGCAATTAGACGGCACTATCACCACACTTCTATTTTGATATTAATTTCACTTGTGCGCCAAACCACATGCAAATAAAGATGCATTATTCATCAACCTCATATGCATATGAACATTTGTGAGCAGAAACCTGGGCAGACATTTTGTCAGAGCTCCAAGTGGCCTGGCCAGTAGACAGACACAGTGTATTACTGCACAAGAGACTGTCACAGGAAGGAAGGACCCCCATCAAAACACTCACATTTTTGTGCAGTGCTGAAAGCATCATGAAGTCCTAGGAATTGAGGAAATGTGAAGACGTTACAGTGGCCAGAAGGATGATTTAAACCAGAAGTGCCTCTTTCTCAATGCAGGAATGGACTGACTGCTTGACAGCAAAGCTTTACAACAGGAGAGGAAGATCAGTGATAGAACAAAAAGCAGCCGCTCAGAATGACAGGGCAAAAGAAAAGCCCAAGTGCTAACGTGAACTGGCCTGATTACATGAGCGGTTCTGATACGCACAGCCCGGTTTAGGGGGTAACACACAAACCAAGATCTCCTCCAAGGTCCCGTGCAACATGTTCCTTGGAAGAAATGGGGGGGGGGGGGGGTTAAGATTCAGAAGCAAGCCCTGAGCTGTCTTCTGTGAATTGTAAGTTTTTGCCTGTTAATTGGTCTGATTTCCATGAGTAATGTATTGGTATTTCAGTCTGCCCAAACTGGCTTGCCCAAAGCCTGAGAACTGGCTCACTCGCAAGCCTGCCTCCTGCTGTGTTTGGATCTGTGCCTTTTCAACTGATTCTGCATCTCTGGAGGGTATCAATCAAAGCACTGTTATATTCTACAGGCTGTGTCTGTTTGTGTCACACACACAAAAACTTATTTGACTGGAACAAGGCTTTAGAAGAACAACCTGCTGTGGGGAGTTAGATAACAAGCTTTTAACACAGTAGATGCACTTCAAACCTTTCAGACCTTTGACTTCTCAAGACTAGGACTGGAATACATCAAGGATTTTAAATGCTCTTGAAATGACACTGATGCCACAAGAACTTTGAAGGGGAGAGTGGAGTATAAAGACCTGGATATGTGTTATCATTCTATAAAACTCATTCATCAAAATTATTGGGGGAATCTCTTTCCATCAATTTGTCACTGTGTCTCAAGCGCCCTGGATGGGGTTAGCGTCCATTTTGATATCAAAGACTTAGGAGCACAAGATTTGCCATATCAGAGCAGTCATTAAGTTCAGTCTACTGTTCACAGCTGCAACTACCAGTGACCCCTGCTGCAGATGAGTGAAGAGCTACTCATGCTCCTTTGAGGGCATGAAGTATTTTCTTTCTAGCACCTTAGCTGTAGGGGGATAGAGTTGGATGTCTGCCACAGAATTTTGGTCGTAGTCTGGATGGTCTCTATGAGAGGCAACACAACTTTTGAAGGACCTCTTGGTGCTAAAATGTCCACCACGGGGTCTACTGACTCCATCACCTCTTCTACTTGGAGCCCTTGTTCTGGGCCACTTTCTGTGACAGCTTCTGGTGGCCCCTGCCGTCCACAGGGCATGAAGCAGTTGAAGTTCCTGCCACTGCCTCATCAGGAGATAACGATGATGACACTCTGAGCAGTGCTGGACCCTCCTGGCCTGTAGGATTGCGGGTTCCTGCTTGCATGGAGATCTTGCACTTGGTGCTGGGGTCATCCCTGGTGTCAATTCCACCGTCATCCTCTGTGCCTGCCTCGGTGCCCATCTTGGTGCCTGCTTCAGTGCCAGAGAGTGGCACTGTGGAGAAGGTAACCAGTGCCACATCATGGCCCGTTTGCCTTTAGACAGCACCATACGTCACAGCAGTGCTGTAGATCCTACATCCAGTTCTCTCTCGGGCCTGGCAGGGGACTGCTGTGACATTATGACTATCAGGTTTCTAGCTACCTCAAATATGTCCAGAGTGGACATTCTTCTACATGGCTTTTAAAGTGCTTTAAGGCCAGTGATTCTGGGGAGTCCACTGGCACCAGACTCAATGGACCCCTCTGCAAGCCTGGAATCAACCATGCTGGCCCCGGAGGGGAAGATGCCATGGGTACCCCACCACAGGATGCTCACCATTAGTGCTGTTCCTTCCATCCTGCCTTCACTGTCAGTGAACACTCTCTGTCAGTCTTTTTGTGCCTTTTCTGAGGCACCAGAGAGTGGAAACAGTGCCAGCTTGTCCTTGGTGCCAGGAATGCTGGTGCTGGGATTCCCTCTGTGCCGAGTCCTCCTTTGGCACTGTAGACTCTCTAACAGAGGCTGGAACACACCACACAAAGGTACTGAGTGCTAGGTCCAAGTGGCCTGGGACTGGTTTGGGACAAAGAGATACCTCCACAGGACGTGTTTGAGTCTAGTGCTCCTCCCTTTCTTAGTCCTAGGACAGAATCTCCTGCAAATCCTACAACAATCTGTCTGATGGGATTCATCCAGCCACTTCAGGCAAGATTTACAGGGACTGTACTTTGACATAGGTTCATGGCAGTTGCCACAGGATTTGAATGCTTAGGACCGAGGCATGCCCCAGATTCAGGGTGAGAGGAAACGTAGTGGGGAGAAATCCTCCCAAAAAGCTTTAGCTAACTATTAATAACAATCTCTATTCAAACTACTTACAGGAACCACAGTAAAAGACCACTAGGGAAAAGGCTTGCTGAAGACAGAAGCTCCAATGACCGTCATGGGAGGTAAGAAGGAAGTGAAGGGGCAACCGATCGGCGCAGCTCTACATGTGGCATTTTGAAGGCATCACTCTGGGCACCTGCACTGACTCAACAGGGGAAAAGCCTTCCAACAACTGTGCATATAGCACGCACGCACCTATTTGGAATCGACATGAGCAAGCACTCGAAGAATAGCTTCCAAGTCTACAGACTCTCATATTACAAGACAATGAAACGGTCTTGCCTAATTGTAAATGAATTTGGCTTGCATGGTTTGCTGTTTCTAATACAGCAAAGCTGGACAGCCTGCTGGGAAGTCACAGTAAAGCACCAGTAAAATACTTTCCAGGGGGAGGGTGTTTCCATAAAAAGAAATGTATTAACTGGGATTAACCTATATTTAAGAGATCAGCAATCAAAAAGGAACATTTCATTAACAACTTTTAATTATTTCCAAATCCCCATACAGACCATAGCCCATTAACATCAGTATTTAAAAAAAAAAAAAAGAAAGAAAAAAGCCTCACATAATTTGCAGAGCCATAAAACTGTTCCCATGAGCAGCAGCTTTATGGAAGAGACAAGAAAAAAAAAGCAAGGCTAAAAACTGGGGCTCTTTTCAGACCTTTAAGCACAGCAACATGCTGCCTCTCCCTTCAAGGTTATAGTTTTGCATGGAAAAATGGCTGATGAGCTGGGAAGCAACTGCACACTTCAGACTTGGCGCTTCCAGCACAAAAGGAGCATTAACATAACTTTTTAAATATAGCAGAAGTTTATATCCAGTTTTTAAATACAAGGATTATGTTTCACTTTAATTATTTTGATATTCTTTGATTCATGTTAATTAATTTGTAGTCAGTGAACAAATAGTAAAGGTCCCAGAAGCATAAAACACCAAACTCTGAAGAAAATGGCACCTTTGATAAATGCCCAAGCTGTAACATTTGCTGCTTAAAGCATTTGAATTAGAGGCCACTTGGAATTAAACTGGCCTCAGTTCAGAGAAACTTTGGGGGATGAAACCCTTCTGATCCAAATCACACTCCCATGCTTCTCTGTTCATTTAGTTTATCCAAGTCATCCCATATCAAGTCAAAGAAGTGACTGTAGTTGCCCCGTAGGTGTAAGGAATGCCATCTGTCTAGCCTGGTGCAGGAGGATATTGGCCAGAGACAGCACAAGAGTAAGATTAAACAACACCCTCAACTATACCCAGGCAACTCCAAGTACTTCATTAGTATTGCCTTAGTATTACTGAAGACAAAGTACACTCAATGGTGTTGATAGGGATCAATGTGTCAACTTCCAATCTTTGTAAATTGTTGCATAATAAATGGGTATAACAATAAGTGTCCTACTGTATAAATCATTAAGTAAATAATCATTTTTAAAAGTCCTGGTCACTTTGAAATTCACTAGAGTGTAAAATAAATACAAAAATTCTCTTTTTTTTCATGCAATCATGTCTGTGCAAAAATCCACATTAAATTCAGTAGCACTGGAATACTAGCTGGCCGTGTACTATATATAACCATGCATAATGTTTATCAAGGTTCAGAAATACCTCACTTTCCTGGGTAAAGTCAAGAGCATCTTCTCCTGAAGCAAGTAGTGTATGAAGGATCCTTTGTTTCACCTGTTCCCATTCGACCAGCATTGATTCTCGGTGGTACTCTTCAGCCATACCAAAGGTCTATTAGAAAAGAATAATACAAGCTAAGGAACACAAAGAAACACCAAATAGTCTCTAAAGGCCAAAACCAATTATAACAACTAACTAGTTCTGCTGTAAGTAGAGCACAGACAGGTGTCAAAATTTAAAAAAAAAACAAAAAACATTAACTAGTTAAATTGAGAGAGCCCTCTAAAGCCAATGTATGTCCAGCCGCAAATAATTTAGAAGGAATTACTATTCAGGCTTTTGATGATTCAAACACAAGCGAGGGGCTAGAAAATAAAGGCATTTTAACAAGCATTTAGCTCTGTAAAGTCAGTGCCTTGCACAATCAAGCCCTGCTCCTGGTTGGCACCTCTAGGCAATACAAATAATATTAAAACTATGTTTGCAAGCAAAGATGTACATTACTGATGCAAAACACGGAGCCAATCTGAGGTTCATTCCATCATTTCCAGACACACCACAGGGAATCTGGTGAACTCCCAGCTTTCATCAGTTGGTGTCAGTTGCAGCTTCTGTTGCCAAGAAGTACAAATACAGATGATACAGTATTTGTATACAGGTCTGCTGTACCAGCAGCAGAAAAGGTTTTCTTAACTGAAGGTTTAATTTTGAATCAGATTGTCCAACTAAACGGAAGTAAGGGACCATCATTTGCAATGTCTGCTCTCTGTAGGTATTGAGAAGCATTTTCAATATGCTCTGTGTATTCACTTTTGCATGGCAGACCACTGGTTAGTAACGGGTGGATCCTCCTTGCTCTGTAAAAGGCACGTAGCTCTGCCCCTCTTCTTAAGGTTCTGGCATCTATAGCCACCTCACGTCACTTATCAAATACTTCCTCAGTATCCAATGCTACTATCACAAACTAGGAAACCCAGCAAGAACACAACTGGAACTGAGACCCAGGTATGAACCCAGATCTGTCACTCCCACAACTGGAATGTATATTTAAAAGACAAGACAAAAGTTGTCCTTTTCTGCCAGAGATGCGCATCACATCTACACTAGGAGAGAAGGCTCTCTCTGACATGGATGACTCATTAAGGATGGATCCAGAGAGTCATCAGCTCCAACAGCCATGCTGGCAGATACAGTCACATCATAGCTACTAGTGAAAGTGTGTCCCAAGCTCCATGTTCATGCTTGGCAGATCTCTGAAACAGAACCCATCTTCTTCATGGCCCAAGCCAATATCCCAATGGAAGAGGCCTTTGCTCCAAGATGATGAGAATGATCCTCCGCTAAATACACTTCCTTCACTGCTGCTTTATTCCTTTATGGCTCCATGTTGCTGACCATCTGGTCAACTCAGGGCTAGTGGCCATTTCACCTTATTCAGACCTTCTGAAAAGCACTCAAAAGGGAGTCTGATTTGCAGAAGTTTTTGCTCCTATGCAAACAGAATACCCCTAATTATGTCCAGGGTATGCTGAAGAAGGGATTGGGCTGGGGAAAAAACAAAACAGGTTAACTCTTTGATTCCTGTGGAAGGCTGAACTGTCTCTGTATACTGTCTCTGTCTCTGTATTATGCTAAAGGCCATCTTATTCGTGAGAAAAATCAGAAAGGGTGGTACCTACATGAAAGAAAAGGCAACTCCCCAAACCTGCTTGCAACAGAGACAGCCATCAAAAAGCCTACCTTAAAGAAATGCCTAAAAGCCAAGACAGTGACTAAGGGTTTAAAGAGGAGAACGCATTCTGTGGAGGACCAAGCTGAGGTTCCATAACGGCACAACCGGCTGTGTCTTGAGTACCAGATTCTTTGCTGCCTTCATGAATCTGGACACCGTAAGATGGATCCCTTCTAAGGAATCCCATCTGCTCCCAGGGCTGATGTCTGACCTTTCGAATTACAAAAGGCCACTCCCTAGCAAAACTCCTGGACCTGCAGGATGGAGCAATGTTCAGCTCTTCAAACCACTACTGAATCCTGCCAAATACAGCAGGTTGTTCTGAATGCACAATCTGCCCTGGATTATAATAAGGTGCTGATCACTTCTGTGGACGAGCCTCATGTCTACTCTCACATACAGGATCTTTGAGGTCCAGCTGTCTTTGTGCACAGACACACACTCACTCTAAGATAAAATGAGATTTGGGGCAGATTGCTATAGGCTGGAGACCAACTGGCTAAGCAGCAGTTCGGCAGAAAAGTACCCAGGGGTTACAGTGGACAAGAAGATGGGAATGAGTCCATAGTGTGCCCTTGTTTCCAAGAAGGCTAATGGCATATTCTACTGCATTAGTAGGAGCACTACTAACAGATCAAAGGATGTGATCAGTCCCCTCTATTTGGCACTGGTGAGGCCACATTTGGAGTATTGTGTCCTGTTTTGGGTCCCCCACTATAGAAAAGATATGGACAAATTGGAGAGAATCCCATGGAGGGCAGGAAGAATGATGGGGGACTGGGGAACATGACTTGTGAGGTGAGGCTGAGGGAACTGGACTTATTTAGTTTGCAGAAGAGAAGACTAAATTGGGATTTGATAGCAGCTTTCAACTACCTGAAGGAGGTTGATTCCAAAGAGGATGGAGTTAGGCTGTTCTCAGTGGAGCAATGGCCTCAAGGAGCAAGGGCCTCAAGTTGCAGTGAGGGAGGTCTAGGTTGGATATCATAAAAAACTTTTTCACTAAAAGGGTGGTGAAGCACTGTAATGGGTTACCTAAAGAGGTGGTGGAATTTCCATCCTTAAACATTTGTAAGGCCCAGCTTAACAAAGCCCTGGCTAGAATGATTTAGTTGAGGTTGGTCCTTCTTTGAGCTGGGGGTGGAACAGATGACCTCCTGAGGTCCCTTCCAACCCTAAACTACTATGGTTCTATGAACTGCTGAGACACTGCACCCTTCAGGTATGACTTTTATACTCGTGCACTATTCATTCAACAAAGAGATGCTGTTTCATTGCAGTCCCATTAAATACTGTTATGTTGGTGAGAAGTAGCCTCAAATAAACAAACAGGAAGTATCCTTACATCCTCATTAACTCCAGAGAGAGAGGAGATTATCTGAGATCTTCACTTCCTTTCCCTTAACCAAGTCTCTCTCATTCACATGCACACACACAATTTTACATTGTGGCATCTGACTAAATGTTTTGGTTGACTGCACTAATTTTTTTTTTTTTAAATCTCATTATGCCCCAATGTTAGCATACTGTCAATCCGAAAAAAACATGCATCAGTACCTATGATTTCATAAAAGGCCGTGGCATTTGACAGCAAACAATTAACTGTGGTGCCCACACATGATTAGAGCATGAAATTTTTGTTTCTTCCTTATTGTTTAATATTAAATATTCTTATATAGTCAGGAGCAGACCCAGCTGGGCTGCATATTTGCATTGTAGTGTCATTATCGTTATGATTAAACAGAAACACAAATTAGATTCTAAAACAAGTGCTTCGTGTGTGTGTGTGTGTGTGTGTGTGTGTGTGTGTGTGTGTGTGTGTG
>ML685783.1:639925-695153 GCA_007922175.1 Pelusios castaneus
GTGTGTGTGTGTGTGTGTGTGTGTGTGTGTGTGTGTGTGTGTGTGTGGAAACATTGTGCTGCAATATTTATACACATAGTTTCAGCAAATATCATTTTTATAGAAAGAGAATTTAGCTCTGAACACTTCCCCACTAAAACCAAATTATTTAAGGATGCTTCAAATGTTATAAATACAATCGTTAAATCTCAGCACTACTGTTTTCTAGAGACTGAACAAAAGTACTCACAGTATGTAGAGAACATTACAACTTAGCTTTTATACACATCTAAACTGAGACATGTTTACCATGAATTCATTGCATCTTGTCCCTTTTATGGAAAGTTACCATCTTGGGGTTCTATTTCGTCCCTTAGTAAGGATCAGAGTGTTTCCCAGAGACATAAAGAGGACAGAGCCATTTTAATAAAGAGGTTCAAATGTTCAACTCTGTGTTGTGTGTGTCTCAAATCTATTATCAAACACATAATGGCTACCCCACTTGTTAACAGAATTGCTGCATTCTCAGAATCAAAACTCATTATATTGCAAGGGCTTTCTGAGTCTACAGTTTCAAAAGCCACGTACAGGAAAACAAATTTTATTCCATTCATAGAATAAGAGTAAGCAGTACTGGCCATTTATGATTGTTCCCAATACCATGAAAGAATCAAGAGCTTTTAAATTTGATTTATCAAATATAACATTTAAATTTGCAGAAATTTTTTTTTTCAGGATTTTTAAAAAATATTCTTTCCCACTTACTCTCTTCCTGGACTCTTCAATGGCTGACAGCAATGCATTATCTTTTTCATTCTTCAGGAATCCCTGTGGAAAAGAGAAATACAGTTTCAGCTGAAGATCACCTTTGCACTTATACCAGATGCAGATTGTATTGCTCAGCTCTTTCAACTTTAAGAAGTGCTACCAGCTTTCTCCTCAGACCACTCCTGAGAAGTTTAAAGGTCATTTTATTTACTCAAGGTACAGTAAGGTGCCTTACAGCTCAGTGTGAAAATGAAAACACATTAATCCCCTGTTTTAATATGCATTAAATCCCAGTAAAATGTCCTGCTTCTATTTTCTTTTATCTTGGTGTCCCAGTAACTGCTTCCTATCGCTCTCCGTTTGAGGAAACTGGGATGAAAGCTTGTTAGAGTGATAAGCTGAGATAAAATTGTTGGACCCAAGTATGAAAAAGGTTTTAACTTAGCAGCTTCAGGCAAGAGCAAAGTTCTTAAAGGCCAACTGGAAATGGTGAATAAGAGTTTAAGAAAATATGTTGCAAAGGGGGAAAATGACTAAATGGTTGAAGAACACTGAAAAAGATTCAAGTCTCTTCCCCGCTCTCCCAAGCAGATCACAGAAAGGGGATTTTTTTTAAAAATCTGTTTAGATTATTTATCTACACACACAGCTGACCTGCATACAGGGGGAAATGGGCTGGCCCAAGTTGCAAGACATGCAAACAGCGCAGTTAATACCTTGTCTACATACTGGCTTTATGTTGCTATTCATCAGGAAGAACATAAGATTTTGAGTGGACTTCATTCATTACCTTCAGAAGCAAGTACTAAAATGTCTTTTTAGTGCAGGATTTGCATATCTTTATTTTGTAACTTTGCTGTGATGCAGCTCCAGTTACCAAACCATCCAAGTTCGTTCGTCCTAGACTTGGAGTCAACTCATTAGTAAGCCTTATTAAGAAACCACCCAGCAACTTCCATCTTTCCCTAAAAATATCAGCTACAATGACTGAGAAAACAGGATCAACTTAAAACTCTGTCTGTGAATTGAAGAAAACTCTCAGATTAAGAGTAGGAGTTCAGCATGTTGTCCTTTTGATGTTAAATAGACTGATCATGAGGACTATGAGGTAGTGACAGTACCTAGTGGTCCCAGTCAGGAATCAAAGCCCTGCTGTGTTATGCACTGAACATACACGACAAAGAGATGATCCTTGCCCCACAGATGTTACAGTTGATCAGTACTAACCCTTATTCCAAAATTAGTGCTGAACCTCCTCAACTCTCATGGTCTTCCATGGGCTAGGACAGTATTCACTTTCATATTGATTGGTGCTCTTAATAGCGGGTGTCTGCTGTTGGTCATACACAAGCGAAGCTGTGCACACACAATGTGATAGAGGGGATGATAATTTTATACAATCTTTAGTGAGACATTTTTAGTTTTGGGCTGTGCATTTTTTTTAAGCTACGAACACAACACTGATTCTGGGTGATTAGACACACACTGGTGCCACAGGTCCACAACTGTGCGCACGTGCACAGTTCATATCTTACATCAGACAATCGCTATGTAAGTCACACATACTGGGGTAATCAGTTCTTTTTCAGTCTCCCCCCACAAATCCAGGCCTGAACCATGTTAGCTGCTAGAGAACTCCTTAATTGATAGCAATAGCAGGGTCCATATTCTCTGGGCCCCAGCCACTAGAGGGCAGCATCACAGAAAGCCAATGCAGGTGACTTTTTTTTTTTTTTTTAAATTAAGCATCAAGGGTGGATGAATTTCAAATTCTAAAGACAAATTAAGACAGACAATTTTTGTGTGTTGCCTTTGAACAGCAGGGTTAAGGCGTACCACTACAGCTGCCAGTGACTGTTCTAGTCACATACTGACCGGGGCATGACTGATTCTTTGATGGTCTTCTTCTAGTTCCCCCATCTCCCCATATAACTAATCAATGAGGTGTGCTGGTGTCTTCAGGGGGTCAATTCCGTGAGCATTTCTCTCTTTAAGAGATTTCTGAGCAATAATGCTGGTCTGTAACAGGCAAGACCTTGAGAACATCAAGGCTCTTCATCCAGCATGCCAAACAGAGGACAAGCTTCCTCTTCTTCAAGGAGGATTCTGATGTTACAGAGAACGGCATGGGCCACCAGTACCATATGTTATTGTTGTTATTTTTGATGAAGAAAACACTTCCTCTGGATAGGATGGAAGCCGAAGGTGTTGAATATACCACTGGAGATTCTAAATTTCTGTGACGCTTGATGAGATTGCTGGCTAGGAGAACTTTTTTTTTAAAAAATGAAGATGTACATCATGTTAAACTTTAGCTCTGTAACATGACAATCAATTTTTAACTTAAACTGAAGCTAGACCAGGGGAGCTTCCAGCAGGGTGAATTTCCAGCAGTTGCTGTTGGAATTAATCCCAGCTACTTAATTCACACTTTAGTTCATCAAAAATAAATTCCAGCACTTGTCACATATGGGCCTGTAACCAGGACTGGCATGCATTAAAAATGTAAAGGACTATCAGCCACTACTACTTATTCCTTGTATGTTGATTGCATTGCCACCTAGTGGAATGAAGTTTATTGTTTTAAGCACAGATTAATATTTGCATATATCTGCTTTGAGGAAAACCCTCTCTGGAACCGTGAAGGAAGGAAGATATGGGAGGAGGGGCACATCACAAATATTTCTTCATTTCCACAATACCCCTGTGAGATATGGGGAGAGTATTATACCAGTTTTACAGCTGGAGAACGGAGTCACACAGAGTTTAAAATCAAGTTTCCACTACTGTTGTGTGCCCAACTTGAGAGACCTAGAACCTAATAATTCAGAGTATGTAGCATTATAAGGGACTTTATGACAACTCCCATTGATATCAGCTGCATTTGTGAGTACGCAGCCGTTCCGCAAGTCAGATGCCAGAGTACCAATTCAAGGCCATAGAAAAAGAGGAACACACAATTAGTGACAACTTGTGAAGTTACGTTTAAGTGCCTTGACTAAGATCACACAGGAATGCTGTGGCAGAGGCAAGGATAGAATTCAATTCTCCAGGGAAGCATTCAGATTTCTTCACTATGGGTGCATCTACACTGGTGCCTTAAAGGGTCAACTTAAGGACGCTTAAGTCGACCTACAGAACTCTGCGTCCACACTGGGCGCTTCCTTAAGTCAACTTAATAACACCACCTCTGAAGGTCAATTTAAAGCTTAAATCAACCTTATAAAGTTGACTTAAAGCCAGTGTGGACAGCTATGTCTACCGTTAAGTTGACTCAAAAAGGTCAACTTAAGTCGACAAAGTGTAGCCACTTTGTTAAGTTGACTTAACAAGGTCGACTTTAAGTCAACCTTGTTAAGTCATCTTAACAGAGTCGACTTAACTTAACAAGTGTAGACATAGCCTATGAGACCATCCTCTCCCTTTCTGCAGTCCTTTGTCTCATACACAATACAGCTTTCAGCTTCCAAAACAAAAGAAGCATGGGTCTTACAGCCTCCGTTACCAGACAACCCTGATTCATCCTCCAAAGCGTGTCCATCCTGTAGCCTGAATTAGACAGCAGCCTTCTGGAAATAGTATGTGATCACGTAATTAAAGATTATATCACAATGCATACACACAAGGGGGATGAATTAAGATTACTTTTGAGTGCTTAACTCTGCAACTTGAATAATGTTCTTTTAATATTGTGTGTGTATAATTTCCTAGAAGTTCAAGAAAAGCAAGCTGAAAAATAGAAAAAAATAGAAAAATTCCATGGTGTGGCAAATTTGACACCCACACAGGTCACCAGCAGGGTAGGAATCTTTAGCTAGACTGCAGAGGTCTCTGCCACCTGAGCTTCGAGTAACTGATACCAACAGCAGGTGTTATCTTCTATGGAAGCCAGCATTTAAAGGTGATGCCAATGGATTTTGCAGGTATTTGCTGACAGAAGAGGAAGAGTGAGACTCTGGAATCTTGGAGAACATTCCAGACTCTGGGGAGGTGTCATCTAGCAGGTACAGACCATTCTGCACCGTCCCTCACAAGTTTGTCCCTTTTAGACTGTCCCCTTCCCCTCTCTTCCCCACCTCAGATCCTTATACCATTACCCAGCCTCCAATCCTCATATTTCTCATTCCAGTCTCAGTCTCCTTGCCCAGCCCATCCTAGTCTCCCCTCAATCCTCATTCCCAGTCCACAATCGCTCCTTGGGTCTGGCTTTTGTCCCTTTTACATTTATATCAGGTAGCTTCCTCCTCCTCTCCTCGCTGTCTGGGTGCGAGCACAGGAATCATGAGACCACAAGAAATACAATTTTTCTGATCTCATGTCTGATGCCCAGCCCACGGCTGCATTTGCAGGGAAAGTTCTGCTCAGTCCTTGCAAGCTCAGCCTGGCATAATTCCCAATGCAGGAGAATAAATTCCTCAGGGAATTTAGCTGTGAAGTTCTAACATCTCTCTAGTGAACAGGTACAAACTGCAGTTTTTCTAAGGCTTATAACTTGGCCGGCTCTCGGCAAATTTTCATGGAGACAACAGCAGCCTGACACAAAGACCACCATTCTGCCAATTTGCAGGTCCCTGAAATTCGGGTGCTAAATCTATTTTAAAAAATAATATTTAAAAAAACTTTGGTTTTTTGTATTATTTTTCAATCAAGACTAAAAGTAGATCAAATCAAAACCTATAAACAGCAGCTTTTCAGCCCCAGGTGGGATTCAAACCAGTGACGCTTTCCTAGGTTCCTAGGCTCCTACCCTAACCCCTGCACCACAGGGCCAATTACCTAGCAAGATTTGTGCTGGGTGCAGGTTGCCATTAAAACCTGCTGCAGAAAGGTGGGAAAGCACAGGGAATACAAACAGAGCGAAGTTAATATAAAGGTCATTAAAAAAAAAAAAAAAAAGTTGCCAGAGTTTTTTAATATGGGCAAACCCGTGTATTTTTCTGTAACCTAATTCTCAGAAATGCCCAAATCATTGTGGCTGAAATTTTTGAAGAAAACAACATAACCAGCCTACGGTAGACATATCAAAGGGAGACTATCAGCCCAAGTTATTGAAGCTCAGCATGGTTATACATTTCTGAAAAGAGGGTCTCATAAGGGGAAGTGCTCCACTACCTTCACATTATGCAGTGCTCTCAGCCCTATCTACAATAACCCAGCCTTAATTATGTCCACTTGACAGAATAATGCAGTTACAGCCTCTGATCAAAAAGAACCTCTAAATCCTGTCCTAAAAGTCAACTTGTAAATTACCATGAGAGGTGGACAAGACTTTGGGGCAAAAAGACATGCTCTAGTCTAAGGCATGCTGACCACTTTCCTAGGTAAAATAAGCTCTTCTACCATAATAAGTGACAAACCTGACAGGAAAATACAGGGGTTTTTAATTTACAGAACAAAAACTACAGACCTTGGCTTGTAAGACATGATCCCCTACAGAGGCAGCTTAAAGCAGTTATTTTTCCAGCTGCACCTAGAACCCAAAGAAGGCATAAAGCCTGAACATCTGTGCCATTTGATTACTCTCACAAAGCTTAAAAGCATTTGATGTTTGTTAATTTCATTGCCTTCCTGGTCCGAAAGGAAGATTGAAATGACTGGAGTCAGCACTTTTCTGCTCCTGTTTGAATCCCAGAAAGATAGCATTTCAGGGAAACAATTCCTTATTGCTGAGAAAGGATGGAAAGTCTTTCCTATTTACTGCAATAAATAAGGTTAGCAGATTCTCACCTACATGATGGAAGTATCATAATTACTTCCACTAAACAGCCATATTTTTAACACTTGCTGTCAGCATCTGAGCCCTCAGAGGAAGCAGATGTTGCCAACTCAGTGGACTGGGGCATTTGATAAAATGGCAAAGTTTTCTTTTTCACTGGCATGGGAAGAAAGGAAAAAATAAAATAAACAGTCTGGGACCATTTTTTCCTCCCCCGTGTTAAATCAGTAGCTTTAGGCAGGTGATATAGCCTTAAAATAACTGAATTTTGAGTACAGTGAAATTTTTTCAGGTAAACCATGGGAGGGAAAGTTGTATAGTGGGCAATGGAGCCAGTCTTCAGTGGTGGCCTCTATCCACCGGGGATGGAAGCTCTAGATAAAGCATCTTGTTTTGTTGAGAATTATTTCTATTTGCAGTGTTTTACTTTGCTAAGGAAGAATCGGACAACTAGTGGGATGTCTTGGTGTGTCCTGACGTGCTTTCATTTCAAGAAGAGCTCAGTCTGGAAATATGGAAAGTGCAACCTAACTGTATGGAGGTTGCTGAAACAATAACAGGCCCTACGGTACATAACGGATTGCCTATCGTTATTGGTTACACCAACAATGATAGGAAATGTATGCTTGCTGTTTTTACAACAGATGGGGACGGCATAACATGATATGGTCTGGCCACACATCATAAGTAATTCCAAGTCTGTGGAAAGTGAGAACTTGCTACAGTCACGCACACGGTATTCCTCTGGCATTTCTGAGATCACATATCCTTTGAGAGTTTTTGCAGATCTTTTTAGGGGTTTTGTGTTGTTGCTGATATAGCAACAAAACAAACAGGAAACTTCAGCTTCTGCACAGATTTTTGGAAGCAGGTGGAGATTCTGGCATGTATATGGAATATACCATTTCTTCCAAAATACCAAGACAGCTAACCTAGAATCTACTAACTGAGACTGAAGGACCCAACAAGCTTTATGCAACTGATTTTCCTATTAGGGAATATTAGATGGTAGGATTATGATGGAGCAAAAGTAGCTACCACTCCCAACAAGCACCCAATGGCATCTGAAATTAGAGTTAGTGGGCACTACAGGTCTAATGGAAGTTGGGCAAAAGTCAAGAGTGGATGGTCAAGCCATAAATCAGAACGTATGGATAAGTGGAGAAGGAAAGCAGAACAGGGATTTCCAAATATCTTGAGTGCAGATTGTACAACTAACACACACCTTCCAAATGAGTTGGTCTTTGTGGAAGGAAAATATTTTGCTCGAAGAGAGAACAGAAGTTCTCAATGGAGAACCACAATGAGACCTACCTCTTCCACCCATACATTAGAAAAGATCAAAGCTAACACTCAATGTGAGGTGAAAAATAAAATTATCACTTCATGGCTTAGCAGAATGTAAGTTGGCAGAATTTTAGAAGGTCATGTCAAATTGCAAATAAGCATTTAGTTAGTGCCCTGTCATTATGTTTATGCTAGGAAATCCTGCAGGAATTTCTGAAGTTGGGAGAGATTTCCATTATTGATTGAACTGGAAAAAGTCAGCACAGCAAACTGGAAGTATTCATATTTCCTCATGGCTGAGGAATCAGTTATTCAGCATCAGAGGGTAAACATGTTGAAGTTTATGGGAGTAAAATATACAGGTCAATAACAGTTACACAGAACGCTGCACTGATAAAATTCAAACAGTTTGCTTAAGTGAGATTTATTGCTCTTTTGGCTGCTTTCTTAGAGGCTGGCAACCAGCTCCCCAACACCACCCCAGCTACCACGGGATGGTGGGTCACATTTAATTCATTTTAAGCTAAAGGTCAGAGAACAACATATGTTTTGCAGTAGTTAGTATCTCAAACATATTAGGTCATGAAAATGTGCCAACTCAAACACACAAATACCACTCAATCATTCTGGTCACAGAGATGATCCCAAAGATACATTACTGGCCTTTTTAAAAAATAAATAAATAAATAAACTGCCCAAAAAACTATACAACTCACTGCTCTAGGCAAGTTGAATCTTGCACGGCCACTTTACTATCTATTTTAATACTTGTTAATTCATTACAGACAAAGAGGAATGCAAAAATTACTCCTACAACAAGAAAATTGTATACTGAGAACTGACCAAGGTTCACAGTAATGTATTTTTAGTACAGTGGCTCAATTCGTTGCTGAGCAGTTATGCACAGAATTAACGGCTCAAACTCGGCAGGAGGCAGCATACATTGCAAAACTAAAAGGGGTGCCCACCATTTGCCAGTACGGCTGTTCAAAGAAGCTGTATTTAGTCGGGAAGCCGCAGGTTGCAACTTTTGCTTTACAACGTCACATCAGGTGGAGCAGGACCCCCTCCCCTTCTGTCAGGATGTCACTGATGCAGTGCTCAATTTTAAATGCAGCTTTAGTCTCTATTTTGCACAGTGAGTCTAGGGCAAATATTTACAGGCAAATTGCTCCATGCCGCAGATTAGTGCCAGCAGTGAGAAGCCCTCGTTCAGACTGTTTTAACCATTTTAGGCAGTTTAGTCTCCGCTAGCAGAGTTTTCTGATGCAGCTACACTGGATTCAGTTTGCAGTAATGTCATTATAGCTTTTAGCTGCAGCAAGGAAAGCTCTCGAAACTGCTGAAAGAACAGTTTCTCTTGACGTTCATAGATTCTCTCGATAGCTTTCCTACTGGAATAGGCCAGGTGGTGCATAAACTTTGGCTCTTGCTGAAACCATTTGGATCTGGCAAATGGAGATGGGAAATGTTCTTCCCAGATAGACATAATGCCTCAAAGATAATAGCTATGAATTGGCATCATCTTACTAAGAGTAAAGGAGCTCTGAGGAAAGGCTCCTTTTATGGTCTATTCTGCTAACAACGATTTTGGTTAAATGGTTTAAATAGCACCACATTTTCAAAGGGACCTCAACTTGGCCTCTAACTTTGTGCCCTCTCTCAATTACACATACAAATCACAAAATGCATCTATTGGCTTTTTGAAGGCACACAACATTTGTGCCCACAAATCAGGTAGCCAGGCCTCTGCAGTCTATCACCAGTTGACTGCACCTGCAAAACCAGAGACCAGTGTTGAAAATTTGGCCCACAAAGTTTATGATGGGCATGAGATAAGACAGGAGAGCACCTTATAGAGAATGCCATGGTGAGGTAGGATTGCTGAAAAATCTCTCCAGTTTCATCATCCTGGTACTGAGGAAAGCTCCACAACTCTTACGGTATGGCTGTAGGCATTTTACACACAGGGAGAGCTAGTGAAAAGGTCATTGAACAAACAGATCATTTGTAAAAACCTCAAAGAAACGAAGGACGAGGAAAAGGGATTACGCTTCGACTAATTTTGTTTCGCACGGATTAAAAAAAAGATAGTGGGGTACTACATTACACTGGATTTAGAAGAGGCAAGCAATGACCATATTTTCAGGGAGGATGGACCGATTCAATCATGCTTCTCATTTTTGGTAACTTTCAAAGGAAGCAGGATGGGGAAAGAAATTTAAGTCCACTTGTCAAATAGATGAAGTAGACAGGGATGAGTGACTAAGAGGACAGCGCAACTAGATTTACAAATCGCGGCAAGTGGCACAACAACTGAATTCCATTAGGTGAGTAACGTCAATTGTCTGCTGGCTAACAGACTATGTTTCGCACTCTTCTACCACCTTCCACCTCCAGAAGGATCAAACATTCATCTTCACATTACTTTTACGTGTGTACTGGAGCCAGGATTAGAACCCGTAATTCAACACCCATCCTGTGCTTTAGCCACTCAGCATAGAAACACAGCTAATATTGTCTACTGTTATTAAATAGCTCCACTGTGCCATATCAGACAAATGTGAGTTCTCCAAAATATATTTGCTGTACACAGCCATATAGGAGAATGAAAGGTGTTTACAGTGAATATAAACAACATATACCATTTATTTCCTGCTGGTACGTAGTGTCAGTCACCGACACTGGAGCTACAGAATGTAAAAATACTCCTGCTATGCAATAATGTTCATGCTGATTGTTTCTGAGCAGAGACCACCACCATTGGCATAGGGAAATGAGTCTCAGCTTGATTTTTGTTTCTTCTAATTCAATATCATTTTGTTTGGTGTACTTTTTTGCTCTATTATAAACTCCCACTCTATTGCATTAAATGATATTTACAAATTGCTTCATCCCGAACAGCACACAGAAATCCATGGAAATGTTTCAGTTCACATTGTTTTGTAGTCTTACTTTAACCAGCATCACAGGAGTTTGAGAGGTTTAATAATCCCAAACCTAATAATAAAAGTGGACATATCATTATTCTTAAAAGGGACACCAGCAAGATACAAAAATCATGTCACCTGTATTACTTGTAACACACTAAAATTGATATTTTTTAAATCTCATTTATAACATATGTGTTTTTCCTTTTTTTCTACTTCATCACAATAAAATTAGAATAGCCAATTTCACTTTTGTGTACGGCCAATTTCGCTTTCAGGTTCTAAAACACCTTCTCAACGTTGCCATGGTTCAAATGTGGACAGTATAGAGAAATGTGTAGCTAAAAATCCGTTTCTATGGAATTTTATTTTTAAATCACAAACATTTATTTTGACATTAGATTACGTACAATGTTATTTTTTATAAAATCTACATCTGGGGCAAAATTGTCTGAAACTGTGCCCCTTTGAATGGTAAATGCTGCAGAATCCTTACATGTACATCAGCTTTAACCGTAGTCACTGACATGATACCCAGATGTATTATAATAAGATTATCTTCCCTTCTTCTCCTATTTCTCCCCTCTCCACTGTTAGATACCTTCATACTCCCACTTTCCAAGTCATGTCTATATTAAACCATAAGCTCTTTGGCACTGGGGTCTAAATCTTCTTTCCTCTGTAAAGCACCCAACAGACTCTGTTCACTGTATAAGTAATAAATAATAACAGTAATCAAAATGGTAAAGAATAAAAGCACCAAACCTGAGACGGGAGAAAAGGGTAGATAAAGAAGGCAGCCACCTTTCTGGATAGAAGAATAAAAGTCTAACAAGAAAACCCAGGTGAATGAAGTCTTGTACACTGTTTTAAGATAGAATAGCTAAGTAGTACACCGTTCATCCAAATGTGCTAGTTAGCTCGTTAACAACATGGGTACAATATACTTGGAAACAATAATAAATAATCATCATCATCCAGATCTCCCATTAGTTTTAGCGAAAGCAAACAATTACACTTTTTCATATTCTGGTTCAAGGGCAACACTGCTCACAATACCATTTTTTGAAACTGGGGACAGACCCACCCAGAGAGATGGCTCAGCAAAAGACTGTGACTCATCCAAAGCAATGTGGCACAAGGTGTTTCATTGTTAGCAATGGCATCTGCTTTAGGCAGAAGTGAATGAACTATACCCACCAGAAATTGAGGTGGTGACTAATCTTATCAAACCACAAGCCTAGATAATTCTCCAGTTTTCTAATCTACTAGTGAATGTCTTTTATTCGGTTTGTAACAAGATTTTTAAATGTAGAGAATGAATCTGCTCTGGGGTTTTGTTCAGAACCATCAATAGGCGCTATTGTATCTTTCCTGTCTTATAAATGTATTCGCATTAGCATCCTAATAAAAAAAATTACAGAAACAATGAAACATTATTACCAATCTACAAAAGTGTATAATGCACCACAGTACCCAGAAGCAAAACAAAACCCTGCACTTTGGCTGTTCTCAGGAACAAACAGTTTTGCTTGAAATAAATAAAATTATAATTTCTTTCTAAAGGCTCTGGAATCCAACGTGCAATCTCCCACAAGAGACAATAAGGAAGCAGTGTAATAAGCAATATCATTTCTGAGCATCTGCTGTGTAAAATAATATTCCAGTTTTTCCCAACATCACTCTTTTAAATGGAAAACTGGGGTTAAATGAAGATCAAAATGATTCATTGTTCTTGGCACGGTCTTAAAAAGTGCCAACCATAACTAGCACCGCAGTGTAATGCTTGCCACAGAAGGCAGCTCTTCCTCAAATCAAGCAGAGGAACACCCCGAATCAGGCCACCAAAACTAATTTTACTGATGACGCCATTTTATTACTTCTTTCGCTGCCATTTTAGTACTGTAGTTGCCATATTTTCCAGACAACTAGCCGGTATGCTCTCTCCTCTAGCATGAAACTATGCTCAAATGATCTAGTGACAAATACAATTTGTACTTTTTCCTTTTTAATTGCTGCTAGTTCCACATTCTTACATCGAAAGGGCAGGAACGCTCAATTCACTGTTACCCCTTAGGACCACACCTTAATTCTCTGCACTGATGGGCTGGGTCAGGAGGCTTGAGAGAGTATCGGAACTGAGACACCAGTCACTAGAAATCAGTCAGCACCAAAGGATAAAATTTATAAATGAAGGGAACGGAGGGAATGTTCAGCCACCATGCAGGCAAACAGATTTCCCGTTAGCTTCCATTAAGAATTCTTAGAATAGGCATGCAAGAAAAAGAAATAAGGCATAGAGAAGATAAGCTCTAGGTGTGTTATATTAACAGTATCTGTGACTGTCTTACTCAGCATTATCATTAACGTGTAGCCAGACACAAAAACCTACAAACTGCAGATAGAAAACTAGTTTCTTCTGAAATGTACTTAGTGACTGCTAACCTCGCCTGACAATTTGATTAATAAAAGATTCATCCCTCTTAAATGATTATTTATCTCGCCTCGAATAATATCAAGAGAAACAAACAATCTGGTAATTAACACTTAACCTGTATCTTCCATGCCATTTCCCATTTCCGTTCTTAGCCCTTGCCACTCACTACCTCTACTATAGCTGCTGTATTCTTCTATGATGAGCTGCCTGTTTTAGTTTAACATACAAATCCTACCGCTTCTGTGCAATACGTGTATGCCTGCAGCATTTTGAAACCGATCACATTTCTTATTGTTATTTGCATACCTATTCTCACACAGCTTTCGAGATATTAAAGAAAGTTACGTGTGTTAAAATTAAACTAAATATTTCATTTAAAATCTAATGGAAAGATTTGTTTTCTCTCCCCCTCATGCCACTTTATCCAGTTAGCTCAATGATTTGAGCTGGACACACATTCCAAACAAAATCACATGCAAGGATTCTAAACACCATGTTCTCAGCGTGTCATAGGCAACTCACATATATTTGTTTCCTGTATAATCCTTGGGAGTATTAGTAACCTTTCTTCTTCAGTAAAAAGGTAGATGTGAGAGCCTTCCACCCTCCATCCATATTTCAAGTGCTCATGCCTTGCGCACAGCAACACCCATTGACAGTGGACAACGTATAGTTCACAGAGACCTCAAAATACTGCCAGCACAGTAAATATGATAACCAAATTAAGCCAGGATGCCGATACAGAAGCAGAGCTCAGACAGGTTTAGTTACTGCAGCACTTTACAATGCTATTCACTGTAACATTTTTACAGCAATTTGAACCCTTAACAAAACACCACACATGCAAAAGAAAACCTTTCAGAAGTAAAAGCCACTTTAGCTTGCTCATACCCTGATCAGCTGGATAAAGCTACAAAGAAAGAGGCAAGATCATATTTATTTCAGTTTCAAGAACTATGAGCTTCCAGTGGCATAATTTATACAAAACTGCGTAGTTCATCATATTTCAAAATATTTTAAATAATCATAGATACTTGGTTAACACTCAAGCGTTTCCAACATGGTGGTGTTTCTCTTGGAAAAAACAGAAAATCTTTTTCCGTAATGGAGACAAAGCTATTTTGAGGAAGGAAATTAAAATATACCATGATATCTTTAAGTATTAAATTTAAATATCTCCTAACTTTTAAAAAAGATGTTTTCATACCACATTACCAATACATTCCATAAACTAATCATTTAAAAATAATTTATGAATTATTAATTACTGATCATTACAATAAATATACAGAAGTTGGTAACTATATGCCTATTATAATTATAAAATTAGTATTCAAGTGGTTATATATTACAATGTTTGGTAATAAAAGCATATATTTTCTAATTTCCTACTACAAGCCTTGATACATTTTAATGAAAATTGTATTTATTTTCAAATCTACTTTACTTATTTATAGTATACGCCTATGGTTTAAACTTTTTATACTTAGACCATTACACTAATCTGGTAAGCACATGCTGTAGACAAAAGGCTTCCATTTTTCTCCTATGATAGTACTCCACCCTTACTAAGAAAACAGGCATTATTTGTGTGTTACAGTAACAAGGCACATGAGCTTTAGGACTTTGATGCAAACGATATGCCAACTCCAGCTGCTGCCAGTAGCTATCAGAGAGAGTTCTATTATAACAGAGCCAGTGCTAATTGTTAAAAATGGTGTCTTCGATGTTTTCCATACATTAATTTACAAAGCTCAGTTGAACTCTGGCTCCCACCCACTTCAGACAAAGGAAAACAATTTGCAACACTGTACCAATTGCAAGGATAATTGAGCCATTTCCCACACAGGGTCAGTGGTGGTGGCTGCCTCCATCTTTCCACACATGCAAACCACCTTTCATTGTCTTTTATCTAAGGAGTCAATTTCTTGCTCTCCTATTTCTGAGGTGAGACTTCATTGAAATAGATCGTCTTGCTTAGCCATAGAACTTTTTGGTCAAGCAGTGTCAGTTGCTCAACATTTCTCTTTTCTGAACAGTTCACACATTTCCCAGTTAACAATAGAAAGGGTGGAGGAAATGTCATGCTATAGACCTTGATACTTGGAGATGTATCTCCAAAGTGGACTCTTTTGCCTTTACTTCATAAGCACAATTGTGGTCCCAACATGGCATATTTGATTAACCCACTTTTTACCATATAAAGGTGGAACACAGCCGCAGCGAGAAATAGCTATACTTTCATTTCCCATTCCAAAGACAGGCAGGCAGAGCTGCTAATTGGCATGCAGTTTGAGAATCTGTGGGTCTCAGAGTAATAATCACAGTTGATACACACCCCACTAATCTAGGCCCATAAAATATATATACATTTTTATACCCTGAGTGCTTTACATTCCAATGATTTTGGAAGTTTAAGCCCCGTTCCCACACCCCCATTACCTGAAGGGGAGAGGTGAATCTAAAATTAAGAGAACCTATGTTGGTTTATTTAAGTTGTTAGTTAAGTAACTAATTAAAAAACCAATGTTGACAAGTATATTATTCTACTACTGAAAATGGAAAATATTTTATATTGCAGCCTCTTTAAATTATTGCATTTTCTATGCCACATTTGAAACGCTTCCCTGAAAATAAGGTTTAATGCATCAGCCTAGCAAGTTTTCCATAACTGATGTGTGTGTGTCTATATATATATATATTTGTACAACAGTAATAACTTACAAATCCATATTAGAAACAGTGTCTTTTACTTAATTAATAAATAATAATACAGTAGAGATCCCAGGTGAGAAAAAACAAGAATAAACACACACAAGAAGTTATAGTACTCTATCTCTAGTTAAATTCAAACAAAAGCTACAATGTCAAAAAAGATATTTAAAAAGAAGAGACAGTCAAGATCCAAAAGCCGATATCACGCTGCCCCACCCTGGAGCTGTTCTAAAGGCTACTATAAAATGGGAAACGCATAGATCTTAAGGCTTCTCTTTGATTAAAAGGCTATTCTTCCAAAATGATCCACCTGTTCACAATTCCTCACCCACAAAATATAGACAAACCATAGCAATATCCACAAGAAAAATTATTATACAAAACCTTAAACAAGTGACAGCCTATTTAACATAAAGCTTTTACCTTTTTTATATATACATTTTAAATTCAGACAACCCTACCTGTAGATCACAGAACCAGAGAGTTACCTGTTAATGCTGGCTGTGACTGCAAAACTTCAAATGTCTAAAAATTTGGCTTTTACTGCTGTATCTTTCTGTATTAATGCTCAAATTTTTTCATCTTTTAAAAAACAAAAACAAAAAACCTGCAAGTCCTGAAATGGCTGAGACAGTTAAGAGTCCAGCAAGACAATAAGCAGCTGCCTCACCGCTTAACATCACTGCTTGTAAAGCATCTCTCTCATTTTGCAGTGGTGCTTTATTCTAATTCTAAGGAAAGCATCAGTCTGAAACCAGTAGTTTCAGGGAGTAGCAGTTTATAGGTTACGGAAGGATATTTTATTGTTAATGGACTGTACCATGTAACATTTAAGCAGGGGGAGGGATGATATGCAAGCAAAGGGAAAAATTCTACTGGTTTTTTTCCAAGCCACTGCAATTACTCTGATGTGAATTTTTGATGACTTCCAACATTGTGCATGGTTAATAATCGTTTCAGCTGTCATGTTTCGTTTAATGTAGAAAATGCATTTGCTGCATTGTGATGCAGTGCTGTGGCCACAGATTGTAACACCAGTTGTGAAGCTATTCCCTTAACTGAGCAGCATGAATCTGCACATACCATGAGGCTGAAATAAGTGGTAGTTAGATTTTATACAGAAAGCTCCTGCCATTTTAGACTTGCAGAAGATGTTGAAACAATGTATACCTTGTTCATTAATTTAACAGTGTACCGACTGGTGTCATTTTTCTTTTAAAAGAACCCCAAGTTTTTATTATTTTTATTTGTTTGGGTTATTTGGTGGTTAAAGATTTAGATATTGTTTAAATTAATTGTTGTAGCTTTGAACAGAGGTTATTGCATTGCAGGCATATATATATATATACCCTCAACGAAATTGTCAGAGACATGAAAATGCAAACCCTTATTTACATACATTTAGATTAACTGCCACTTTTCTATATGATAGTTAAACATATAGAGTATGTTAATCATGAATAAAAAGGATAAAATACGCTGCTTATAGAAGGGGATTTTTTAATATAAAATATTACTCTTTCACAAACATATTAAACATCAAATGAAAAGGAAAAGGTTACATAAAATAGCAATGCGTCTTTCATAGTCACCGACAGAAATTCAATGCTGCAAGCAATCATGCAATTACAGGAAGCGATGTAAAAACAGCAGAGATGAAACCATGCTAAAAGCCAGTCACCCGATGATTAAAGTCAGGCCAGTATATGCCAGCAGTCAGGTGATGGTGCCATCATTGCAGTGCAGAAAACCAGAGAAAAATCGAGAAACGAACCACCCCATCTTAAAGAAAAAAAAATTAGAAGCACCAAAGAAATAAGGAACGTATTCGTTGAGATCCAAAACACACAACCATGATGAAGTGCTTGACAATAGGTGAGAGAACCATTATCATACAGCCAGATGCACACTCAAACTGCACATTTAAGACACACTATCCATAACGATTCAGCTCCCTCCAACCTTGAAAATTTGTTGGGGAACATTTTAAATGCACAGAACTTCTTCAATTTTAAAGCTTTTCAACATAACCCTACCCTAATCCCACTTCCCGATGCAGAAATTTTGCCAACCACACGCAAACTTAATATTTGCACACATACACACACACACACAAAAGAAATAGCAACATCTCAAGCATCTGGGCTTTGTTTTTTTGAACAGAGCTGCATTTTAATGCGTGTTAACACCGAGTTTATAGGCAGCACCGTCAAATCAATTCATTTGCTTGTATTATTCATTCAAAACAACACTAAATGAACAACAGAGACACGAAGTGTTAGCAAAAACAGCAGCAGCAGAGAAATATACAGTTTATTTCTATGCGGTGAAGAAAATTGGCTCTTTGAATTAACTCTCGGTTTCGGTGGCTATGTGAGACTTAACCACTGTGTTTGCAGAATGTGCTTTCTGACTCAGGAGTATCCATTTCAGAGACAACAGCAGGCACCTCTGAGGCTTCACAGTACAGAGAGCTACACAAGTGGCAGAATTCCTTCTTTCAAAGTACTCTGTTTCTGCTTGGAAATTAGCAAATTTGAATTTTGGCTCAGATTCTTGTGACAAGAGACAGTAATCTAGGGGAGTTCTTTCTTTAGCAATGCAAAAAGTAAACCTGCCTTGTTTCTGATCAAATAACTACTCCACTGAGAAGCGGGAGCCTTAAACAGGAAGTCTCATGGGTGAAAACTCACCCCGACATACCTGATGTTCTTACCAGGAAATCATCACCACAGTCAGCCCGACTTAAGGAAAAGCTATTGACAAGCCTATGAGGTTGGGCAGAATCCATTTTGGGAGAGGAAGGAAAAGGGGGATACTTTTAAAATATGTTCATGTTGACAATCTAGTGCATTTATTTCTCCTCTTTATTCCATGTGACTCAGTAACTGAGGGACACTTCTCACTTGGGACAATAGGAAAGAAAATGTAGCCTAGACTTTTGTAGCTTCCAACTCAGATACAGGATTTTTGAAAGGTTTGCCACCTGCCCACCCCACATTGACCAGAAACATTGATTTGTCGAGGTCTGTCTTAAAGCAATAGATCTGAGGGATGTGAGCTGCGTCCATTCACCCCAAAGAAGTGGTAAAATCTGCAGCCTAATGATCACTTCTCTCATGATCACTTTAGTAGAACCAGTACAAACTCTTTCTCTGGGCTGCTGAAGTCAGTGTGCCTATCAATCGTTATTGGATGCAGTGTCACAGGGCTTGACAAACCAGGGTTTGTAGCCCAGATCATACCTCCTCTGTGGAAATGCAATGGAGGAGCGCTTCTGGTGACCAAAAATAAAACTGCTGGTACCTAGCTGGGAGCCAATTTTGTCAAGGCCTGCAGTGACAGCTAATGTAGGGGGAGGTCAAAAACTACTGTCAAAGTCTTGTGGAGTCAGTTGCAAGGGGAATTATGCAAATTTTACTTCCTAATATAACGCATTGCGTTCTGAACAGAAAGAGAAGCAAAAACTAGCACAGAAAACATTATGAACAGTTTTTAACAATACATCCTAAGAATTTGTGAAGTGCACATCACAGTAATGTGGACAATCAGCGTCCACAACTGTATTTTAATGTATTATTAGTTCAGGACAATTAAATGTTAACCTGCCTCTAAGAGAAGTGGAGAGAGGGGAAGAGGTGTGTGCCTAAGAACTGACTTCATCCTGTGAGGCAGGATATCCCAGATATCCAACTCTCTGTGTCACTTTCATGTCCCATCTTCTTTCTGAGTGTGAGTGTGCATATGTGTGACACAATTTTTTTTTAAATACAAGCCACTGCCACTTTCTGCCTAAAATTCAAGTAAATCCCTTAAAATAACCTACTGTATAATCACTGAGGCCTCATAAGTAACCTAGTCTTCATCTCTCACTTGAGCAAGTCTGGTGTGGGGAAATGAGGATGAAAAGCACTTCTGTATATTTTCTTATAGGAATTCATGTTTGAGCTTTTCCATCTATTGTGTCTGGTATTATCAAAGAGTATTAGCCAGGAAAAATCATGGGTGTTGCTGGCAGTCAGTTATAACAATAGCTTCCTCCCTAAAAACTGTTCTGCCAGCTAATCCAGTAATGCGGCAGCAGCCATACCAGACAACACTACTGTCACATTGGTTTTGGTGGGTGATTTTAGGAATTCTCTCCCTCTTTCTCACTACCAGGCTGGTGGAGACAGATTATCCAGCATTCGAGACATTCTAACTCTCTTTAGAAAGAGGGCAGTAATAACCACCCAATATACAACCTGTGTTAGTAGATCTGCAGAGATACACTTGTCATTCTCTTAGTGTGTGGGGATTTTTAAGGAGGGCGGTGAGAGTGCAGGAGTCACACTGAGCTGATGAGAAGAAAAGGGCACCAAGAAGAAAGGGATATTGAGTAAACTCCACATTCATACCCTGTTTTGCATCTTACAAGTGTATTCACATGAAAATGGCATAGAACAAAATTTGAATTAAGCTAAATGCATATTACTGTTGAACCTCAGTAATTGGAGGGAACCTAGGGCTTGGCTTGATAAAGTTTTTGAACTAACACTGACAGACTGTGGCTTGCCCAAGGCCACAGATAGAAAAATCAGTGCCAGAACCAAGATGGGAGCTCAAGTTACTGGCTCCCAGACCAGTGCTTGAGTCCCTACACTATGCTGTCTCTCAGATGAAAAACAACAAACCCAAGAATCAAACTGGCTTCTGATGACAGAGCTTGCTTTTTTAAACCCACCACAAAGGAACAAAGTCTTTCTCTGGGCTGCTGAAGTCTGTGCCAGACAAGATTTCAAGGGGTAGCGCACAGAGCATTAAGCGAACCCCTCATCTCCACCCCAACAGCAGTCAGAACATGCTGCTTTTATGATTAGGCCAACGGGGAAAGAGGAATCTTGAATTCTCCTTTTAGTTGGCTGATAGTGACAGTGCTGTAGCGGAGGGGGGAAGCCTCCCCTTTCTAGATTAGCAATAAGGATTAGCTCGAACACTAGCCGTGCTGTTCCTGCCATCCACGCTCCACACGCCAATTAGCGGCACCGTTCGTCAGGCTGAAAAAAGACCTTGCATCCAGTTCAGCAATCTGACAAAGTGTCACTGAGCTACCCCCTGGCCATATTTATACAAGAGGCAAGAGCAGGAACGGGTTTTAATTAGAGCCTTTTTAACAAAGAACTGAGAGAATTACCCTTGCTCTCAGCATCCAGTGACAACCAAATTGTGAGCATTTAAACAAAGAGTAACAAGTGTCCATTTACCCCAAACCATTGTTAAATGGCTACTAGAATACTATCATCAAAATTCTAATGTGCCATGAATATTCAAACCACTTTCCACTCCCAGCAGTACAAAGAATAATCACCTTAAAAAACAATCACACCCAAGGCAAACAGTTAGCTGGCTGCAGAATTCTAGGAAGGTTTAAAACATGCCTATGCTAATTTTAAAAGAAAGAAGTCCAGTGTTGGGACCATTAAACCCAGCCTGGAAATCCCTCTCTCCTGCAGTGCTGGCACAAAGTTTGGGTCTCTACTTATGCAGAGGAACGTTATAATTTTTAATTCAGAAGACTACCCCCATTTTTACATACAAGCCCCGAATGTCAGTCCCAGCTGCAAGTATTGATTGACATGACCAAATTGGAATCTTTCTCCTAGCAATGTGTTCTCCTTGGGAGGTACAAGTTGGAAATCCCATGAAGTCAACACTCAACGAGCTCTTTCATAAAAAGATCACCCCAGCATCATGGTACGCAAAGTCCCCCTAACCCAGAGATATAAGGTTCAAAACAGTTGGGTGGCCACAGACACAACACTTCCCCTAATTTCGGTATTTTTATTTTAGCCATTAAAATGTTTAATAGAGTTCCATGAGAAGTTAAAACCCAGCACTCTTCACTTCTGTACACTCAAATGAGCACAGGGACAACACAGATAAATAACCACGTATCTCTTAGAGACCCAATCAAGTTAATGACTGTCAAAAAACAAATCTATCTTTCATCTCTAATTCCTAGTGATGGCTCACTGATGTCCTTAATCCACCAAGGGACCTGATTTAAGAGCACCCTTTGACACAATCCAACAAAAATTATTAATTTCCGTGGAAACAGCAAAGCACCAGCTATTTGCAGTCATGATCTTTCTACTATGATTAGCCAGAAGGTAATTATTAATGCCCCTGTTTCTGTCACCTCACGCACGCACAGGTCCTGAATTTTCATAGCACAGAGCCCAAAAGGCAACACACATATTGTAGATATAAACAGATGAAGCTAGTAGAAGCATAACCCTTATCTGCCTTATCAGAGCCAGCCAAAGACCAAAAACTAATAACACAGGGCTTGATTCATCACTGCTACGCACTTCACAGACAGGTATGAAGACAAGATCTCCAACCTGAAGAGCTTATAACCTTAATGGAAGGAGATGAGATGCAATAAATAGCAGTGGGACTGAATGGTGGAGTTTAGCATGTCTTAGTATATCCAAGATGTGTTTGGAGATTTTAAGTTTTAGAGCGGGGAGAAGGAAACCATTGTGGAGTTTAACACCTTATAGTGGAGAGGACTGGAGTTTACAAGTCTTTTGGGAAAAGTGTTTCTTCTGGAGAGGACTCAAGTAAAAAATAATTTACTAACTGTCACCAGCATAACAGAAATGTGCATTTCATCCATCTGTATGTACTAAGATTAAAATACTCACATCAGAGGTAAGATGCTCGATCCATTCCTGGCAAACAGTGCACTGAGCAGGGCAAGCCCTGGAGAGAGGTGGCTGAGAGCTGGGGCTTGTAGGGTGGGGGCCAGGCCCCCCAGCTCAGCCCAAGGGCAAGAAAGAGGAATAAGGCAGGACGCTGCTTGCAAACCAAGCAGTGCTGCCAGGTGCCACCTTTGCAGAGATCTCTCCTGGCCTCAGCTGGAAGACGCTGACCGGAGGGGGCTGCACCATAATGCTCTGTTCAGAGTTACAACCAACCTCCACTCCCGAGGTGTTCACGTCTTTGAGGTTCTGCTGTATTAGTCACATGGCACCTTGCAGCACTGCCTGGTTGGCATGCAGCTCCCTGCCCTAATCCCCTTTCTTGCCTTTGGGCTGAATGGGGGGCCCTGGCGTGCACCCAAAGCCCTGCTCTCAGCCACCTCTCCCCAAGGCTCATCCTGCTCAGTGCACTGCTTGCCACACCCCAGAGCCATCATCTGGTAGGGGGCTGGTACCAGTCAGCTGCCAGTGCCCCTCCCTCCCTCCCCTGCCCCTTGCAGTCCCAGAGGCGCTGGCAGGATCCAAGTGTGTAGCCAGGGACAAAGCTTGGGCCATGTCAGTGCACAGGCTGTGGCCCTTTAAAACTCCTCCAGAGGGGAGCTAGTGCTCACTCCAGCTCCAGGCCAGGCTTTGGCTGCAGCCTTCAGCATAGAGCTCTCTTTCCCAGGGTGGGAGGGGCAGTATTTTGGGGAGTAAAAACAGCTCCCTTTTCCCAGCAGGGTGGGGTGGGAAGCGCCCTTGGCTCACAGGAACACCACAAACCTCTGGTGCTCATAGCTCTGAGGTTCTCCTGTAAATGGTTACCTGATTCAGGGATGACTGGTGCCCAAAGGCCCAGTTTCAGAGTTGTGGAGGCCATGGATCCACCTCATGTAACAACATGGATACTTGAGACCTGGCACATTACAGGGGTAACTCTCAAGGGACCCACCACAAACTGGGGCACAGACTAGACCCTGGGAGTCCGGGACAGTTAGGATATCAAATGTTACGGTAAAGAAGTTTTAAAACTAATAATTTAATTGGTGGTGTCATTTCTCTTGCATGCTAGCCTCAGTCATTGCCACCCCACCCTCTTTTCTGCATCTCCTCCCTTCAAGATGGTGTCTTTGCCTGTAGGGCGTGCACAGCTGAAGGCAAGTCAAACCGTGGCGATACATCCTACCCAGCAGCTCTTTCTGAAAGGTGTGGGCAAGGAGGACAGTTAATTAGGGGGCTGGTGAGGGTTAAAAGGAGTAGTTCTGAGAGGTGACAAATCTTAGGGCTCCCACCATCAAGCGTGGTGCAGGGGGGCTAAGCTGTTGCCTTGTAAGGCCAGCTACTTTGCTTCTACAGGCACTCTTCCAGAAACAAGCGGTGCCAGGAGAAAGGTCAAATCAAGCAGACACCGCCAGCCACACGGGTAAGGAAGCAAATTTGGAAAATGTGTCATTTCATCCCCCTCCCCCTCCTCCCCCCCCAAAGAAAAAGATGATCATGGAAACTCACAGAAAAATGAGTTGCAAGCTGTCAGTTTAGAAGAGGAGCAAGAATTCATTCCAGGCAGATGAGGAGAGTGCTCAGAGGCTTTCATTCCAGGCAATGTACACAGCCATACAAAACAGGGATGTCTTTCACAAAAAGACAACCTTTTCAAGTATACAGAGAAAGACAATCTCTCTCAAGAAAGGACACAGGCTGCCTCTGAGGAATAGCAAAGGACCGAACACCTTTCAACTGAACGTCACCAGCTCCAATGCAAACTAGCTCAGTAGTGACCAAAAGCTAACATCTAAAGGCCATCAGTGGTTTCAGCAAAAAGTGTTATTGGTCTTACTCCTGGTGAACAAGTGCCCATATCCCAACACCAGCCGAGAAAATGACACTAAAAGTCAAGGACTCAATGGGCACGACAACGAGAAGCAGAAAAGGTTGCGTTGCTTTATTTGTCTGTGTGGTCCCCGATCTGTGGATACATTGAGGATTTCATTCTCCAGGGCTGTCAACTACTACTGCATTGCTACAAAGAGATAGGCAAACACAATTGCTTAATGTCTTTAATTAGCAGAGTGCTGCATTTAGAAAGGTATCTATTTAACATCTATTAAAGATCCGATCACAGCTGCACTGCTCATGCCTCAATATCTTTTCAGGTAACAATGACATTTTGATCATTCATTAACTTTATGTAACAATTTACTAAATATTACTTATATTTTCCCCTCAAAGACTTGAAGAGACTCCAATATCATTCAAGGCCTTGCTACACTGCAGGCTCAGAGAGATGCACAATACAAATGAGGAGTCTGTTGCAACCAAGTCCTTCAAGAAGGAAGCCAAAGCCAGCAGAAAGACTCCTATGGAAATACCCCTTTTACCATTTAAGGTAATTCTTAAAGGCCAGATATATCAACTAACTGCAGGCCCTTTAGTAGGGATATTGGGCCAGCTGCCCCAAGACACTGAGACTTCTTAAGTACTGACCATACACCGACATTTTGAACATTTGGAATTTATCTTGACTAGTGAAGTATATCTGGTTTGGCAAGTAAAAGCTATAATCTCATCATGTAATGTTTAATACTCAGAGAGACATCTAATACTGTAATTGATTTAGCTTCAGTTATTAATATGAATCTCTCTTGCATGTCTTCCATTCAACTTTAAAGGGAACTGGTAACCATGCAACAGTGTGTTATATAATTCAGGGAGATTTCCTTGAACTAGAATTCTTTCTAAATTATTGTTTGATCAATAATAGAGGCCTGTGGGTATTTTCACATTGGGTCTGGGTCAATTAACATCCATACACTATTATGGAAGCATACATTTCTTTTGGACCATTAGATCAATAAAATGCACTGCCACAAAAAAAAAAAAAAAAAGTAAATAGCTAATCAAGATAGAACACAGTAACTAACTAGACAATGATGTGCGAACAGTTCCTTGTCGGCAATCTTAATTTTTGTCTACATTCATTCGGGCAAGAGGGAGCTAAGGTAGCTAATGGGAATACTTTATTTCCTTTTAAAATATCTTTAATATTATTTGCTGCAACCAGGATCCTCCAGCTGCTCAAGAAGTCCAACACTCCAAAAATAACTGTCACCCTGGATCCTTCATTAACTTCAAGGACCTTTCTTGCAAGTCCATGGACTCTTTCAACATATCCTCTTTGCTATCTAATTTGAGAGCCTTAGGTATTAAGCATTTGAGGAATGCAATCAAATCCTGTCACTTCTGTGCCTTCTGGGACACCTATTAATTTACCCTCCTGTAGAGGGATAGTTTATCATCTCTTGCAACTGCAAGAATCTGAAAAAGTGGATCAGGTCAACTTAAATTGGCATTGGCATTGCAATTACTTAAAGTCTATGAACAGTAGTTGCCACTATATAAATTAAAATGTTATATGATAATGCCTCTCTCTTTTCTAGCTTCTAAAACTAAGCTCTGATTAAAGTCAGGTATACAGGGACTATGGCCATGGCAGAGTCAATGGAGAGAGTGTGACAAAGTGCTTTACAAAATTACGTATCCTATTCCACACAGCTAAAGATAGGCTTAACATCTGAAGAACTACTTGTTTGCATCTCTTTTCCATTTAATATGGAAATGACAAAAGGATCCATCATCACCACATTGTTTCATAATAGCTATCATTCTCTGCCCCTTATATATCAGCAGTGCTTTTGAGGGGAGGGGACGGTTCCAAAGTCATATCTGGATAGTAAATTTGAAAAATGCCACTGCCACTCTTCTTCTTCCTGCACCACCCCTCTTCTTCCAGTGGCGCACTCCTTTCCCCTGCTGACCCCGCCCCCCAGCTGGGCAAAGGGGGCCGTCAAAAAAGGTGCTGATATTTCGTGCCCCTGCATACCATCACAAAAAAAAACCCTGCATATCAGGAAGTCAAGGTAAAGACATCTACAATCAAACCCTAATAATAAGAAGAGCTTGGAGTAGCCAGGAATCAAACAACAAAAGGAAGAGAACATTTAACAAGTAGATGGCTTATTTTTCTCAGGCATCCTTCTATTCCTTGGCAGGAAAGTTGGACAATGTAAAAGGCTATCTTTGCATAGGATAATCAGGTAGACTGACAATTTTAAAATAAAAATACTGTATCTTTATGGCTAGAGAGGAGGGAAGGAGGAAACAGGGCATAAGGATTTGCAATACAAATGTATTCCAGATAGTCCTTAGAATTAGGAAAAGTCAATTTCAACATAGATGTTGTCAGCATAAGTTTCAGTTGATAGCATTGCTGGCTCAAATTGACTTTCACTTTAAAGTTTGAACGATTGCTATTAGGTCCCACTGGGAGAAAATCATAAGCTTTTTGGCAAGCATAAGCTGCTCATTTCCTTTTTAAAAGGTACTGTCTAACAGGTGATAACCCTACTTTCTAAAATCCTATAATTTAATGGAAAGCTGAAATGGCAGGAAATAGACAGCAATAAGTCCTGGCGAGAAGTCTGAGTGAAAAAGATTCAATAAAACTAAGCTTAGTCACTGGAGGTAAAATTCTTGGTTCCTGGTCTTCCAATACAAAGAAACCCTCCCCCTGTTAGTGCACGCTTGATACCGTACAAAGCTGTGGTCTGAGCTGCTGAAGGTTAAACTGCAATCTCCTTTAACTTCCTGGATGTCTAATCTCGACATATGAACTAAAGGCCCAAACCTGCCACCTTTCCTGATACGAATAATCATTTGAGAGGACCCATGTGAATAAGGACTGAAAGATCAGACCCTAGATAACATATACTTTTAAAGAGCTTGAAATTCTTGTGTTTGCAATCCAGGCCTGGCTCCTTATGCTGCTGAATGGACATCGCAAAACATGAAACTCTTAAGTAGCTTAATACAATACACAGGGATCAGACCCTCAAGAGACTGAGCAAAGAATCAATAGTTTTAAATTCCAGAAGAGAAAGGAGAACTGTACATCACAGCCGTCAGCCAAGATGAGTTATGAGAAGACAACAGGCATCTGTTTTTGTAGGCAACACTATTAACCTTTAATTCAAAGGATCTTTAAAAATTGTGACCAGAAGGAAAAGCCAGTAAAAAAATAGTTTTCTATAAAAGAGAAAAATAATGACAAGATAATTATTTGCATTATTGTGCATAGGAGCCCCAGTCATGATGCCATGTTGCTAGGTCCTGCATAAAAAGACAGTCTTTGTCCCAGCAAGTGAAAACTAAGTGTAGCAGGAGAGACCATAGATATAAACAATTGAGGGAAGAGTACAAGAAAATGCTGTAACATTCCTACACATTATTTAATGTCTCTCAAAAAGCGCGGCAGTGCTGTGAATCTTGAGGAGCCTGATTTGAATGGTTTCATGCCTTCTAACAATTGATAATTAGCTTTCATGGACCAACATGAACCTCTCATTTTAGAGATTCTTTCCAGCATGTGAAGATAACAAATACCAAAACATGGAAACTCAAAGCTATGTCCACTTTTTAAAGTCAAAACCACATTAGAACTCTTGGATGGCCAAATTATATTATAAAACACAGGATTTCAACATTCTGGTATTGAGCCAACAGTTTAATGGATATCCAGACACCAAGTAAGGAAATGGTTCTGCATTAAGCCTACAAATAAGTCAACAATCAATACTTCAGTATTACAGGAAAAATGTGACATACCCTTTAAAATTGCTTCGGGCCTCATCCTTCTCTTTGCTATGCTCAGCTCCCAACGTAAGACATGAAAGTCTATCAAGCAAGGACTGACTGACATACTACTTATTTTCACAGCTACCAAATAGCTTTATCTTAAGCTCCTAACTCAAATAATGCTCTAGTACTGCAAAGAAATTTTTTTCTTATATCTTCAGGGCAGCATACACTGGAGAAATAAAAGGAAAGAACATCAGGTAGTAAATGTATCTGGCAGTTCAGCAGGTAGCAGCAAGACAAAAACGAAACAAGCTCCTGTGAATTAAGTGCTTTGGTTCAGATCCTATCTCTCTGGGGGTGGGGGAAACCCACAACAAAAAGACAAGCAAAAAAGTTTGCATCCAGGTACACAAGTCTATTGTGGTTTAGTGTTGAACCCTAGCTTATTTTGGTATTGCCCATATGGTCCCATCACAGTGGTATTCAAGCACCCCAACTGGCCCAATCTGGAAAAACTAGCACACAAAAACAGGGGCAGGATGTTGGAGTAGGAATCTGTTGGACTTCCAGGAAAGTAGGAGTATAACATACCACTCACTCCCTGCTTGTAGCCGAATGAATGAATGTCTAAAATATGGCTTCTTTCTTAGATCTCCTATCCTCATGCTGCTGAACCACTGCTGGAATCCTCCTCTCTTCTTAAGCGATTACATTGTAGGACTGTGCCTAGTGTAAAATAAGTATTTACTAAGCTTAGAGTAGCTATTTACCTTTGGAGCCATGCTGGGTGAAACTCTGCTTTTCAGAAGAAATCACAGCGTTCTTAAACCAGCATGGGGAAAGCATGAGACAGCAGAAGTATACTCAAAATGCTCATTCATCATCATGGTCTCGGCAACAGAAAAAAATAATGCCCAGTCACTGACTTCTGGCCCAGTGGACTTCTGGCGCTGAAGAAGTTAGGAGGAAGGCATAGTAATGTTGTTACAATCAAGGTTCGCTAGACATGTGCAGAGTCCCCTCCTTCGCAGAAGGGTTAATTGAGGATTTTGTGAAGCAGTCCCCAGAGCTACTTTTCTTCCCCAAGTTTCATTACAAAAGTTGCAAGAGAGGATGGAATGCCTCAACAGCTGGTTAATGGGATACAAAGGGATCTACCTCTTTGCTGCTCAAGGTAACCCCTCCCAAGTTAGCGTCATTGAGTAAATTCAATCACACTGCAGAACAGCACCTGAGCTGCACAGAGCAGTTGTATCAGCAGCACAAAGTGACTGTGTTAGCAGGTAACAAGCTGTGCTATCTCAAGCTGTAGCTGATACCCTCTGCTATCCAGTCAACTCAAGTGAAAAAGCACCGCCACACTAAAGTTAAGGGTTTTTCTGTGTGGAAAGGACTCAAGTTAGGGGTAACATTCAGGCCATGTCTACACTGAAGACTACAGAAGCACAACTGCAGCTGTGTCACTGTGAGGTCTCCCGTGCAGTCGCTTTATGCCCATGGGAGAGAGTTGTGTCATCAGCATAATTAAACCACCCCCAACAAGCGACAGTGGCTATGTAGGCAGGAGAGCGTTTCCCATGGCCATAATGCTCTCCACACCAGTGCTTCTGTCAGTATCATTTATGCCAGTCATGGGGTGTGTTTTTCATACCCGTAAGCAACTTGTTTTACCGACAAAACTGCTGTTGTAGACATAGCCTTAGTTATCATTTGAATTAACACTGCAGCAAAGACAAGCCCTAGGTCACTGATTCAGAGCCAGCCAACTTGTCTGTGAATTTCATAAACACTAATTAAGCTTCCCAAAAGTCAGAGGTTCAGATGGTAAGCATTACTCCCATTTTACAGAAAGAAAAACTGAGGCATGGGAAAGTGCTGAAGGTTAAGGTCACAAATGAAGTGGCTGTTGAAAAACAAGATCAGAACCCAATTTTGATGATATGGTGATCCCATCTAGCCTTAAACATTATGACTTCCAGTCCTGAGATTTAACCACTACAGAACACTGCCTGATCTCTAAATAAAGAAAAGCACCTCGGGGCTCTAGTCAGGCTATATAGCTCAGTGATAATTGGACAGCCACTGACCTCCATTTGAATTAGTGGACTAAAACATGACATGAAAATTTGAATTGGCATTCTTGTCCCAGAATGCTCTTGGAACCTATTTCAACCTGTTGCTTTCAAAATCTACAACTGACATCCCTTATTTTCTTATACCCTCTGGAATCTCTATGAAAACAGAGCCTGCCATTATCTGCGTGTCCAGAACACATCAAACAACAGTTGACTCATTTGTTTTAAATGTGCTGCTTTCAGTCAGCAAGTACAAATGAATAAATCTAGAGTGCTGAAATCTTACATCCTTGTTTACTCATGGAGGCTTTGTTCCAAATTCCTGACATGAAAGGAATACCTCTAAAACAGTGGTCTTCAACCTGGGCGATACCGCCTACTAGTGGGCATTTTGTGGTTTTTGGTGGGTGCTACAAAAATGAAGGAAGGGGATAATGGCCATGCTCATCCGGCTGTAATTTATAAAAATTTTGTCTGAATGAAATTTGTTTGATATCCTATTTAAAATATCTGAGTTTAACATTTAAATAAATTGAAAGTTATAATTAACAATTTACAGTACGACAATGTAACAATTAATTTAACGACAGTGGCAATTTATAAAAAGTAACAATTTATGTAGGTGGGCAGTAAACTTCCTGCAAATGTGAAAATATTGAAAAACTGGGCGCTGATCCAAAAAAGGTTGAAGAACACTGCTCTAAAACATCACATTTGCCATAAAATAATTATAAGACACTATGTTATTAGACCTTTCCAAAGAATAGAGGATGGGATATTTTGTCAGATCAGAAAAATACATTTTTGAAAGACAGATCAAAACAAATACACTTCAATTTTCCCATATATCTGAATCTCTAAGTTATTTGAAATTAGTACACAAAAAGTGTGTGTTTAACATCAATCATTGACTTTATGATAGTTGCAGATGTTCCCCTAAAATCTTTGTAAAATACCAGGATTCACCTTATTTCTTTCTGCATTTTTTAAATTGTTAATTTAATATTTAATGGAACTAAAATGCATCAGCTAGAATGAGGAATTATGCAACAGGCTTTCCCCACCATCACCATCCTCCACTCCCAAGTTCTAACAATTCCACTTAATGCCGAATTGCTACAGTCTTGGGATCCCAACACAACTGTTTCAATGCCTCTTGATCAGGACTTGCAGCACTTGCTGATATTTCAGCCTTCACCCCGTCACCTCCTACCACCCAGAAATCAGAGCTTTGCCAATGTAGTTATGCTGAAACCTGGAACACCTTATTTTGGTTCTGGGCTTCTCCTGATCAGAGACTTAAAACTCTATACTAAAAGACTCTGTAAAACTGACATCATGGAGTTCATTCTATGCTTACAGTCAGTAATTTCATATCAACTGGGCTCCGATTATAATTTTTTTTTCCAACTGCCAGCCCTGAAAACTTCACAAGGGATCTGACAGTCCAGCTGGAGTTTTCCTTCTCATGCCAACAGTGATAAAGTTCTTCAGTGATGAAGGTTCTTGTTAACACTCCCAACTAGTACAGTCGTGCCACAAAACTTTTGAGTGTAGATCAGGCCTGAGCCTCTCTTTTCACTGAAAAAAGGAGAGACATGAAGCTAAGCTTTATGGAGAAAGGAATCAGTCTTTTTGCAAACCTCAACAGCTGGACAAGTTCAATTCTCCAATTAATTTTGTGGGAGGAATCTCATTTTTTTTGTCCCAACATATCATTGTTGTCATCTCCAATGTTTCTTCCACAAATTCATCCAACAATCCCTCTTCCCACGGTTTGTTCACTTTTCCTCATCCAGGTCAGGAACACGTTCAAACAATTCACTGTCCTCTTGTTTTGCAATCAGTAACAAGTCCCTAGCCACCAGAGATTTCAAGGAGTTTATCCCAAGAATGGTCAACGAAGAAGACAGGGCGCTAGAGTAAGTTTGCACTTCAAACATCTACATTTCACAAAGGCAGTGAAGGACCTGGGAGGCATCATGGTGTCTGCAGCTCTGGAAGACAGTTTCATGTCCTCATGGCGCCTTCCTGTCTCATGTATTTCTGCATTATGCCAAGCTGACGTTTTTACCACCAGATTCTGCTTTTTGGAGCAGTTGCCTTTGCCAAATATTTACCAGTGTCAGCTGAGCTTTGCTGAAAGGAGGATATGCAACACACCATACCTGGACAACTGTCTATGAGGATACACAACCAATGCATGTCTTAAGGGATGGGGAACCCATATGAAATCATTACTCCTACAAGGAGTGTGGAGAGCTAGAAACAAATTTTCTCCAAGCTTGAGGAAGTCACCCTGACTTTGCTAGCTTTCCAGTCACGGTGCAAGAGAAACCATGGTCTCATAAGGACCGACAATTCGACCGTGGTTGCCTACCTCATTTGACAGAGGGAAGCCAAGAGCTGATGGGTCCTGGCAAAGGCACTACTGCTGAAGAGCAGGGAGGAAATCAGCCTCATATCCATCAAGGCTTAAGTCACCAAGGGTAGTGATTAGAAGATGATTCAGACTGATCTCTCTTTACTGCACAAAACGATGGCTTGGCTGGTTGCCTTTCCTACTTGCTGCTATTGGTATTAGTAGTAAGAGGAAAATTGTGTTGAATCGAAGAGTTACAGAATAAATCCTTAGCCAGAGATTTTAAATGGACAACTCTAAGGTTGAATTGTCATGTTTCTAGGACAAGAGGACATAATCTTAACTTAAACATTTACTTATTTTCTCAGTTCTTCACAGTTCTATAAATGTTAAGCTGCCAGAGTTCTTCAATCTCAATTATTAAAGCTAATTTGCAAGTTTGGATACATTTTATAAACACAAATGTTTAAGAAGAGCACCTGAGAAGATAAGAACTTGTCCTCAGTAATGGGGTGGGGGAGGAAGATGCCTTAAAAAGCATAGAGGGTAGAAGTCTCCCATGTGGATTTAACCACAGAGAAGCAAAACAAAAAAAGTACAGAAGTACAGCATATTGCTCACCAATTATGCGCAATACCATTAAGCACTTCATCCCACCAGCAAATGTGAGGTCAGAGACTTAAACCTCAAGTCAAACAGAGAAACGAAAATAGAAGAGTCGAGATCATGTTGATTTATAGCATCACTCAAGCAGCCGGGCCTTGGCAATCATCTCTCTCCTTATCATTATGAATGCATTTAAAATCTCCTGGATATGCCATCTTTAATTCTAAACAAATTAAATTAGAAGGCAGGCTGCATATGGACTAATAAGAAAAACGTGACAGAGCTATTTGTATGGGGAAAACAAACAAACATTATGGAGTCACACAGTATCATTGCAGAGTTAAGACTTCCACAGCTTGGCATTCACTGAGATCTGAGTGGGAGGGCTCCCTGTTAGTCAGGTTGATGGAGTGTCCCTTTCACTCCCAAATTAGTGCTGGTTTCAGATTTATCAAAGCCTTTCAGCTTCTTGTAACTATTTAAAAGACAGAGTAAAAGGGTTCAAACATGCCATTTTCAGTTACAAGCCTCAGGGCAGAAGAGGATAGAAATAATGAATGTTTCATCAGACTTACTATATGGTAACCACAGCAGGCAAAATCAATTACTGTCAAGAGGATTTGCAGATAACATGTAGGTTCCCCCTCATCTCATTGCAATGCTGTGTCCCGTCCGGTTTCCCCCCCCCCCCCCCAATTTCTGCTTGGAAATCTCTTTTCTGTGTCTCTCTGGCTATATATGAGAATCTGCCTACAGAATCCTACAGCATTCAGAGTAGAAGATATTTCAAGATACGGTATGACACTCCCACCTACACACATCAACTTGCCTAAGATTAAAATCAAACCTTCCTCAAACTATTATTATTTTCAGGTTTAAACTAGGTTTTTGTTTTGCTGGACTTCAGTCTATAAAGAAGTAAATGGTCGGATCTCAACTGGAAAACAATGTATAGTGGGTCACCCTATCTCAAAGAAGATATTGCAGAACCAAATGGGGTTCAAAGAAAGATGACAAGGATGATAATCAAGGGCTTACCAAAAAAAAACCCTCTCTTTTGAAGAGAGACTGAAAGATCAGGTTTCTTGGGGATTTCATAGGTCTATAAAATAATGAGAAAGTAGATCAGAAATATCTGTTCTCCCTGTCTTGCAACACAAGAACTAGGGGACATTCAATGAAATTAAAAGGTGGCAAATATTCAAAATGGATCCAGGGAAATATTTATTCTCATACTATTTGTAATTACACTGTAGAATTCATTGTCACAGAAGTCATGGAGTCCAAAAACTTAACAAGATAAAAAAGGAACTGGACATTTATATGGGTATCAAGAATACCCAGAATTAGCAGAATTTATGATGACAAAAAATTGTGGAAGGGATATTAAACTTCATACTTCAGGGGCTTAAGCAATGTCTAATTATTACACCTGATGAAGGGAACAAATGGCCATACATTTGCCCACTGCAGGGTTCTTACATCTTCCTCTGAAGCTCTTGGAACTGGCCACCCTCAGAGACAGGATACTGTAGTAGATGGTGTAGTACCCAACGGAAGACTTAGTAACGTGATAGGCTTTAGTAGGTGGTGGACGCCATTAATCAGCCCTGATCAAAAGTTATTCTGTGTATAAGCAAAACAGAGCTGGTACAGACCAAGGACGTACCTTGCTCCCACTAAGTAGCAGACATAACTTGCAAGCTCTGTAGAATATCAAAATAAGACCGGGGCAAAGGAATGTTGTAAGTAAGTGTGAAAACATCAGGGCAACTAGAGTGCTCACCGCCACAAGTCATCCCTCCCCATGCTCAGCATCCACAGTCATTTAACTGGGGTTCCCATCTGCTGAATGGAAGTAAGCGTTGATGCTTTCCTATGCCTCTCTTTTTTTCTTATCCATGCTTTTAATAAAACTGTTTTGTTTTCACCTTTTACCTTGCCTCCCGTTTTTGTGCCTGCTGAACCCAATGAACCTTAAGACCTGAGCTATATGGTGTAGCCAGGGTCCTGTAACCTTCTTGTAACAGATGGACCTCAGATTTGTTCAATATGGGCATTCCTTTGTTCCCGTGGGCGAGGGAGGCTATTTGCCTTCTAGTTTCAGGGTCTCTCTGGTCATGTTTTCAAGTTTTTCTTTTCACAAACGCTAGAACCCCTACATTTCTTTTCTTTGAACCATCCAAGATTAGAGTTAGAAAGCACTTCAGGATGTCATCTAGTCCAATCCCCCGCTCCAAACAGGGCCAATCCCAACTGAAAGCTGAGAATCTCACATAATCACTTTTAAGACAGCCACCAAACATCAAGAGACTTGCAAGAAAATCGTAAGAGTTAGCAATACTGCTAAACTGATTTTAAAACAGTCAGTTCTCTAAATTTCCTGCACTATTACAACTGGCCAGTAGGCTGCATTTAAACATCGTTCCTGCTAATTTCAAAATCTGTTTTGAAATAGAGTTGAAATACCAGCATAGGCAGTGTCTTTTTGTTTCTTTTTGTTACATTCTTGCTGAGAAATCATGCATTGTTGGATATACAGGAATTCCTAGCTAGAGCTCCTCTAAACTTCAATAGATCATGACACACATAAAAGGGTAATAAGGAAAACAAACACAAGAGGCAGTTTGCAACAGGATTTTCATTATCTAGCTTAATAATTAATATCCAGCTGAATGAGCTAAATGTCATAATTCTTAGATTCACCTTAGACGGGTGTGATTTGCCTTCAGGGGCATAAGCTTGGGAGGAATGAAAAAAGTGAGCTTGTTTCACTTTATTCTCCAGTAGAACGCCAGAAAATTTACATCCACATCCAAGTACCTTGGGTTTTATTTGTATGTTCAGAAATTTCGGGTGCTTGGGAAACTGAATTGTTTTACCAGTTTGAACTCAAATAGTTGTGGAGGGCTCTGAAAGCCTTTACACTTGTAAGTTAGTGATCATTTGAAATTAGAGGTTAGTGATGCCTCCAAGTAAGACTTTGGAAAGCGGTCAATATGGCTAAGTACTACAAACTGGAGGAGGAGACATAGTTAGCATTGTATCCGTGGCCTTTTCCAGACAGGCAAATCCAATAAATCAGTGGAATTAATGGGTTGAGAAACTTGAGAGTAAATGAGCTGGATTTGAAAAAGGGTTTAATATTAATCACAGTTTGAGAACTGGAGTGGCTGCAGATTTTGGTCACAGCAGCTTTGGTGAGCAGCTTTGTTGGAGAGAAATTGCCCGAAGTTTAATGCTGTTTATGAATACATGGATTCTGTACCAAGGAAAGGAAAAAATAAAAAAGCAAAAACAAAATAGTAACACGGCACGGGCTCAGTTTTCCCACCTATAAAATGAGGATGATGACACTTATCCTTTGGACAGCGCTTTAAGGTCCAGTGAGGCTCCCATAAGGACAGCGACACAACAGGCCTCACAAAAATGTGGTGGAATGATGATAATCAGTGGGACATGGTAATAGCAGACTATAAAATGTACAGGAAGGACAGAGTAGGTTGTGCTGGTGGGGGAGTGGTGCTATATGTAAAAGAAAGCAGAGTCAAATATAGTAAAAATCTCAGATGAATCAAACTGTATCATGGACTCTCTATGGATAGAAATTCTGTGCTTCAATAATAAGATGATAGCAGCAGGAATACACTAATGAGCACCTGACTAGGATGGTGATGGTGAAATGCCCCAAGGAGATTAGAGAGGCTACAGAAATAGAAAACTCAATAATATTGGGGGATTTCAGTTTCCCCATATTGACTGGCTACGTGTCACCTCAGGACAGGATGCAGAGATAAAGTTTCTAGACACCATTAAAGACTACTTCTTGGAGCAGCTAGTCTTGGAACACACAAGCAGAGAGGCAATTCTTGATTTAGTCCTAAGTGGAGCAAGGGAACTGGTCCAAGAGAAAAATGTCCCTGAGCTACCCAATAATAGCAACTATAATATAATTAATTTTAACATCCTTTGGTGGGGGGGATACCTAAGAAGCCCACCACAATAACATTTAGCTGCAGAAAGGGGAACTACACAAAAATGAGGAAGCCAGTTAAAAGGAAATTAAAGGGAATAGTCACAAGAGTGAAATGCCTGTAAGCTACATAGAAACTTTTTAAAGCACCATAATAGAGCCCATGAAATTTCACAGGTTGTACCTCATCACAGGAAAGTGAAGTTGCTGGTGGATTATGTGGACCTTAAAGTCTTTAATAATTCAATCATTGTTTAGAGATTTATTACAGGAGTGGGTGGGTGAGGTTCTGTGGCCTGCAGTGTGCAGGAGGTCAGATTAGATGATCATATTGGTCCTTTCTGACCTTAGAGTCTAGGAAAGTGCATTAAAAGTCAGAATAAAATTTTCATGCTGTGTGGAAAATGTCCCTGAAGTTTCATTTAGCTCTTCCATTGGAAGAGTAAGGACCATAGGATCACGGCTGATCAAAGCAGGTAAATGTTCAAGTTTAGACCCACCACCTCGAGAGAGTCTCTCTCTGTTACATCCATTAATCCACTGCTATACTTTGGTCACTAAAGTGCATTGGAGCTGAGACGCTGCCATCACCTAAGAGAAGCAACAGTAATAAGACTTATGTGTGACTATGAACCAAGTTTAGCGCCTGATTCAGAATCCAAAGCACCCATGTTTATTTACCATTTTTGTTTCTGTCAAACGAAGTGACATTTGAGCTTTTGGGAACCATATCAGGTTAAAAATTAAATTTTCTGAAAACAAGATGCATTCCCCTTGCTATTAACAGTTTGGATAATATTTTTTTTAAGATGTAATGTAGTTTCTGTCACTAACATTCTCCATTTCTCTAAGTTTGGACAAGTCGAAGGAAGCAGTCAGTTTCATTTTTGTTTCCACAGTTTCCACAGTCAAGTTCCTCATCACTAGCCCAACACTGCTATCTCCCGGTGGCAAACAACTGCTGGGGAAATCTCAAATCCTCCCTGATAAAGTCATTGTCTTCAAAATTCACCTTTTCAAAATTCATGGAAACATCAAATGGTTTACAAAACAAAACTGATTCATGTTTCACAAAACTACGTTCTGAGCTCAAAATCAATAAGGCCCTTGAACCAGAGTAATTGCTATATCAGGCTATACACGGAAGAAACAAAGCTGACAGATTACAGGAACCTGGGTCTACAATACTGCTTCTTCTTGCAGATGTTCAAGTTCAATAGTCTTGTAGATGAAATAGGGCAATAAGCTTTTCCTGCACTGTGCATAGATGTTAACAGTTTAATTTGCATGTTAAACTGCTGTTAGCCAGGACAGAAGTTAGCAGAGGACTTCACGAGCAAGAATTGCTCAGGCCCCAATAAGCACTGAATTAATGCTCCCACACAAATAGGAGGGAGAATTAAGCTACCAGAAGTTCAGTATTTCAGGTAAGATGTCATGTCTAAGTCTTGGGGACCATTAATGAGCTCCTAGCACTATTTGCAAGAAGAGAAGCGCTGTTATCTGGGGCCTGGTCTATAACTGCCGCCGTTTTTGGCAGCAATCAAAGGGAGATACACAAGATACGTAAAACAACTTGAGTATCTCCCTTCAACTCTCTAATGCCCACTTACCTCCCTGTCTCTACTGCGTGGAGTCAAAGGGAAACACCATCCCAGTCACTCAGCGCTACTCTTCTTACACATGTGGCATTATTGAATCGAACTCCAGATCGATTGAACGGGTCTTGACTGGCTGCTCAATCGACCCAGAAGATCAAACTGATAGTGGTGAATTTGCCGACGTCAGCATAGACTTTGCCTAGGTCATTCTAACTCAGATAATTATATTCTACCAGCCTCAATTCCCTCTACACATGGTGTTTTAAATGGATGGTTAGTGTCGCTGAGGGGAGTTAAACAGCTTCCACACACTTACTCCAGATGTGGCTGTGTTTCAACAATGGGAAAAGTGGTCTCTCTATTTTTCCCTCACCTACCTCCTGAGGTGTTTGATCTTCAGGTGAAGAGTGCCACAGCACAGATGGTGTTAAACAGAATAACTGGCACCAACTAAATGACATAATTTGAATACTTTGGAGCACAGAGTTGTGCAGTTCCCCTAGCCAAAGGAAAACAGGGGCAAAGCCAAGTGTTAAGACCCAATATTTAATCCCAATTCTTAAATAAAAAACAAAACAAAAAAACCTTAAGCCTACCATACACTCTGTCTGAGACAAAACAGAATAAGAACACACTTGGAAGCAGAAGAATTTGAATACATCAGATAGGTATATACACTAACGGTAATTCTCTACTTTTTCCCCACACCATGACATCATATCAGCATAGAATAAAGTTTCAGAACATCACTTCTGTAGCTTTGGGACTCCCCACCCTTCCATCTAGCAAAACAGACAGACAGAAAGGATGGCCATGACCATCCTGGATGAGCTTCAAATTCTCTGGTTGAGAATCCATTCTCTAGAACCACATTACTTCACACTATGAACTGTGAGACCAATTACCAATTATTCTGTTTTGTGAATTAGCCCATACAAGAACAGGGATAATGTACATAAAATGCACTTTGTTAATTCATGTGATGAGTGTAGTTTAAAGTACTGATAACGCTTCATATTATAGTCTACTACAAAATGTACTGTAGTCTATTTTGTACAAGTAATGAAGTCTTAGCAATTTAAGACCTCACTACAGTCCTGTGTTATTAAATCACTGATAAGAAGTAGAATAAAACTACTGGTTGTGTGTAAACTATGGAGTGGGCAAATCACCAAGTGGAAAGTTATATTAACAATTTAGTCTTTTCCTGCTACATGATGCTATTCAGCAATCCTATCAAAGCCAAAGGAACCAAGGAGCTGCCGATTATATATTCTTTGCAGGAAAATGGATGAGCATCCCCTGCGCTCTTCAGTACCATCTTTGATTAGTGCAGGCCAAGAGACTCTCTACTGCCAGAGGTCTTTGGAAGGCTTGGACTGAACAAACATTTGACAAACAGCCAATCTGGTGATTCAGAGACACAAATGTGAGATCAAGTACTGACAGGATATCAACAGAGCTAGCTAACTATCCCCCAACTGCCTGGTGAAGACTACTGGATTCTTGTGTGTCATCCGCTATGTTTATTTAAATTCATTTACTGCGATACATCAGGGCAACACACTAGTCCAGTTCTGAGATGAAGCAGATATCTCCCTTCTTTTATGTTATTTATATTTCAGAGGGTGTCCTGGTCGCCTCACTCTGAACACACTTCCAGACTGTTCTCCAGAAACAGACTGCTGCAGGTCAGAAATTGATCAGCTCCACTCCTCCACCTTTCCCTTTATCGTGTTAAAGTGCCTTTGGCCATATTTTATTATCTGGATGTTTATCTTTTCCTTTATTCATCCCTACACAATCCTGCCTGAAATCAATACAACTATTTAACCCAGTATGGCAAACGGGGTTTGGCCCGAGGGGTAAACTTCATTCACTGATCATAACTGAATGAAACAACCGTTAAGGAACATCACTTTCAAAGCCTGTCATTTCTGCAACCGTTGAAAAATTCAGTAACTATCATTACACTTTTTTGTAAGCTATTTCTCCCAAAGATAGCGAGGATCAGGGAGAAATCATCCAACTGTCACTACAGAATCAAAGTGGGAGAGTTTGCCCTTGTGCTCCCTACACCGGCTCCGCAATGGTTAAAAAGTCCCCACAACTCTGCTGACATCATCGATTGAGGCAAACGAGAAAACACCAAAAAAATAAAGCTACGTTAATTTCAAGCTCCATTAGAATTGAAGGAGGGAAGGGGGAGAAAAAAAATCAATGTTTGGCAAATGGGAAAGGACAAAATCCATAGGAGGAAAAATGCATTTTCAAGCTAAGGAAATGCAAACAATGGAGGGCAAACAGTACTTGAGAGTGCCCCTTTGGGGCTGGGCCCGTGTTTCCATTTACGGAGCTTGATTTTAGTGCCACTCCAGAAGTACAAAATGTTCATCATCATCATAAAAAATAAATAAACTCACTACATGGGGGGGAGGGGGCAGAGAGAGAAAGAGAACAAATTTACATACATACAGATGTATATTTTATTTTACTGGTTTAAGGTTTGGGAAGAGAATTCTACCTCAAAATTACTGAGATTTTTAATATTTCACAATTAATAGTTAATAGGAAACCCACAATTTTTTTTTTCTTAAAACCCCTCAAAATATCTAAGATGTTCGGTCATATTGAGTTGGTATTCAGACAAAATTAAAGCCCAATCCTGCAGTCTTCAGTCAGGCTAAAATCCCATTGACTTTATGTATATTATTTGGATTTTACAGACAGACCCAGTCAATACTCGAGGTACATATATATAGGAAACAATAAATAAAATGACAAGTTCCTGAGAGGAGTTGTGTTAGTTTAGTTCAGCAAAACAAACAAGGAATCCATTGGCACTTTTAAAGCCTAACCAATTTATTTAATGCCATAAGCTTTCATGGGCTAAATCCCACTTTGCCGGTATTCTTCAAGTGTCTGATGAAGTGGGATTTCTCCCACAAAAGCTCATGCATTAAATAAATTTGTTAGGCTTTAAAAGTGCCACAGGATTCCTTGTTTGTTTTAATAAATAAAATGAATAATTTTTAATGGCAGTTTTGCATGAATTGGAACCAGACCCTTAGGTAAAATGAGGAAATCCTACCCCCAGTGAAGGCAAGGGAAAATTACCACTGACCTTCACAGAGCCAGGATTTTATCCAACATTTTCCAAGCAGTTACAACAGTTTGTTCATAGAGGCCCCAACTCATCATTCATACGAGTCTTTTCATTGACTTCACCAGGAGGTGGATCAGGCCCTAAATGTGAGAGTTGCCTCATTTCTGATGGCTACATCATAGCTCTTGTGCTTACAATGTGGAAACAGATGCGTGGCTCAAGCCACAGGCTGACCGTATGGCTCAACCCAGAAGACTGTAAACTACTGGTCTAATAATTGTAGTGATTTCATTCCAGGCATGGTGCTGCATATTTAGGCTTAGGAGGAGTAGATTTTTATAGGTTAATGTCAAATTCATCGTACACACACAAACCAACAAAAAATATTTCCACTGATTCCAGGTGATTTTTCTCCCTTTTATCCTTTCCACCTTCTTATGTTATTCCACACTGTTTGAATCCAAATAACTCACTTGGCTTGCTGAAAAAATTCTGAACAGACCCTATGACTCATCCTTCTCTGTATTTATGCATCCCTTTTCATACTGTTACCTCCATTTCATGCATCTGAAGAAGTGGGTTTCTGCCCATGAAAGCTCATGTGATAAATAAATTTGTTAATCTTTAACAGTGCCACAGGACTCCTATCTGTTTTGCTGAACTAAAATAATACGGCTACCCCTCTGGAACTTATTTCCACTGACAATCACTGAAGTTTATAGACGGGCAAGATTAAAAACAAATGCTACCTAAGAATTTAGAGTTTGATTTAAGATTATTTTCTTCATGTCAACATCATGTCAAATTACAATTTGTGTTTTTAATGGTTATAATGCTTTAAGTTTCGGAAAACTCAACATCTGCTGTCATTAAATTATTGTCTGACCCCTGCCTCATAATTTCCCACAACCATGAAAATTTACCATTGATTAAAACTAGGGAAAAATGCTTAAAATTAATAATTTTGTGCAAATGTAAAAATTTAAATTAATAAAAAAATGTTTTAAAATGTTGATATCCATTGAAATGATAAGAAATCAAAATTAAATTCTGCCAAGCATATGTATATTTCCCTCCATGTTACAATACAAAAAAGACACAAAACTCCTTTCTTTGATCTATTATAACGTTTATAATGGCTTAGGAGACATTTAAGCCCTGTTTCTACAGCTGGCTTCAAGCATACATACTTTGACTTAAGTGACACCGATAAAGCTACCTGGCCACAGACAGTTGTAAATCAGGATCTCAACTTGTATTTTGAAAGCTATGTAGGAATGTGCAAACTATCTTGCCTGCATAAAATTTAAAAGTGTTATTCCTAAAAAATGAGGGAAAAAATTCTTACATCTATGTGCCAAGAATCTAAAATCTTTATCACAAGTTTTCCCGCCAACTACTCTAGTGGGAGACTTTCCCGGACTAACCCCTTTTATGAACAAGTCATCTACATTTTATTACTGATAAATAATTCAGGTAATTGATTAAGACCCAATTTGGTGCACCTCTGTGTAGTCAGCACTAAGTACAGTATAAAATGAGTTCAGCATAGAAAGACACTCTGCTCTGCTGTTTAACCAAACAGGCCGAGGCAGCCAGTAAACTGAAATCCTGGGTTCTCACACTTTTTGAGTCACTCAAGACATTAGTTTTATAGGCCTGTGTCCCCCAAGATGCTCCTTCTGTTGCCTTTCCCTTTTGTGTTCCATTCTGTCTACAGCAGACAGACATTTGCTAGAACTTTCTCTCTGCAATGCTGACCGCCTCATTAGAGAAATTTGCTACAATCTAATCTGTCCACACTGCCCACTTATAGAATACCAGCACTACAATATAAGACAAGAAATAAGTCAATTTAGGCAAGAGAGCTTAAAACTTTATAGACTGGCAGGGAACAAAGGTTGTTTTTCTCTTATAGGGCCCCACAAATTTTCTCGAGCGTGCTGTGCATAGAAGAATGCATGGCAGGAAGTCCAAGGACAATATCCAGTATTTTCCTATGCAAGAAGCTCTGACTAGGATTAACTAGCACTGGCTTAAAATCCACATTTAAAAAAAAAAAAAAATTTAAAACCCTAATCTAGGCAGCAACAATCAACAAAGGCGAGAGACCAGATCTGGCAAAGATCCTGCATTTCCCTCCCCAAAGATCACCCCCTCCTGCAATGCGATGTGTCCAGACAGACAAGCTGTATCCATCCGTGCAGCTGAAGAAACAGCAACTAGGCTTGTACGCTCCTGGAAAACACTTGCTGAGCAAAAGATTCAGACACTTATTAAAAATACAGAGTCTGTTATAAAATATTTATTACCCGATAACATTCATCACATGCATGAAGCGCTTTGCCAATGTCACCTGGGCACTAACAATGAAAAAGCCATTCCTAGCAAATAAATAACAAGATACTAAACAAAGTTTCAGACTGAGGCCATGACTGTACCAGCAAGATTACAGCAGCACAGCTGCCCCGATCCAACTGCGCAGATGTAAGACCCCCTGTGTAGCTGCTCTATACCAATGGGAGAGAGGTCTCCTGTCAACATAAAATCTTCCTCAACAAGCAGCTGTATTTATTTTGGCAGGAGAAGCTCTCCCACCAGAAGAGTGTTGTGTGCCCGGCCACTTATGACGTAAGTTTCACTGGCACTCAGGAGGGGGGGTGTTCTGTCACACCACTGAGCAACATAAGTGGTGGTGTAGACCTGGCCTAACTTTACATCTAAACCTACCGTGTTTAGAGCACTTGTGGTTAAGAGTGCAGAAGTTCAGGCTGGGTCTGCACGATGATGTTTTGTTGGCAGAGCCACATCCATCAGGGGCGTGAAGAAACTACACCCCTAGCAAACACAGCAAAACTTTTAGTGTGTACCTAGCTATGCTGACAGAAGAGGGCTTGTGTTGGCCTGAGGGAGGTTGTGTTATTATACTAGTAGAACAACTCCTCCTCCTGTCGACATCCACATGAGAGGAATCAGCAGCAGAGCTATATCAGTATAGCTGGATCAGCAGAGCCTACGTAGGAAGACAAGGCCTCAGTGTTTGGAAAATGCAAACAAAAAGGACAATTAGGGTACATCTACACTGCACCTGGAGGCATGACTTCCATTTTGGGTAGACTTACAGATGCTAGCTTTGATCGAACAGTAGCGTGGACACAGCAGCATGGGTTATCTGCCTGAATACAATCCTGTCTGATACCCTAGGTCCGTACCTGAGCAGCTAGCCCAAGCCATTGCTCATGCTGCCACAGTTACACTGCTATTTTTTAGCATGATAACTCAATCAGAAGTTCCCCTGGGTATGTTTTCCTGAGCTGGCAATTACACCTCCAGCTACTGTGTAGACGTAGCCTTAGGTCTAAAGAAGATTATAGAGATAAATCTGAACTAAAGTTGTACAAATTATTTGGAGTAGACATTTTTATTGTTTAAAAGCAGCTATTAATAGTGGTTGTTGAGTGCTAGCCACACATCTGTACAAAAGACAAACAGTTCCTCCCCAAAAATTAAAACCTATTTATCTATCACTTTCAAGAGTAACCAGTAGAACTATAAAATAATGGAGCAATTAGAGCAATGACAAATTGCAAGCCAGGTTCTGCCGTGCGTGCTCCCTTGACTCACATATTACTCTACTCACTGAGAAAAATGGGACAACCCACAGAATATACTGCTATCCATGGAAGGCTGGCATAATCTGACCCTAAAGGAGCAAAACGATTCTAGACTTCTAGCAGAGCAGTCAATAAACCAGCAAAAAGACTGTTACATCAGGCCAAAATGACACTAAAGCTTTGGTATTGGAAGCTTTTGTCTACAATACCAAAACCACCCACATTAAACCTACATGATTTAAAGAACTAACATGACAGGTAAAAGATAATCAGAGTCATAAAAGATCCAAGATCTCTTGCCATGGATAAAAGCTCGATAAAAATTTCTCTCAGAGGATCAGATCCTATTGGTGACATCTATTTAACAGACAAGAGCACAGACTTGTCCATATTCTGAGTAGGTATTTTCAGACACAGACAGTTGTCAACATCAGCCAGACAACTTGAGATGTGACTGCAAATGTCCTCAGACAAAGCAGAGAATGATATCCTGGAAACCTGCACAAACTACTGAAAACCCTTGTGCCTGTGTTAAATTGAAGTTGAACAATAAAGAGGTCTAAGGGCAAAGCTCTGAAGCTCCCTTGTGTCTTTAAGATCGCATTAAACCTGAACCATTGACATGTTTCCTGTTTTAGATCACAGTTTTATTTAACTTATATATTTTTGCTGGCAATCAGCTGTGAAGAAAGATTTGAGATCAAAGCACTTGGGAGTTAGCCTCAGATACCAAAATGCATAATAATTAAGAACAAAGGGAGTATTTGATCAACAGCATCCGGTAACCCTCCTGATGACGAAATCTTGAAATTTGGGCGAGATTAGATCACTGAAAACCTTGAAGTTGTTTTGGTAAAATAGCAAAAGAAAAAAAAAAAATCAAGGCTGATGCACCTAATATATAATATGATGAAAAATGGATAGCAACGTTTGGCCATATGCCCAAATAGCTTGGAAACAAAAAAGGCATTTTAACACCCTTGCTCTTGGTTGGAGAATCTTCAGCAAGATTCTGTATTGTATTCTTAAACAAGAAAGGACAGACACTCAAAATCAAAAAGAATGAATAGTTATAGTAAATCTAGACAAAAAGGAAGAAGAGCCCTTGCAGAAGGGTAGATGGACTGGGGTCAAGAAAGACAAGTTTAATAATTCTAATGAAAGATATAAGAAACTGGAACAAAAGAATAAAATAAATTTTAAAAAGACACAAAATGAACAATACAGTAGCAGCAAAGCTATCATCCTATGTGATCACGCAACAGATAAAATCTCCTGAGCCTGCTAAACTTTGCCAAGAAAGAGTGGCAAAAATCTTCCGCACTGGGGGTTGCGGGGGAACAACAGACAAGAGGAACAGCGGGAGAGTGAAGAGGAACAAAAGTAGCAACAAGGAATCAGACTTTATAGAAATTGGTCTGGAGCTGTTCATACACACAAATACAGCTTTGCTGATGCTAATTTGAGGACATCCAAACCACCAGACTGGCTCTGACCAGTGTCTGCCTGGCATCGGCTTCTTCAGATAATGTGCAAGAACCCGTGCCCTAAGCAGATGGGATAACCTGTCCCCCAAGAAAGTTTCCTTTTGACCCCCTTTACAACAGAGTGGTTTTGTCCTTGGGGCCAGTCAGTGCTCTTCAATAATCAGATCCAGCTGAGAAGGGGTTAGGTGATTCATACAGGAGACTGAAGAGCTCAGCAGACCAGAGCTGCTGGAAGCAGCACAGATTCTGTGTGGCTGGCCCAGGAGCAGGGGAGAACACACAAAAGGGGAAGCCTCGGGCACTCTGTAGCCTGCTTTGATCAGGGGAATAACTTGGTTTGATGTTACTTTATGAGCTTTGTACAATGGAACCCTGATTACCAACCAATTTAACTGGGACCAAAGCCAGATCAGATAATCAGGAGAATGGGCAAGGTTCCACCTGCCAGTCCAAACCCCGCCCTCCACGTCTGTTAATACAGAGAGCTGGATAATGGAGGCTCAGATAAACAGGGTTTAACTGCATTTGAAAAGAAAACTGTGCCCTGAAAGAAGGGCCTGGACAGACTTGTGAGTGTGACTTTAGTCTTTCATGGGCTGGGGAGACAGGCCAGCAGCCTCCGGCTCCAGTAGAGATTGGCTTATATCCTGACACATGAGGGCTCACATCCCTTCTGGATATTGTTAAATCGATACACCAGAAGATGGGGATAACCCTCTGTCATATAACAATAACTAGAATGAGCACCATTCAAATCTTCACAAATCTCACAGCTCCACAGCTAACAAACTCTTAACTCAGTAATCAACCCAGCAGCTTTCTTCTGGGTGCTGAAAACAGCCGGACTATAAATTTAGTCTAATCATGTGAACGACTAATAGAAGGTGAAAATAAGACCATGACAAAACGAGCCACATTGAAAACCATAAACAAGTAACTCCTGATATGTTGATGGGTAGCTGTAACAGTGATTTGCAGCAAAAATAGATAATAAACTAAATCAAACTGTGATCAAAAGCAGGAAATATGGCACATAACCTATCAATTGGATAATGTCTCACAACAGCAAGAGTCACAATACAGACCATACATTTATAAGAAAAAGGGCTTCCCATATTTCTTGAATCACGCTGGCTTGACTGAGAAAAAGAGCTGCCCCTCAAAACCAGCCATTCAAAAATCACTGAGAGAATCACCATGGATTCATCCACCTAAGCGCAAGAAAGGTCTAATCTAAAAGCTAGAAGGGGGGGCAGCCCAATACAATCCAGGCTTGCAAAACAGTCAAAGACCTACCCCCTCATCCAGTACCTAATTCCAAAATCCTGCAGGCTAGGTTTCTGACTACATGGAATCCTTTGCTTTGTGCTTCACCTGGCCAGGAAGCAAAAAACAAGGCAAAAATGCTTTCACAACTGCCCATCTTAGAAGAGCCTGGACTGAAAACCACAAATACCAGTTATTTGTTGGGATGGCGTGAATAACCTGTAGATCACAGACTGCCCTTACCTGTATGTCAGTGTCCTTCACAGGCTCAAGTGGCTCAAATGTGGTGGCTGCACTAAGACTCTCCAGCCGCTGAGAGATATGCGATATGTCAAGTCCTTTGGACCCAAGAAGAACTGAACTATGTCAGGGAGAGGGAGAAAACTGGTATTAAACAGACCAGGCTACTTTTAATATAACTGAAAAAAATCATCTATATTTAGAAAACATTCTAATAGTTAGATCAGTGGATGTATAGAGAAAGAAGACTCACTCTCTCTTTTTACATCAAACCCTGAATACATATACCTGAATAGACAGAATATTCAGTATTATCAGCCCTGAAAGGATGTAAAAGGAAAATAAGATCTCCCTTGCTAAATGAATACTGTCCTCATTTCCCATCGCAGTAGTGTATACCTGTCAAGTCTTTCCATTTCTAAAATTCTAAAGCACCTTGGTAACTTAGTCCTTGGCCATTTCCAGAACAGAATTCTGTACTCTTTGACTTAAATGTTTGGGGTTAGTTCTGGTGACTCAGACGTTGAATATATTAATTGCTTCCCAAAAATTCAAAGTGCCAGCATTTTCTTCTATCAAGGCTCTGAGCAGAGAAGAAAAAAAAATCACTTGCCAGTTATTCTGTCTGCCCTGATCATCTCTTCCCCTCCTCACCTTATCGCGTCTTTCCAAAATCCTTTATTCTACACTGCATGCTTACTCCTTCATAGAACACAGAGGGCAAAGAGAAGTGCTCAGCCCAGTAAGCCATAACCAGATCCAGCCTTTTCCCTTCTTCTTCATTCTAGAATGGCCTACCCAACGTGCCTCTCAAACAACATGAGGAATGGAGTCATACACTGGAGAGCGCAATAAGGCTAAGTAAGAGCGCAGTAAGTGCCAGCTCTGGCACATGTGCCGGGGGTTGCCGACCCCTGTGCTAGATTTTAATGAGAAATTAAATAAGCTAACAGGACGTTTCTTTGGACACACCTAGCTCAAAACAGAGTCTTGTAAACCCAAGAACTTACGCCTTAACATCTGCAGTCTCCTGAGATGTGCGGGTCAGAGTCCGAGACCGCAGACGCTCCCCTGCCTGCTGGATCTCCTGGAGGTTGCGTTCGACATGTGGAAGTTCAGAGATTCCCTCTGTCTCAGCTGCAAGCTGTTCCGCCTGCTGGAGAAGCTCTCCAAAGCCTTCAGTGTCCATGTGCAATGCCAGTCCTATACAAAGACACACACAGAAACCCCCTAAGGAGACAGGGGGAAGAGAGAGAGACAGAGAGAGGCTCATTTGACAAACCATGTAAAAGATCCCACATTGATTCTAGTAACACCTGTTCTCAGGGTGCAATAATCAGTTGTCTAGTACAGAATAATCACACCACAGATCACCCCAAACTGTTGCAAATCTTGAGGATACTTTAAAGTGGTCTCTTAAGATAGGCAATGACCTAGTAGAGATGAGGTTATTAGTGCAGGTTTATATACCTAAAACAAGTCAAATGGAGCTTCACAGTTAATTCCCATATATGGAGGCGGAAGTGAACAGAAGGCAAAACTCGCCCAGTGAAGACTTAAATTTTCAGCCTTAAATTTAAACTATGTGTGTTTCAACCTTCATACATATATATTTTAATCTTTCAAGAAAACATATGCAACATATGTCCATAGATAGGAAGAAATATGAACAGGCTGTTCCACTGAAAAGGATATATAGTCTTCCCTCAGGGTACACAGGACATTTTTATTAGTGTTAATGACAATTACATGCATACATTGAAGGCAGATTGTATCATTTGGAGGAAATATATAGCAGAGTGTGTGTCTTTAACACACAGGCTGTAACTGATGGGGTCACTTGAGCATCACATAAATCTGAATTTAGAACAGTAACTGCTATTTCTAAAAAGAGCTAGGAATGTACACTTATAGGGATCAATGTGCCAAAGGCCTCTTATAATTTCAGCAAGGACATTCATCTTAGTGAAAGACAAGGGTTCAAACATCCAAGCTTGGGTGCCTAAAATTAGGCCCCTACATCCATTCAATTCACATTCAAGTTAATGGGAACTGCATATGTGTAGCACCTCTGAAAATCCAGGTCACTCAATTCAGTTCTTTGCTTTTAGGCACCTAAGTTTGGAAAAATCTGACCTCAACTCTCAGCAAGTTGGAAAGTTAACCCTGTTCGGGCTGGAGAAAGATGCAAAGACTGAAGCTCCAGAATATTTTTTTGGTTCACAGATGGTTCAGGGAGCATCCAAGGCTGAATGTAAGATAAAGGCTGCTGTAGAGAAGTGCTCTAACTTCTAAAAATTGCACCAGCCCAGAGTTCCTGGACTTTAACGTGTTTGGCAAGAATTAAACAGAACAGCTGTTTTCCACACAAGATGAAGTTGGGAAAGGCATAATAAAGGTGTAATTAGATGTAGCACTGCAGATATCACCTCTAAATAGGATTTATTTTCCATTTAATGCAAGGGGATTTACATGTCTAACTCATTAGCAACAATAGATAACATCCACACAGCCAACTCCCATGCAACCAATAAACGTGGAAGAAGTCAGGAAAGATAGGAGACGACCAGAAACTAATTAATGAACTTGTTTCTTCCAGCAGAGAACATATGGCCAAGCTTATATGAGTGCCTGATGACCCAGAATAGTAAGGATCTATTATTTTAAAACTATTTGTAATGAATACCATTCAGTTAACAATAGTGTGTGCAGAATGCTGAGTGCAAACCATGCCACCTCCAGAGGACACTGAAACTGAACCAGTACAAATGCTGATGTGAACCAGTGCTAAACATGCAGCACTGGATTACGTTGTCTAACACATTAAAAGTATCCCTCTAATGCAGAAAGCGCATCATAATAGTCTTCTGAGAACTATTTCCCACCTGCTTTAAAAAAAAAATGAAATGCATTTGAATGCCTGTTCTCACTTTCAGGGGAGACTGTAAATAAGAAGCAGGCAGCATTATCTCTGATAGATGTAAACAAAATTGTTTGTCTTAGCAACTGAGTGGACTTGTAGGCTCTAAACACTGAACACTGTTTTAATTTTGAGTGCAGTTGTGTAAAAAAAATTCTACATTAGTAAGCTGCTCTTTCACGATCAAGACTCCGCACTACAGTACTTGTATGAGGTGAACTGAAAAATACTACTTTTGTTTCTTTTTTACAGTGCAAATATTTGTAATTAAAAATAATGAAGTGAACACTGTTCACTTTGTGTTAAGTGTCATAACTGAAATATTTTAACAGGGCTTGACAAAATTGGGGCCCAGCTAAGCGCCCCGTTTCAAAGCAAAGACGCTGAACTCTGGTAAAGAAGCTGGCACTTTTATTTTTTGTCACCAGAGGGCACTCTTCCACTGCATTTTCACAGCAGAGCTAGGCGCCAGGCTACAAATTCTGGGCGCCGTGGCAACCTGGCACCCGGAATTTGTCAAGGACTGTATTTGAAAATGTAGAAAAACATCCAAAAATATTTATAAATTTAAATTGGTATTCTATTATTGTTTAAACAGTGCGATTAAAATGGCAATAACTGAGACTATTTTTTAAACTTTGCAATTGAGATTTTTTTATATCATCTGACAGTGCTAGTTTACAGCAACATAACATATTTTAGTGCTCTAAAATATATTTTAAACTTCCTTTGCTTAAGCTATACAGCTCAGCAGAAAAGAAACCCAAGAATTCTAATGGAATGGTTTATATATTCACTAGGCATTCAGTTTCATCACTGTTACCAGTGCTAAGAGGACTACTTAACACTATCTGGGTAAGAATTAAAGTATTATGTTTTGTGATTCAGATAGGTGCAGTTAATTAAAAAAAAATCCAAAAACATTTCATATTATTTTACACAGACACCACGACACAAACTAATAACCTGCCTCCAGACATTAGGACTCATGTAAACATTCTCCACCCACTTCTGGCTAGCTGCCAAACTATTTTAGGGCACAGATGGCAATCAAATGTATGGCCAATAAACCAGTTTGGATAGTGTATAGTGGATTTGTTAAACAAGATTAGCAGGCCAGTGGAAGAAAGGCAATTTCATGCCCTGCAATGCAGTATAGGACATTTTTCAGTGTGAACTGCTTCACTTTGGCAGAGATCTCCTGTGCTCTGCTGCCAGAAGCAGCCTCTGTTGGCAGACAGTGACCAGAACAACCACACTTCCGCACAGTTAAGACTACTGATGTCAGTTTCTGAGGGAGCAGCGTGTAGGGCATTGACTGCAAGAATGGCTCAGAATTTAGTTTGATCTGATTTGCTCCGGTCCACTTCCCTTTTTCATTAACTATCTTAGATAAAAAGCCAGCAGCATAAGCAGAAGCTAACTTCTCAGCACTGAAACCAAAAGCATGAAGAGTCAGTACAGTATAAAACGGCTCCCAAACCTGCACTTTCAGCAACTGACTCACTGTCAAGACCATGCAGGGACTGTGCCATAAATTTGCAAATATGGGACAATTTCAACAAACTGTGAAAATAGAGATTGATTTTAAGTAAATCTGGAATAAGCGGGAGTGATTTATAACCACACACACTAAACTAACTGTGGTTATAACAAATCTGTGGTAATGACAACTCACTACTCAGAGTGATGAGCACACAGCTTTTTCCAAACAGCAACATTAAAATAGTTAGGCAGAATAACAGTGCAAAGAAGTTAGTCTTTCTACTGACAGAATTCACTGCATTCAAGAGACTGCAGTCTGACTCTTAATGCTGCTGTTCAAGATGGAAACTACTTCTACAGTAAGAAGCAGAATGATGGCAGATTTTCATGACTGGCTGGGGAAAGACCAACAACTAAGGCCTTGTACACACGATCAGATTATCGCGCATTAAAGCTCATTACCGCGCGATAGCAACAACGGCGTACACACGTGCAACAGGGCTCTTGCGCGTTAAGTGCCTTGTTGTCGCGCAATCCAACAACCACTCCGACGAGAGTGGTAACAGCTGTTGCGGATCATATATTGCGCGTTTGAGCTCGTGTGTACGCTTACCGCGCATTGACTGGAGTCCGGAACTGTCCCAGCATTCCCAAGTCGTCCTCTCTGGTCTTCCCCCCACCCGCTCTGTGGCCGTGACGAAACTGTCCCCGCCCTGCCCCGAACTTATTCCCGGGATTTTCAAATTTCAAGTCTGTTTCACTTCCTGCTCTCTTCCTCGTGGAGTGTGTTTGTGCTCCGATCATCAGTAGCAATGGCGGCCCGCCGTGGAAGACGCGCACCCCTTTGGAGCACAGCAGAGGTGCTGGACCTGATCAGCATCTGGGGAGAGTCCGCCGTGCAGGCGCAGCTACGCGGCAGCAGGAGGAATTATGACACATTTGGCATAATTTCTCGGGCCATGTCAGAGAGAGGGCATGATAGAGACACAGTGCAGTGTAGATCAAAGGTGAAGGAGCTCAGAATTACCTATCACCGAGCGAAGGAGGGAAACCGCCGTTCTGGATCAGCGCCTGCAACATGCAGGTACTATAAGGAGATAGAAGCCATCCTCAGCGGGGACCCCACAACCACTGCCAAAAGTCCCGTGGACACTTCAGCCCCTCCTCGTCCGGTGATTGCCAGAGCCGAGCAGGATGAGGACGTTGTTGAGGAGGAGGAGGAGGAGGAGATGGAGGATGACACGGAGGAAAGCGCAACCGCGTGTAGCCAGGAGCTCTTCAGCAGCCCCACTGAGACGTCCACCCAAGGCTTGAACTGCAGCTTGTTCTCTGAGGCGGCAGAGGGGGGTTCAGGTAAGTTTCTCCTTCATTCAGCTCTGCTCCTGCTAAAATATCATTGTCTGGGGTGGGGGTGCTTGCGGGTCCCCGCTCTGCACGCTATTTACTCTGCATTCATTAGCAGGGCATCAATACAAGCAGTGATTGTAAAATAATCATCTGCATTTAGGTCAGAAAAGGTTTCCTCGATGTACCTCCAGAGCCTAATACTCAGGTTAGATGGGAGAGCGTTTGTGTCTGCGCTCCCAAAGACGGACACTCTGCCTCTCCAGCTGCAAAGCACAGCCCTGGGAACCATGGCAGCACACAGTGCAGCAGCATACGGTCCCGGCCTGCTACCGGCGGCATGTAGGAGATGTATTCTAGATGGAAGGGGCACTCTGAGGAGAGGGATATTGGGTTCCATCTGTGTGCCCTCTTCCGATTCTTAGCCCCCGGTAAGCCGTCTACTAGAATGTACCTTGTCTGCTTCAGCGCAGCGTAGTGTGTTGACCGCCCTGTACCTTCCAGTGGAATGTGCTACTGGAAGGTTACATTGGCTATCTATGCTATGTGTTAACAATGTCTATATTGTTATTTTTGTATTAGAATTGAGCTTCACAAGGCCGGTGTCTACCCCAGCTGACCGAATGAGAAACATTAGGCGGCGTTCTCGAAGAAACAGGGAGGATATGTTTAATGACCTGCTGAAAGCAACACAAGAATCCGCAAGGGAGAATAGAGCCTGGAGAGAGGAATCCCAGCAGAGGAGGCAGAAACACAGGGACGAACTGATAAGCGTCATGAAGGAGCAAACAGAACTGCTAAAGAACATGATAGCTTTGCAGTCCCAGGCGATAAATGTCCGGGCTCCACTCCAGACAGTTCAGCCGTGTATGCCTCCCACACACCGCAGTCCCTCAAAGCATTTCTTTGAAGGCCACCCTCCACCCCGGTACAGGACAACATCCAGCCCCCCCCCCCC
>ML685783.1:695253-750094 GCA_007922175.1 Pelusios castaneus
GGGCATCATTGAAATGCTCCCTGAGTGCCTCCCTTATGCGAGCAGCTTCTCCTTGTGCCACCCTAATACTCCTAGTGGCTGGCTGCTCGAATGCTTCCTCGAGGCGCTGTGCCTCCGTAGCCCACGTAGGGGAAAACTTTTCTCCCCTACTTTCACAAATGTTATGGAGGACACAACATGACGCAATCACGGCAGGGATCTGGTCCTCCGCCAAGTCCAGCCTCCCATACAAACAGCGCCAGCGCCCTTTTAAACGGCCGAAGGCACACTCCACAGTCATTCTGCAGCGGCTCAATCGGTAATTGAACCGCTCCTTGCTGCGATCAAGGTTCCCAGTGTAGGGTTTCATGAGCCATGGCATCAGTGGGTATGCTGGGTCTCCGAGGATGACTATGGGCATCTCCACCTCCCCCACTGTTATTTTTTGATCAGGGAAAAAGGTGCCCCCTTGCAGCTTCCGGTACAGACCAGTGTTCCTGAAAATGCGGGCATCATGCACCTTTCCTGACCACCCAGCATTGATGTCCGTGAAACGACCCTTGTGATCCACGAGTGCTTGCAGCACCATGGAGAAGTAGCCCTTCCTGTTTATGTACTCCGTCGCGAGATGGTCTGGAGCCAAAATAGGGATGTGTGTGCCATCTATGGCTCCCCCGCAGTTAGGGAATCCCATGGCAGCAAAGCCGTCCACAATCTCTCGAACATTGCCCAATGTCACTGTCCTCCGTAGCAGGATGCGATTGATGGCTTGGCACACTTGTGAGAGGGCTAATCCGACGGTGGTCCTCCCGACTCCAAACTGGTTTGCAACGGACCGATAGCAGTCGGGAGTCGCCATCTTCCATACAGCAATCGCAACACGCTTCTCCACAGTTAGGGCTGACCTCATGTTGGTGTCTTTCCGTCGCAGGGCAGGGGCCAACTCTGAGCACAGTTCCAGAAAGGTTGCTTTCCGCATTCGAAAGTTCTGTACCCACTGCTCGTCATCCCACAGCTGCATAACAATGCGATCCCACCACTCGGTGCTCGTCTCTCGCGACCAGAAACGGCGTTGCACCGTGTGCAGATGATCGGTGAAGGAGCTGAGCAACGCGGTGCTGTTGCTCTGCATGGCATCGATCAGCCCCTGCTCCTCGGTGTCCTCATCTGACTCGGAGCTCATTGCGTACTGAGCAACAAGCCGAGATGTATTCAGAATGTTGAAGGCGACAATGGAGATCATAGCAGGATCCATGCTGTCGCTGTAGCGATTGATTGCAAGTGGTGCGTTGCGTCACTGCAATGTTGAAAATAGGCGCGAGTTGCTATTGGCAACGAGGAAGACGCTAGGGGAACACAAAGCACCATGGGAAACTGAGAGTTTACCCATGGCGCTTTGCGTTCCTTTCCTTCATCCCATGATTCATAGCGCCGATTCAGGGAAAATGGAACGATGGGATAGGTGCCCAGAAGTCATTGCGCTCAACCGCGATAATGCGTGTAATTTTGTTGCGTTGCAGGGAGCAATGTGTGTACGCGTTGTCCCGCAATAAAGGTCACGTGAGTTTTGTAGCGCGATTGCCTTGTTGCGCTTTAATCTGATCGTGTGTACATAGCCTAACACCTAAGGGAAAGAGAATGCAGACAGAAGAAATTAAATTGACTTCTGTAAAGTCAGATAGATCCAAGGCTAAGAGCCAAGACCGGCACAGCTCTTCAGTAAAACAACATTGAGAACTTATCAGTAGATGATGCTGCATTGAACTACCATTCCATCCCCAGTGAAACTCCATTTTCACATTTCTCTAACATTCTGAAACCAAGAATAAATTCCAGAGATTGTATTAATTGACTGAATTTGAGCCAAGAGGAGCCCATGAGAGACACTCATAGGTTTGTTAAATGCCCATAGACTATTTTAAATTATGATTTCCTATTTTTAAATTTTTTAAAAGTTTCCTCAAGAAGACAGATTCGCTGTCTGATGAAGACTTGTAATTACTGTATTCCAAATATAGCCATGCTGAATATTTTATTCAACTGGCTTTAAAAAGATTTAAAGCTTAAAAATTCAAATCTGTGAACAGTGTCTGTTATCTTTCATATACTGAAAGGCTTATGGCATCTAATTAATTAGCTTGGAGAAATATGGGCCAAAAAATTTAATTCCTTTATTACTCAAACAGCTTCTCAAACAGACAGACAAAACACAAGGACCTGAGTCTTGAGTTGGACACTAAAACTCAAACATGCAGAGTTTGGAAAAGTCACTTACACAACAATGACGTGCAAGAAACTTTCACTGGAGAACAGAGGTCCATGAGCCATTAAACTCTGAATATAAGTCATGCTTTTATTTATATAAAAAAAAGCACAGCAAAGATATTCTTCCAAATATCATGCAAACATGAAGAAATCCAACAGTTGCCCTCAAGTGCACAAGACATCTCCTGCTATTGGCTCAGAGAGTTCAGCAATGTGAAACTGACAAGTCTGGATCAGTTTCAGTGCTTCTATTCAGAATCCAAGCAGCAGTGAGAGGCAAAAATCATGTCCATTTCACATTGCTGTTCCTGGGAGAGCTACAAGCAGCAGAAGTAGAAATAATCATGTGGGAAAGAAAGGTATAAACACAAGGATGAGAATGGGGCACAGCTGCAGAGTCCCCCTTCTCTTGCAGCAGCCAGGGCTCTGAAGGTACAAGTGAAAGGCGGGTAGATAGGACCATCTGAACAGAATCCAGGGACAGGAGTTTCACAGGAATTCTAGCACCTTCTCCTCACAACAGGACATCCCTTTTATCTTCAACATTAGCTTCTCACTAGGAGGTGCCTAATAAAAATTTCATGTGGGAGGGTGTGATTAAAAAAAACAAAAAAAACAACAACAACAAAAAAATCCAAGCCCAGATTTTCAACATCTACCAGAATTTCTTGTATTATTATTTCTACATATAAACACTCTAGAACTTGAATGCTGCAAGCTATATTGTAGTCTATGGTGTAAAAATAACTTTACTTAGTATTTGATTGCCAGTCTGGTTTTATTCTTTGCAAATGCTGATATACAATGGGTTTTCTACATAAACATCAATATTATGGTTTTTCCCTTGTTCCTTTTGTTTTGCCTTGAGAAGACAAATTTTTCCCAGCACCTATAATTTATTTTTAAAAGCTACAGTCAAATCCAAAGATCAGTATGTAAAAGCCCATTCTGCAGGCTACAAGCATTTTTTCATGACTAAGACCATGTACACACTACAGACTTGTCCCGCAATAACTTTTATTGCAGGACAAGCAAGCGTTATAATTATAACGCTTGAGTGCATCCACACAGCACTCCTTCTAGCAATTTTAGCTAGAAGGAACAGTGCATGGTGGGTACCTATGGTGGGTACCATGGTGGGTGCTGCCTTGAGCCCCAGTCCTGCTGGGGCTCAGCCAAGCCCAGCTTCGCAGCTGAGCCAGGCTGCAGGGGCTCCAGCTCCCCTGAGCCCCACAGCCAGCTGGCAGGGGCCACCACCGCACCCCACAGCCAGCCCTGGCAGGGACTTGAGAACCCCTCCGTGGCCACCTGAGCTCCCTGGAGCTGGGTCGGTGGAGGGGCTCCATGTCGGCGGCTGTTGAAGCCCTGCCACTCACCGGGCTCCAGCTGCAGGGGTTCGGGTGGCCGGGGGCTGCGGCACTTAAGCGTGCAGCTCCCGCTGCCACCCAGCCCCCTAGCTCAGTCCTGCAGCTTCACTAGGGGGGTGGCCCGAACCGGCGGGAGCCTAGCTTAGGCCCTAGCTCAGCTTACCACCCTCATTTAGGTGGTTTACACGTTGCCGCGCAACAAGACGCTTTAGTGTCTGGATGCTTTGATTGTTATCGCGCAGTAAGGAGCCTTACCGCGCGATAACTTTGTAGTGTGTACAAGGCCTAAGAACTGCAAGGTCAGAGCCTGATAGTCTCTGTGCAAAAGAATAAATGGACACAAATCTGACATCAGAAATTGCAACACTAAAAAACCAATAGGGGAACACTTCAATCTCTCTGCTCACTCCATTGACGACTTGTTAATAGCTGTGCTGAAACAGATGAATAACAAATCACAGCTTCAAAAAGAAACTGCCGAACTCAAATTTATATGCAAATTTGACTCAGTTGCCTTGGGATTAAACAGGGACTAAGGATTTTTCTCTCATTACAACAGGTGATTTGACCTCACCTTCCTCTATAATGTGCTGTTCCCCAGTGTTTGAATCCTAACATCTGTTTTGATTTGATGTTACAGCCTGACTTGATCCTATGTCATACATTTCCCTGCATTTAATTTCCTCCCATTCTGTAAGTTTCCTATCTTCAAAGCTTCTGACGAAGTGGGATTTTCTCTCAGAAAGCTCATGCAATAAATCAACTTGTTGATCTTTAAAAGTGCCACAGGACACTCTTTGTTTTTCTGAAACGAAAAAGAATTCCAAATGTGTTTTAAAGTAAAGCATCTTGAATTTACATTACAACAGGTGGAAATAGTCTGCCTCAAACCACAAGCCAGATGGGTATTTTCAGTCAAAGGAACTATGTCCTCCCCCATGAATTGAAAGCATGACTGATATCCAGATTGAGAACACTTCCAAGTTCTGAGCATATTAGGATGAAGTGAGATACCTCAGGGCATGAAAAAAATAAATGCCACTTAGGAACACAGGAATCAATGATCCACCTAGCCCAATAACCTGTCTCCAACAATGGCCACTATCAAATGCTTCAAATGAGGGAAAGAATACCCATAATGGGCAACTAAGTAATAACTTTCCAAATAAAAAAGTTTCTAAATTTTACCAGTTTGGATTAAGAATATCTGGGTCAAAAACTATTTTAGCTGTGGATACAGTAGATATAAAAGGTTAACTGTTTAAACATTTAAGTGGTTTAAACTGTTTAAATATTTCAAAGAGCTGATTACTGTTGTGTGGGGGTGGGCAGGGGGGGGGAGCAGCACCTAGGCTAGCTCCCTGCCAGTGCTGTGGAGGAGAGTAGTCGCAGCTGAGCTCGACTCCCCATGAGCAGGCGGGGGGGCAGTGAACCCAGCACAGAGGTAAGAGGGGAGCCACAGCTGGGCTCGGCTCAGCTACCCATAAGTGAGAGCTGCCCAAATACTGCAGATGGAAGGGAGCCACAGCTAGGCAGCTGTAATTTAGCAGCGAAGAGCCAAGCACAACATGACTGCCCCTCCCTCCCAGCATTTAACCGTTTAAACATTCTATTTTTAGAATGTTTAACCAGGTTTTTAATTAAAGTAATTTTTACATCCCTAGGATATACATGTATTCTTATATATGGACAGCATTTCAATGACTGCTACTAACTGTTTAGCCTCATTGATCTCTTGTAGCCGTGAGTTCCATATGTTAATTCCACACTGCATAAAAAAATTTCCTTCCATCCATTTTAAATGTGTTTCCTTTCAGTTTCATTCATTGCTGACTTGTTCTTGTATTATGAGAAAGGGTAAATAAGACTTACCTTCTCTGTACCCTTCATTATTTAATTTAGGACTCAGCAACGTGTCTGAATATTTCAAATTATTCCTTTCAATGTATATTACCTTGTCTTTGTCAGCACTGACTTTCATTTGCCATTGACTATGAAGTTCCTCATAGACTTCTCTAGTCTTAGCTATCCTAAATAATCATGTCATCTGTCAATGCTGCAACTCATCATTCATCCTCTTTTCCAATTCCTTAGTAAATATATTAAATGGCACCTGACCCTAGCATACACAAGTCATTAGGACAGCTAACCATTAACCTTTGCTACATGGAAAATTGATTACATAAAGTATTTAATTTTGTTTCTGAAAATCTTTTGGAGGAAAATCAAAGTAAAAATCCTTTCCAGTCTCTGAACCTTCAGAGGATACTATAAGAAAATTTAGAAACCACAGTGACATCATCTCTGAAAGTTAAACCACAGAATTTCATAGTGTATACTCCTGAGGCAATTCCAGAACAAAAAGTAAAAATTCTGGGCACAATATTTTAAATATCTGCATATTTTATTTGGAAAAATAACACCATATATTCACACTCCTGCTGTCAGCCCCAACCATCTGGGAAAGGCATGGGTGGGAGTATTGGGAGGCAGTGGGGAGATCATAAATTCTGTGTGAAAAAATAAACTTTTGCAAGGAACATTAATTTTGCCCAAATTCTGCATTCTGTGGTACTGCAGAATTCCAGCAGAAATAATTCTACCATAATGACTGAACCAGAGGGAAAGCAGCCTTAGCAAAAGAAGAGAACCACACGGTGATTTATAAAACTACAACATGCCACAGGAGGGGACTTAAAAGTTCTGTCTTCTGCCACAGTCATAAGAGAACATCGGTTATTAGGACAATGTCTTGCCATGCTAGGCACCCATCATCCCACATTAGCAGCTGTTTATACAGCAATTCTTATTCCATCAGGACTTTGTGTTTTAACACAAACACCATCCATATTATAAGAGTTTTTGCTTTGCCTGCATAGATGGAATCAAACTGTTACAATCATGTCACCACTCTGTGCTGCAGCCCTGTAAAGACCAGAACTACAACACAGGGAGGATCCTGTTTGGAAAGATTTAGCAAAGCTAGCATCCCAACCAACTGACCACACTTGAGAACAGAGTTGGCCAAGAAGAACCAGATATCGAAAGGTCACATCCCAACCTCCTGGAAAGAAAATAATAAATGCAAGAGGTAGAAAATACAGAGAAAAATGGGGAGACCAAAAACAAATTGGTCAAATTATTTCTTTTAAATTGAATTTTGCATAAAACCCTGAACCAGAGATGTATTTCCATGCAACATTTATATTCCTCCTGTCCCCTTCCCACACTATTAGGTCGTCCAACCAAAGAACAAGGGAAGTAAGCTGGAAATCACTGGTAGGAAGCGACAGCATCTGTCAAGCCATATGGGCCCACAAGTCACAATTTGAGCAGATATGTCTCCCATGGGGAGCCTGAAGCTGTAAGGTAAACTCAGCACATCACAACAGCCTGCTTTTGAGTGAAAAAAAGCTGAAGCTTAGATGCAACTTTCATTTAGGCTTTTAACTGCAGGCCTCACTCTAGGCTTCTAAAGATAGTTGCCCTCCACAGTGGGCATCAAAATGGTCATTTGCTGAAGTTCAACTTTCCAGATACTCTCCATGTAGTCAAATTCCAAAGGGGTAGCCGTGTTAGTCTATTGTAGAAAGACAACAGAGTCTTGTGGCACTCTGTTGTCTTTCCAGATACTGTACACAACCCCATTTCTGCTGTTCCAATTGTCTCTCTGAATTTAAAAAATACTACTTGGCAACTATGACATCATATGACCTAAACTGCACTCACAGCAGAGCTCAGAAACTCAAAGTGATGGAATGGGGCAGTAAGCGGACCGGCTATCACCAAAGAACAAGGACATGCCGAACAGGATACACTCTTGCCTCAAAGTCAGCAACAGACCAAAGATTCTCACATCAGGTTACAGGAAAATGTGTTGCTGACGATGGAGTTTCAAATTAGATTTTAAACAGAAATCCTGACCACTCATGATCATTAAGATCTCATAGCACTTTTCACAAGAGAAGTCCAATTCAGAGTTGGAGTCGTAAAGTTGATGGCCAGAAGGAACCACCAGTTCATCTAGTCAGACCTTCTGTACAACACAGGCCACAACCACTCCATACACACACTAAACCCAAGAACCAAAATTAGATAAGCAAAGTACTGCAGCCCACAGTTGACTAGACTGCTATGTGCCTCAGGCAGAGAACAGCAGGGACCCAAGAGCACCAATTGCCCAAGAAGGCCTCCACAATGGCAGGAAATTGATTAAGTAAGATATACGCTCATAAACCTGACAAATGCGACCCTTCACTGTTCCCTCCACCCCACCCCTGGAGATGAACAAAACCACCACCGTCACTGCCAATTTGAGCTAGAGGAAAATTCCTTTCCTGTCCCCTATATATGGCGATCAGTGTGACCTTGCACATGTGAGCAAGAGCCAGCCTTGTTGGCACCTGAGAGAAAGAAAGCTCAGTGCCACCTTAGATTCCACTAACTTAAATTCCCAAATGGAGTTCCAATTAGCTGCAATTTTTTTCTTCTTCACATCCTGTCCTATGTGGCTACTCTACAATATTAAGCAAATGCCATGAGGTACCACCCCAAAGAGGGCTGCAGATCGGTAGAATCATAGAGATGGAAGGGACCTCATGAGGTCATCTATCCAACCCCCTGCTAAAAAGCAGGATCACTCCCACTAAATCACCCCAGCCAGAGTTTTGTCTAACCAGGCCATAAAAATCTCCAAAGATGGAGATTCTACCACCTTCCTAGGTAGCCCATTCCAATGCTTCACCACCCTCCTAGTGAGAAAGGTTTTCCTAATATCCAACCTCGACCTCCCCAGCTGTAATTTGAAACCATTGCTCCTTGTTCTGTCCTCTGTTACCATCGAGAACAGCCTAACTCCCTCCTCTTTGGAGCACCCCTTCAAGTAGTTGAAGGTGGCTATCAAATCTCCCCTCAGTCTTCTCTTCTGTAGACTAAATAAGCCTAGTTCCTTCAGTCTCTCCTCATAAGTCATGTGCCCCAGCCCCCTAATCATTTTTGTTGCCCTCCGCTGGACTCTAATTTGTCCACATCCTTTCTGTAGTGGGGAGCCCAAAACTGGATACAGTATTCCAGATGCGGCCTGACCAGTGTCAAATAGAGGGGAATTATTACATCCCTCGAACTGCTGGCAATACTCCTACTGATGCAGCCTAATATGCCATTGGCCTTTCTGGCAACAAGGGCACATTGTTGGCTCATATTCATCTTCCCGTCCACCATAACCCCCAGGTCCTTTTCTACAGCGCTGCTACGTAGCCAATCGGTCCCCAATCTGTAGCAGCACATGGGATTTTTCCATCCTAAGTGCAGGACTTTGCACTTGTCTTTGTTGAACCTCATGAGGTTTCTTTCAGCCCAGTGTTCCAATTTGTCCAAGTCTCCCTGGATCCTGTCCCTGCCCTCCAGAGTATCTACCATGCCCCCCAGCTTGGCGTCATCCGCGAACTTACTAAGCATGCAGTCTATTCCATCATCAAGATCATTAGCACAAGAACAAATTCCTGTGCATTATTCATATAAAAATATGTAAAGGATTTCAAGTGGGACCATGGAAATCTCTAAGGAGCTTAAGGAAGTCTGGCGCTCAACTCTTACTGAATTTGGGTGCTTCGATCCCTTCTTAAAGTATGACCCGCACTACACTAGAGAATCTGTCAACAAAAAGCAGTGCTGGTGTGCACACTGCAATCACTCACGCCCCGCCAACAAAACGGCCTGGTTTTTTTTGACAAAAGAAAACTACTTTGACGAGAGGTGTTATCCCGTTGATCAGTGTTGGGACTGTCATTCTTGTTGATTTTACCACTCTAGCCCATTCCCAGCACAGCTGGTTCCCACTCCAAGCTGGGAGTGGGGCAAGAAGCCAGAGCTCCTGCAAGCCCAGGTGGCTGGAGCCTAGCACCCATCTGTAAGCCTGGATTGAGGAAGCCACAAGCAGCTGGAGCCCCCCTGCCAGCTGCGAACAGGGACCCTAGGCTGAACCATAAAATTGACATGGTTGTGTGGCTTCTGGGAGGAAGCAAGGGGCAGATGAGAAGCCACAAGCACCTGGATCCCACTCCTCGGTGGTGAAAAGCCCCAGGCTGCTTCCAGCTGAGAATGGGGAAGAAGGAAGCCCCTGGCAGCTTCTCCTAGCTCACGATAGGGAACAGGAATGAGAAAAGCCTGAGGCTGGCTCCTTGTGGGAAGCGGGGAAGGGAGCAGCCCCACTGGGAGCCAGCCTCTGGGGCTCCCAGCAGGGAACCAAGAGCCCTGTCTCTCAGCTGACACTGCCCCCATTAAGCCAGCGGAAGAGCTCCAGGTGAGCAGGGCCGTCCCGGGGGTCAAATGGGGCAATCGCCCCAGGCCCCACAGTTACGTGGGCCCTGCACTGTCCTGCTCCCAGCAGGGCAGTGCAGGGCCCGCACACCACAGCCCCTCCTCCCACAGCCGCCCCCTGCCTTCGGCAGGAAGGGCCATCCCCACCCCCAGGACAGAGCAGGCAGGCCCAGGGGCGGAGCACGTGGGGCCCGGCCTGCCCCACACAGCCAGCTCCCTCCCGCAGGCTGCCTCCCGGGACCAGAGCCGGCCTCGGCCTCCTGGTCCGAGGCCAGGGCCGGCTCCCTCCCGCAGGCGGCCTCAGCCTCGGGGCCAGAGCCAACTCCGGCTCCCCCTCGCAGGTGGCCTCCCAGCCTGGGAGCTGGCTCCCCCCGAACAGGCGGCCTAGGCCTGCAGGGCTGGCTCCCCTCGCCAGCAGCCTTGGCCTCGCAGCCCAGGGCTGGCTCCCTGGGGGGCAGAGCAAGCCGCTGCACTCCCCTTCAGCATGGGGGGCAGAGTCCCGCTTTGGCCAATTGGCCCTGGGCCCCACTCCCCCCACGGGACAGCCCTGCTGGTGAGGATGCTCTCCACCAACCCAAGGAAGGTAGTGTGGATGTCAGCCACTCCGATAACTACTGAGGGCTGCAAGTCGACATATGTTTTGCCATCTTAGTTTCTCAGAGTAGACACGGCCTGCGTCTACATTACAGAGCTTAAAGTAGTGCAGTTTATGTTGGCGGGAGAGCTCTACATCAGTGCTTATGCTGGTATAACTTGGGGGGGGGGGTTATTCACCCATCCACCCAAGCACCATAAATTATACCAACAGAAGTGGTAGTGTAGACATAGCCTTAGGTTCCTTTGAAAAATCTCAGCCAGGATGCTTTTTCAGGATGAAGAATAAAGGAGAAAATAAGTAGCATCACACAGCTGAACTCAAACCTCCTCGGCCCCATATTTTCTGAGCCAGATCATGTACGGAGGGGAAATTTAGCGTGGCAGGGAATGGGGAAGACGAACCAGTGGAGCTCGTGGATTAACGCATCTGGCGTCGCTGCAGCAGTTACCCTCAGAGCATCTCACAACGCTATGCCTCCCCCATTTTACGTGGGGGGGAAACTGAGGCACGGAGGCCTGTGGCGTGGGAACCCTTTTCAGAGCGGGGGTGCTGAGAGCCCCGGAACCGCCCTGCAAACCCAGTCCGTGACGAACATCGCTCCGGCCCGGGGGGCAGCAGCAGAGACCAGGCAAAGCGGGGACCCGGACAACTCTCCAACCACTAGACCAGGCTGCCTCCCCCCAGGAGCCGTTAAACCCGTTGACGAGGGCACCCGGCTTTACCCAGCTGGGGGAGGGGGAGGGGGAGGGCGGCTGCGCCAGGCCTGCACGGCACGTGGGCTGCGCCGCCGACACCACCAGGAGAGCGGAGCCCGCCGCGCGCCTCTCGTCTGAGGGGCGGTGCGTCATTCGGGGCGGGGGGCGACCCCGCTAGAACGCGCTGCCGGGAAAGGGGGCTCGCGCGGCAACACGAGACGCGCCCTAAGCTCAGCTCGCGCTTTACCTGCCGCCTCCTTCCGCTGCGGGAGCCGTCGTCTCCGGCGCCCCGCGCGCTGATTGGAGGAGCCACCGATCCCCCAGCGGCCCCCGCGCCGCGCCGCTCCGCTCAACTTTATTGAGACACTTAACAGAGGGACAGACGGGCAAGGGTGGGGTAGCGCATGAGAGGTGCTGGGTCTTCCCCTGGAACTAGCTGGGGAAGTCCTGGCAGGCGGTGTCACAGGGACAGAGCCCAGTGGGGAGCTTGGCGAGAGGGGCTGGTTCATCTGTCTCCAGCATGGGGGGTGGTGCTTCTGGCCCGGAACAGGCCCCTCTCCAAGTCCAGATGCAGCCATGGGCGCCAGATCCCACCTCACCCCTGGGCTGATGCCATGTACCTGGGGTCGCCTCAGCATGATGGTGCCAGGTGCTGTGCAAACACCTGTGGCACTCCAGCACCCACAGGACCTGCCAGCTTCTGCCAGCTCCAGCTCTATCCCCGCAGCCCCGGGCAGAGCAGAGAAAGCAACATAGCCGTGAAAGGCAAATGGGACAAGGAAGTGTCCCAGCGGGAGTGAAATGAATGAAAGGAAAATCAAAGGCAGGTTTCGGCACAGGGTCGCTGTCTGTGCAGCCTCTTGGCGGCCTTGCCTACAGTCAATCGATGGACAAGATGCATGGTTCCCCAGTCTTGCAGCACTGTGCTGCAGCAACAGTTACTTCTGATTTATGTCCATGTGATGGCTTGTTTACACTTAAAATGCTGCAACTGCATCATTGTAGAACTTCAGGGTAGATGCTACCTATGCCAACAGGAAGGATTCTCCCATTGGGAGGTGATCTGTCTACTTTGAGTGGTGGTAGCTAGGTTAGCAGAAGATGGGAGAACAATACAGAAAACAGCATCTGCTTTCTATCAGCACAGATGACCCCCAAGTTATCTGAGGGGAGCTTAGACCATGGAGCACGTTGCATTTTCTTCTACTACTAGCAGAAGGATTTGGTTGCCAATTTCTTATTTATGTTCAGCTTGGCATCTGGTAAATGATTAACAGAAGCATTGTCCTATCTGCACATTTTTCAGCTCTAGGGCCACATTCCTTAGAGCTGCTGGGGGTAGATGTACATCACCCCAGGAGGGATGGGCAGATGTGGTGTGAGCACTACCCTTGTTCAAGGTCTCTGCTAGGGGGAGGTGGGCAGCTTTGTTTTACAGCTAGGATTCCAAGGATGTTGCTCCAGTTGAGGATGCTGGAGAGATGCACTGAATTAGTTCCCCTGCCTTTGCCATACCCACGTCTTAGCCAGTGCTGCCCATTTTGAGGGCTATGTGGGTCCCTTTATATAGCCCCCAAAGGTAGGGTTGGTTGAAACCTGTTTCTGATCCTACTGGCTAGCATAGCCCCATGCTGAATTTACTCTGTAAACATCTTTCATTAGAATACAACTAGGAAATTCAAATGTAGCAAATTAGTAGGTAATGATTTCAGCACTGAAAGGAGTAAACACTAGTGGGGAGTTAGAAAAATCCTAAATGCATATTACAATGAAGTGTCTAAAGATTATGGCATCTGGCCATATTAACCATCCTAATTTAACAATGTGAGAATTAATGATGCTCTCTTGTGCCATGTGAAATCACAAAGAAATCAAATTGCTGGGCAAGAGAGCAGAAGAAAGTGATTGCTTCCCCTTTCCTCCCTGCAGATACGTGCTATATTTGCTAACACTAACAAATCCTCTTCAGGAGCAGATTCTCCTGGTCTCATTTTACTAGCTTTGGTTGCTGCCAGAGGGTAAAGACACAGCCTGTTTGAAGGCTTTTAAGTGCTTTTGTTGAAAGATCAGCAACATTATTTAAATAGCAGCCAGAAAACAGCTCTCCTTCCCTCCTATCTAGTAGTGTCTTACCTTGCCATCTGGATTTGTTTCATGCTGTCTGCCTTGCTGGTGACATGGAGCTGCGTGATCGTCTGGTATCTGACATTCATAACACCAGCATCAGGCGCAGGCCTTCAAGGACACTGGATCCAGCATCCTAGTTCAAAATACCAGCTGTCTCCAGAGTGGAGATGGTAGAGGAAAGGGGTTTAGGGGTTCTCACCATCTTCTTTAAAAGACTACAGAGAAAAGAAAGATTCCACATTGCACAGTGGTGACTTGCAAGATGGCAGGAAAACCAAGGAATTTAAAAGGATGCCCTGCCCTTGGACAGAAGATTGTCCTTCCAACCAACTTGATTAGGATAGGAGGCTGCCAGGTGGAGGTGGGTTGGTTGGCTGGTTTTGACAGCTTTGTCTGTTTCTTGCAAGATTCAGCCAAGACCCCAGGCCTTTAGTATGGGCTAAATTGGCACAAGTTTGCAAGGTGAAAGAGAAGGTGCAAAAAAGTCTCCCTCCTTGCACCCTAGCATACGGGCTATTCAGTCATTGAGCTCCTTGAGCTTGATCCTGCAAAGTACTGAATCCTCAACTCCCATTCTGCCTTCTGGGATTGGGACTATAAATGCACTCTGCATGGAGATGGGGGCGTGACTGCCCCCTTCTGTGGCAGTCAGCAGAAATAGCCTAGTGTGTGGGTGCTGCATACATTCCCACAGGCACTTGTGCCTTTTAAATGCAAAATCAGTATGCAGACCTAGGAATCTCCCCAGTCTTTGCAAAGGTGTTACCTTTTTCCAAAAACTCTGCACTGTTTTTGATCCCACCATAAATAGCTTCAGTTCATAAATAGGTGTGACCTGTATAACTTTTCAATAAAGATAGAAAGCAACAATGGCATGTTCGCTCTCTTCATGTTATTACACACATGGAGCTTAATTCAATCTGCTGGGGTGGAGGATTGCAAATTGCCCCACTCTGAGATGGGCAGGACTCTTGCATCCCAGAGGGCACTCACCACTCACAGAGGAAAGTAATCAGTGTGTTCACTACCCCATTTGTCCAGCACCTAGCACAATAGGGTCCCAAACCGAGTTATAAAAGAACATAAAATTGGCCAGTGGCCTATGCCAGAACTTTAAAAGGGAATGAACAGAATGCAGCAATTACTGAGTGATCCATTCCCTGTCATCTACTCTCAGCTTCCAGCACGTAGAGGCTTAGGGACATTCAGAGCATAGGATTGTGTACCTGAGCTTTCTGACTAAGAGCCATTGATGGACCTATTTTCCGTGAACTCTCATAATACTTTTCTGAACCCAGTTATACCTAACCAATTATAACTTTTCCAATGATATTTTTCATGGCATAGCTTGTATATTTATTGCAATTTTTTAATATTGGTATCAATAATCTTATAAATGATCACCCCTGCTTCATACGTGGCCATACCGTGCATGAGTCAAAGACAAGGATCACAAAAGCTAATCAGCCAGGAGAACTCGAAATTCAGAGCCAAAACATGCTGCTTTGCAATGAGATCTAACATCAGCATGAGAGCACACAGGCCATTATCCCATTGTGTTTCTATGGGACAATACAGCATAATCATATATATATAATATATACATAATACATTATTAATTAATGATATATTATCAGAATACAGCATAATCTAATACAGCATAGATAGCTGCTGGATAGCTGATTTGTAATACCCCTAGAGACCCTATCCTGCAGCCACTCCATGTATAGAACTCCCACTGTCTCCAGTGGGAGTTGAGAGACCAGGAACACTCCTAGGTCAAGGTCTATATACAGGCGTTGACATAATTTTTCCAATCAGATTCTCTAATGAGCACCCGCAGAAATTGTTTGGTACTCGGCTATCTGACGTCACATTTGCACCACCTTATGCCTCACGCCACTCTCCACCAGGGCAGGAGTTCCAGCCCCACCCCCCATCTGCCCTGGGGAGGGAGTCTGTACCTGCAAGGGGGATGTGAGGCTGGGGGCACAAATCCCTCCCTACTCTTCCCCTGCCCTACAGTTACCCAGTGTGCAGCAACTGCTGGTCTCCTGCAGCAACCCTGCAGCCCATTTCCGACTGGGACAGGGCAGCCTCACCACCACCACTATCCCCTGCCTGGGCATCACTCAGCGTCTCTCTTACAGCAGCTCTGGGTTGGGTATTAATTACCTTCCTCTGCCTCAAATATGGACAGGCCTCAGGGTTTATTCCAGGGTGGAACTGGCACTGAGCACAGGGCAGAAGCCCAGAGGGTCCGAGTCCCAAGCCAGCAACGCAGGTGCAAAGAGGTGTGCCGGCTCTTTTAAGTCTCCTGCTCTGCAGCATATAGTTGAGGTATGTGGTGCAGAGCAGGAGAAAAGGAGAGAAAGTTAAATCCTTCTTCTCAGGTAGGCGGCGGGGATCAGTGGCTGCCCCAGGTCAGGGCCTGCAGTGGTTAGCCCCAACCCGAATGGGCAGGGGAAGGAGGCTGGTCATGGCACCTAGCCCCAGCCAGGGACCAGTGGGGCCAAAGGCAGGAGCTGGCCTGGGACCGATGGGGCCAAAGGCAGGAGCCAGCCTCGGGCTACCAGGCAGCGGTGGCAGCAGAGGCTGGGGTCCAGATCCAGCCTGGGAGCCAGGAGCCAGCAGTGGGGACTACATCCAGCCCAGGGCCAGAGACAGCAGGGGCCGGAGGCGGCAGCCAGGGCCAGTGGTCAGATCCAGGCCAGAAACTGGGCCACTGGCAGCAGGAGCTGGGAGCGCGGTGGGGGCATGGTTTCAGGCATGGGGCAGGGTGGGTGAACCTGGGGCTGTGCAGGGTATGCTGGTACATATGTGAACCTTTGGGGCAAGTTTTCAGCACGCTTTTTGAAAGATTAGGTGCTCATGAGTACCTGAGTAATCCCTGTCTATATAAATATATAAATATCCCCAATCAGTGCTGGTTTTTATATTGCTCTATACAGCTCTATTAAAAGCTTTATGTGCTATATATATAAATTCAGTATCACTACATTGTTGCATTACTGGGTTGAAGGTACTAGCCAGAGAGCGCACTCCACAGTAAAGGAGGGGGGGGGGCTTAAAAGGATTAACCCTGATTTATGCATCATAGGATCTTACAATTTTTTTTTAAATTATTAGTGATGATAAACGGACAACGGTCCCTCTGCAAGAATGAAGAATGGGAACAAATGCAGGGTAACAGTGATCTAGGAACGTAACTGACAACACAGGAATAATAAACATGTTAATAGCAGTTCCTAAGACCTGATCCTGTGCGGCTTTATGATTTAATTCTGGCCTTGTCTTAGTGACAGTAATTCTGTGCAGTGTGTGAGATGCAGTTTGGATGAAAAGCATTGTACAAAATCAAACCTGAACTCTAGGTCTACGCTGCAAAGCAGACTGCATTATCGCCAACATATGTATACCCAGGTTCACCCTCAATATTGCTGCTGTCAATGAGAATTTGACTCTCTGCAGCAGAGCGCAGAAGCAGACGTTTCCCACGTTGTTGCCATGGCATTGCTGCTGTCATACATGATTCCACTAAGCGATGTTGTTCCAGTGTCAGGAATGACATACTCTGCACCATATTTTTCCACAGAACTCCATGTATGCGGCTGCCAAAACAAAGACGAATGCACCAGCTTGATAAAAATAGCAGTTGACAAGAATAAAGACTTGCTCTTGAGGTACTTCATTCATATATTGACAGTATGTGGTGCAGAGCAGGAGAAGAGGAGAGATATACTGTCTGAATAATATGAAGGTTGCATTACAAGCAAGGGACATTTGAATTAAAGTTTCCCAACATAGGCTGCGTCTACACTGGTAAATTAAGTCGACTCAAGCTTGGCTTAAGTCGACTTAATGTACCCTGTGTCTACACTTCACTTTGCTTAAGTCAACTTAAGGAAAATAAAGTCGACTTAATGAAAATTAAGTCGACTTTATTAAACCACCTTTCTACTCGACCTAAGGCTTAATTCAACTTTCTAAAGTCGAATTAAGCCAGTGTAGCCCTGGGGTAGCCCTAAGTCGATTTAGGGCTACCCCAGGACTACACCAATGGCCTCCCTGCTGGGGGGGGGCACAGGGGGAGCCTGGCATGCCCCCCAAAGGGCAGGGCATGTGGGCAGGGTGTGACGCTGTCTGGATTTAGGGAAGCATTTATGATATTATTTTCAATGGATATCTCATAAATGCTATAATCCATAGGAACTATGTCATGTTTGGTATCAATAGAAAGGTAGTAATTTGCTGGGAATGATTATATAGTTTATGTCTAGGAATTCTATTTCGATTAGAAGTTAGAATTTGATGTTATATCCATACTTTAACTTGTGTTAAAACCATTGTGTCCTTAATGTTTAGGAATGTGCCAGGACAATGGTCCCAGGGAGTTACCTGATGAGCCATTAGGACATAAAGGTTGTATTCCTTATGTCTTTATTTCCTCCCACTCTGTAACTTTCCTATCTTCAAAGCGTCTGACGAAGTGGGATTTTCTCCCACGAAAGCTCATGCGATTAATAAATCTGTTAGTCTTTAAAAGTGCCACAAGACTCTGTTGTCTCCCTAAATCCAGACAGCGTCACACCCTGCCCGGGTCCCTGTCCCCCTTTACCCCATTGCACACAAGGGGTGCCCCCCAACACCGTGGACCTACCCAAGGTCCCCCTAGCCCCACAAAGTTGACCTAGAGCATCCAGTGTGGACGCTCTAGGTCGACTTAGAATCATAGAATCATAGAATAATAGGGTTGGAAGGGACCTCACGAGGTCATCTAGTCCAACCCCCTGCTAAAAAGCAGGACCACTCCCCCTAAATTATCCCAGCCAGAGTTTTGTCTAACCGAGCCTTAAAAATCTCCAAAGATGAAGATTCTACCACCTCCCTAGATAGCCCATTCCAATGCTTCACCACCCTCCTAGTGAGAAAGTTTTTCCTAATATCCAACCTTGACCTCCCCAGCTGTAATTTGAAACCATTGCTCCTTGTTCTGTCCTCTGTTACCCTCGAGAACAGCCTAGCTCCCTCCTCTTTGGAGCAACCCTTCAAGTAGTTGAAGGTTGCTATCAAATCTCCCCTCAGTCTTCTCTTCTGTAGACTATATAAGCCTAGTTCCTTCAGTCTCTCCTCATAAGTCATGTGCCCCAGCCCCCTAATCATTTTTGTTGCCCTCCGCTGGACTCTTTCTAATTTGTCCACATCCTTTTTGTAGTGGGGAGCCCAAAACTGGACACAGAACTCCAGATGCGGCCTGACCAGTGTCGAATAGAGGGGAATTATCACATCCCTCGATCTGCTGGCAATACTCCTACTGATGCAGCCTAATATGCCATTGGCCTTTTTGGCAACAAGGGCACACTGTTGGCTCATATTCATCTTCCCGTCCACCATAACCCCCAGGTCCTTTTCTACAGCGCTGCTACTTAGCCGATCGGTCCCCAGCCTGTAGCAGTGCATGGGATTTTTCCGTCCTAAGTGCAGGACTTTGCACTTGTCTTTGTTGAACCTCATGAGATTTCTTTCGGCCCAGTGTTCCAATTTGTCCAAGTCTCTCTGGATCCTGTCCCTGCCCTCCAGAGTATCTACCACTAAGTCGACTTTAAGTCGACTTAGTTAAGTCGACTTAAAAGTGCAAGTGTAGACATAGCCATAAACATAAGAATGGCCATAATGAGTCAGACCAATGGTCCATTTAGTTCAGTACCCTGTCCTCCGACAGTGGCTAGTGTAGGTGCTTCGGAAGGAAAGAACAGATCGAGTCATCATCAATTGATTCTTAAAATGCCCATTGTGTGTAGATATTACAGATATCTTAGTAAAGAACAAGGACGTTTCATTACATGAATGCTTGTCAAAATGCTAATAAGACCCGAGCATTATCTGCAGTAAGGCTGGGTGAATAACATAAAAGAAGTGCCCAGTAACAGTTGTTAGCATAAACTCCTTCAGCTTTTACAACCTTTTTCTTTACTGTTCATGTAAAAGTTTGATTTGCAAGAATAAATTATGAATGAGTGTTGTGAACATTCCTGTACATATGTATTTGTTATTATTTATATTGCAATAGCAGAAGTTTCAACCATGAGCAAGAACCCAAAGGTGCTAGCTTAACTTAGGGTTAACATCTCCTCTACCTAGTGGCACATGGGGCAACCAATTTTTCTGACTGCTGTCTGTGCAGAGCAAGATGTTTTACTCAATTGTAAGTAGTCTCCGTGATGGCAGTATTCTTTTTTATTGTTATGTAATAGGTCATTCTTTGTCCATCACAGCTTCTAGGTTTAGGCTGGATATTAGAAAAAACTTTACCACTAGGAGGATGGTGAAGCAAGGTAACCTGGTGACATGGCCAAACCATCCTAGTCAAACCATCGTATCCATCCCTCTCTGATTATTGAGTCTGCTGACCCAAACAGCGCAACACTGCCACTTCAGCCACACAGTCTCTCCAATTAATTCCCAAGATCCTTCTCAAACAACACTGATCAAATGCATTCAGCTTCCTTTTTGAACTTTCACCATCTGAGGCTTATAGTAATGTTGGAGGAACAATAGGAAGAACATTGTGCTAAGAGCCATACAAACAGAAAAAAGAAAATAAAACTCCAGTCCTTGCCCCAGACACTATTTTGCATGATTATTTGTTCAGAAAGCATACGTGTGGCCATTTTGAAAGCCATTTATGGATCTGGGAGTTGTTAGATCAGGGAACAATGAGATTTAGGTAATCAAATGAACCTTGCAAACAGGAAATTCCAAATTAGTAAACACTCAAAGGAATAACCTTGGCAGCTAGTTTGTGAGCATTCATGCAAACCACGCATCATATAATTTTCAATAAGGAACACATCTTTGCGCACGCATGCACACGCGCGTGCGCGCGCACACACACACACACACACACACACATAGAGGGTTAAAGGAAAGAATTGGTAGGGCTGGGGCTTTGACAAAAAAAGTGTAATTAGCAATGCCAAGTGCATATGTTAGGAGTTATAGAGGAGGAGCAGATTTGTCATTTAAAGGGAAAACAAGAATACAAAATTCTTGTCAGTCCCTTTCCCCTCTCTCTCATATCAAAATATGGCAATTAGCAAAAATACACACTCAACAGTAACCCTATCCACCAGAGATAAGCCATCTATGCCTATAAGCACAGAAAGACACACAGGGTCTGTCTACGCAGCAAAGAGGAATCTGCAGCTGGCTTGTGCCATCCAGCTCAGGCTGCTGGGTTGTTTCATTGATGTGTAGACACTTGGGCTGGGCCCTGGGCACTAGGAACCTCTGAGCTGGGGGGAGAGTCCAGAGCTCAGGTTCCAGTCCAAGCCTGCAAGTCTCCCCCACTAATGATACAGCTGCAGCTCCGTGAGTCCAAGTTTGCTGGTCCAAGGAAGCCACATGTTTTTCTTTGTTGTGTAGACACAGCCACATATACACATGTATAGTATGACTGAAGTGCTCAGGACCACATTTGACTGGACCCACCCTTCCTCCTCCAAGATATTACAAATTAGGGCCTAACATCCACCTCCTCCAGACAATATTTCTACAAACACTTAGCATTTCCCATCCAGAGTGGTCCCTCAACTGCTCATCTTCCAAAAGTTTGGCTGCAAAAAACCGAACCTCCTTGCATTTGACCAACCCACTCTCTGCTTCATATTGGATAGAAACCACCTGTGCTAAAAGTCCATTAATCCATTCTTGGTGCAGTTCTCCAGACATAACCTATGAGGGAACCCAGGCAAAAGAAATGTATTTGAGACTGATGGTTAAGAAGATCCTTCAATACTGAATAAACGTCCCTGATAATGAAAATGGCAGCTGATTATAAACTTTTTGCAAGTAGCTCTTTTGGCTCTAAAGAGCTGTTGAAACTGACTGTGCAGCAATTATTACAAGTGAAAGATCTCAGTCCAGAGTCTCAGTGCAGAATGATTAATTGACCCCTCCAGTGTCATTTTCCAGCCTGAGAAATAATTGGGGAATGGCCAAATGTTCTAACTGCACTGGAATGGATTCAGGCCAAATATGGCTCAGATTTCTCAAAAAGAGGGACCCGGAACCAGTTCTGGGGTGGACGAATTTCTGGTGGAGTTGAAAAGAAAACTGGGAGCAGGAGGTTGAGACAGTGGGCATTTGAGACTTGTCTATATTATGGAGTGTCACAAAACCAGCCCCTGCTGTTGTTGGCTCAGTAGGAGCCCTCGTATAGATAAGTCTCCCACAAACATCCTGTGTTAACCTCCTTTTGGCTGGCTTAACGGACAGTTGTATGAGTCCTGGAAGCTACCAGAGAGCTCTCTACACCCATCTCTGTCACTGTTCTGCTGAGCAAATCATGGCACTGGTGGGAATAATTTTATAACATGTTGCCAGGCCCTTGGGTTATGGTACTCAGATTGGTTGATCCATTCCACCCCAGCTGTGACCCCACTCTCATCCAGACCAATGGCAAAGCCCTCGCTAACTGCAGTGGAGCGGGGTTGAGGCCTTCTCCTGTGTCCGTGCCAGGCCTGCCCCTGTTTATTGTCTAGCAAAGTTTACTTTTACCCACCTCCTGACCACTGGCTTGGTGCTCAGCCCACTGGAAACATTGTCGCCAGATTGTCATCTTCCGCACCCATGAATGATTCGCAGCAGCAGAGCTGCACTACCCTTGGCCACATTCCTCCTGTCCTGCCAAAGTCATTCCCATCCTTCATGAAAGAGAAGGAACCTTCTTTGCTGCAGCTGTCCAAAGGCTGGAGGGAAACTGAAGTGACTCTATTGTCTCTTGAAAAACAAATGGTTCAGCTATTGCCCATTTGTGCAAACACAGCGAGGGGATGCTGTGTCCGGCTTAATGCTTGGGCTGAATCGTAGCAGTGACATGGAATGGCTACATTCAACTCTTATCTTTGCTGATTATATATTTATTCCCATACATATATTAACTCAAATGTAGCCAAAGTGCAGTTATCTGTCACCTTCATCTATCTAAGGTACATATATGCCCCTATTACTGAAGTTTGTGAGCATCTGGCAGTCTTTAATGTATTTATCCTCAATATAATTATGCTGAAGAGAAGTGATATTATCCCTATTTTACAGATGGGAAACTGAAGCAGAGAAACTAAGCAATTTAAGTAAGAAAAAGAAAGGTAATATTGTCCAGTGGTTAGGGCATGAGCCCAGGGTTGGGAGAGCCAGGTTCCATTCCACTACAGGCTTCATGTGTGGCAATCAGCAAATCACTTAGCCTCTCTGGCAGGTAACATTTGCAAAAGCTTTGAAGTGATCTGGAACATAAAAGTGACAATCACTTAGGAACCAAAATTATTCTTGAAACGGGATCTATGCTCCCAGGTCATTTAGATGCTTACCCTCTGGGCCACACAGCCCTGCCCTTCCTCAGGGGGCTTGTGAGGCTAAATACGTTACAGATTGTGAATTGCTTAGATGTTATGGTGATGCGGACCAAAAAGTACTTAAGATCAATAGACAGAGAGACCACGTGCCCCAGTTAGCTGATATAGTACTGGTTTTCCATATGATGCCCCAGTAGCTTCTAAGTATTTTAAAGACACCTGAAATATCTCTGGTTTTAATTCCTTCAATCAAAACATCAGTTAGGTTTTTATAACTACAGAATGTAATTGAACTTGCTGTCTGTTTAACGGCAACCAAGAGACCCGTGGAATGGGTAATTGGTGTAAACTAGGGACTGGAGGAGGAGAAAAAGTCAAATGAGTGGAAATACCACCTCAGCCTTTGTTTAATTCCAAGTGAACATTCATGACACTTGTTCAGTGATTCATGATTAACTCGTTCGGAACACTGAGTTCCTGGGGAAAGTCCCCCCTCTAAGAAATAAATGTGCACATGATTGATGATTCAGAAGTGATACCCGAACACTAATTGTTTTAATTGCTCCTTTGTCATTTTTATGAGACAGGCAACCTTCCCTCTCCATACCCCCTTGTGGCACATGGCCCTGCAGGTACATGACTCTCTATCCCCTGACTGGCTCTTGGAAGACGTCCCTCCCAACATCCTTTAAACTGAGATTCTCCCTGTGAAGGGTCTAATTTATTAAGTCTCAATACAGCATATGGTTGCTCTTTAGCCCCTCAATTCTAGCTCTTTTGCTCCCTTGATTCAGAAGTCCCACAACCCTTCTCTAGAACCTACATATGACACTTTCCATAGGTTCCCCCTCCTTGGGTCAGCAGTCTTACAGCCCTTTTTCTATGGCCTGTGATGTTAACTTAAGCTAATGCCTGACCTCAAACAGGTTCTCCAAGTGGCGCCTCTTTAATTCTGTCCTTTTCCCCTTGGCCGAAAGGCCTCCTTCAAGCTGCCTACCTTCTCTCGCCTCTCTTGGCTTCTGGTGGCTTCTCTTTTATCCCTGGGCCTGATTTAACTACGTGTTCTACTGCCCTGTGGGCAAAGAGTGAATGAGGCACAGCTGGGTTGTGGGGCTGGACCCTCTTAGACAGGCCAGTCACCCTGTGACAACTGGAAGTTTGTTATTCTAAAAGAGCATTGCCCCAAAACTTTATCACTGTTTCTTTTTACTTATCATTATTGTGACAATATGGTCACCCTATGTGGAGACAATAGCATCAGTGTAAACCCAGAGTTACTCTGTTCATGTCAGTGGAGTGGTGCTGGATTTACATGAGGGCAGCTGAAAGCAGGATCCATCAGGCAAAGGCAGTCTCTAAGCAGTTATTTATCCAGGCACAGCAGAATGCAGCTGAAAGCACTAGCCGGTGGACTCACCACAATGACACAAGGAATCTATTCCCTCCTCTCACTGGGGTTTTGCTTTCACCCTGGGAACAGGCGGCTTTAATTTAGGGGCTAACAAAAACAGGGCCAGTAAAGCACTAGACAGGTTGGTGCCATGTTATCTTCTTTGAATGTGGAGCCGGCCAAGTATCTGATGCGGCCTAATGCTCCTGAAGGACTATTTAATTTCTGCACGTCTGGCCTGTTTCTTTGTCAGGGCCCGCCCTGCGGGAGACTGCAAGCCTAGAGCTTTATTTTCACTGCCTGTTTCAAAGCAATTACCATGAAGCTGTGCAGTGACGTCAGAGACATGGAGGGAAAAAATGTAGATCCCATTATTATAATCAATGAAATAGATTTTTGTCTTTTTAAATTAGCCAGGGGCCTTCTATGCCTTGGTTCCTACAGCCCTGGGCTTTTTATGTTCTATTCTAGCAACTCTCCACTGAAGTGACACTTTCCAGATACTGTGGGCTAGATTCTGCCCCCCAGCACAATCCTGAAGTTAGTCTAGATTTGCACCAGAACAAATGCAGTCAGAATCCAGCCCTGTGTGTGAAGGGAGTATTTCTGTGGTGGGGAAGCACTGTCTTTATGTGCATTACTCTGTTTGCACAGTCAGTTGACATTACTGTTAAACTTGCAGTGGCTGCACACGAGTGCCACCCCAGGCCCTGCTGCAGAGATGCTATGCTAATGGTGCTATGTCTGGAAATCTTCATTCATTTCAACACATGAACGGAGCCTGCCTGCAAATGAGTGAGAAGAATGGGGGGCTGCTATTAGTTCCTCCCGGTGTTTTTTAAATGAGCAAACCTATATGAACGGAGTGAGGAGAAGATGCTGAACCTTCTGCCCGCAGCAACACTAGAAACAGTTCCTCAAGGCCCTCCCTCGGGGTACTCCTTGCTCCCCACAAGGTGAGTGAAAGCTGGGAGAAGGAAAACCCATTGCTGTGTGTTCCCCCCAGGCCCATAAACTGGAAGGCTATGTCTACACTGGCAATTTAGGTCGACTTAAGGAGGCTTAAGTTGACCTAAATTACTCCCTGTCCACACCAGACTTTCATTAAGTCAACTTAAGAAATTTCTTAAGTCGACTTAATGAAAGCTTAAATCAACTTAATAAAAACCGCCCATTAGGTCAACTTAAGCCTTAAGTCGACTCCTTAAGTCGACTTAAGGATGGTGTGGACATGGAGTAACCCTTGCTGGTTAGGTTGACTTAAAGTGGACTAAGTAGACAAAGTTAAGTCGACTTAATAAGGTCAACTTTAAGTCGACTTAACAAAGCTGACCTAACTTTTTCTAATGTAGACACAGCTGAAGAAACAAATGTCCACATTCTCTTTCCCACATAATTCCCTGACACTGTTCCACAGCCCTACCCTGTTGTAGTCATTTCCTGTCTAACACTGTAAACCCAATACCAAGGCAGTTACCCAAGGTGCCGCAGGATCATTCTATCAGCTGGACAATCAGAAGAGTCTGTCAGGACCCAGTAGGCTTTAACAGCCACTCCACTATGGAGTGCAGTGAAGGAAAGGGGCTCTGGCCAGTTTTGAAGAATGACCACTTTAAAGGCTGAGTGAAATTCACCTGTGGACAAGTCAGCACAAAGCATAGGTACTAATACATAGACCTTGCATAGGCTTTCTGCATAGGGGTGAACAGCAGTAGCACCCTTGTGCAAATTGCAATCCCAGGATACACACTTGTTAACTGTAATTGTGCAGGAAGAATAAAACTTTGGCTAGAGATAGAACAAAGAAGGAGTCCTGTACATTTTTAAAGACTAATAAATTTATTTATTGCATGAGCTTTTATGGGAGAAATCCAACTTCGTCAGATGCTTGAAAATAGAAAAGTTACAGTATGCGAGGGGAAAATAAATCCAGTGAAGTGTGAGTGACAGGTACAAGTCAGACTATTTCAGCAAATCAGACAAATAGTTTAGATTCAAAGCCATTGACTTTCTCATTACAGAGGAATACACCCATTGTGTCCTTAATGGCTCATCAGTTTAGTCTCTGGGACCATTATCCCTGGTACATTCCTAAACATTAAGGACACAATAGTTTGACACACCCAGCCAGCTCTCTCAGGTATTTCAATAAAATAACATAAAAGTTAAAGTACAGATAGAATACCCAATTCCTAACTTCTAATCCAAATAGAATTCCTAGACATAAACTATATAATCATTCCCAGCAAATTACTACCTTCCTATTGATACCAAACATGACATAGTTCCTATGGATTATAGAGCATTTATGAGATATCCATTGAAAATAATATCATAAATGCTTCCCTAAATCCAGACAGCATCACACACAGGGCTCTGCCCTGCCCTTTGGGGGGCATGCCAGGCTCCCCCTGTGCCCCCCCCAGCAGGGAGGGCAGTGGTGTAGTCCTGGGGTAGCCCGTCTACACTGGCTTAATTCGACTTTAGAAAGTCAAATTAAGCCTTAGGTCAAGTAAAAAGCAGGTTTAATAAAGTCAATTTCATTTTCATTAAGTCGACTTTATTTTCCTTAAGTCAACTTAAGCAAAGTGTAGTGTAGACGCAGGGCAAATTAAGTCGACTTAAGCCAAGCTTAAGTCGACTTAATTTGCCAGTGTAGATGCAGCCTAAGAGCTGAATGCTCTGAAAAGCTGACTGAAGTCCAGCAGACCGTGTGAGTGACCAGCAGGCGGAGCCAGCGGACAGTGTCTGCAGGCGGCATGAGTGATCAGCAAGCGGAGCCAGTGGGTGGTGCCAGTGGACTGTGTGAATGACCCAGAGGTGGCAGAAGATAATTGGAGGGGAGGGCTGAGAGTCCCTGCCCCTTGACAGGTGGACACTAAACTATGATGGTCAGTACGGGGGATAATGAAGAAGTGAAGGACACACTATGTACATTGGGGTGGAATGAGTTCTCTCTCTTGGGTTTTGTGGGAATCCTGCTTTGCACTGTATCCCCAGTCAGTGCTGGCTTTGATGTAGCCTCTGTACAGTCTCTATTCAAAGTTTTATGCGCTACACTCAGATTCGTACTTGCAAGAGAGGAAGCATTGCCCTTCTAGGGTGCCCAGGGTACAGTGCATGATTTCCCAGGGGTCTGGGTGGGGACTCGAGCTGATTGGTGTTGTAACATTATTTGGGAACCCCTAGATATAGAACCCGGCCCTTTACTGCTGCCGTCTTGGCCTGGCAGAAGGGTTACCAAAAAAAAGACAGAAGGCTTTTAGGTCCCTGGTTTGGCTTGTGTCTCTGCTTTTTCTGGAGAACTTGAACTCTCCATGATCTCAGCTTAATTCGTTTTAAATTTAAAAAGTATATATAGCTTACGCTAGGTCCTAACGTAAATAACAACACACACAAGTGCCTGGTGCCTATGTCTAATGTGCGTGCTGAAATTTGTTAATGTTTGACTCGAGCCCCCACTTCTAACATCTTCAGAATGGACCATGGGCCAGATTCTGCTCCTGGTTACACAGGTGCCAACTCCACCCTGCTCATGGAATTATTCCACATTCACAGGATGTTGCTGGCCGCTGAACGTAGCCTGGTGGGTTTTTGCTGCCATAGGAACATTGGCCCATGGCTTCAACACTCCATGAAGGAACCAGTTCTCCTTCTATGAATAGTCAGGCTCCCAAAACTGCAGAGGTAACACACAGAGCTCAGTCTCTGAGGTCTGAGCCCTATGGACTAATCCGCTTCTCCCCGCCTTGTGGCCGAGTTGCATTCCCAGCATCAGGGGAATCAGGAACCATAAGGCTCTAGAAATAAAAACAGGTTTGTGGCCCAGCTCCCCTTCTCATTAATATTATTAATGGCTCCCGACGCTGGAGACTGCAGCAATGTCACTACAGCATCACAGACCACTACCACAGAACAAAAGAGCAGCTGACTCTTCTTCTAACACCCTTTGCTGTCTAAAACAGGATTGTGGGCTCAGCTCCAGAGCACGTGTCTGAGCACTAGTTCAGGCCCTGCTCCTGCAACCCCCTCCATGGGTGCTTTGCTCAAAGGTCTTTCAGCACAGCATTGCAGGAGCAGAGCCAATACGTTAACCACACATATGCCAGTGCGAATCTGAGCTGCATTTTAAGCTAATGGAAGAGAATAGAAGCAACAGGGCTAAGGCAGCCTTCTTCCTTTCACTGCTCGCTTATCAATCATTCATGATAAGTCAGTCACAAGATAGCTAAGTATTCGCCTCTCATAATGGCTTCTTTGCCTTTCTACTTCATCAAATTTTCCTTCTGGGCTCACGCACAAGCCCCATTAATCTGTCAAAACCACTCATCACTCTCCCACCCTTCTTGATTTATTTCTTTTTTACAGCCTTAAAATCAACCTTCAGTCCCTTGGAATGGTGCTTCTGTCTTGTTCTGGGTCTGGTGGAAATGTGGGGTTCAGCAGCCATAAACTCCAGAGTTAGACATGCAGATTGACAACATCTTGCTGAAAAATCCCCCGATTATGGCCAAATAACATTAAGGTTAACTGGATCAAATCAGAAATTTAAAACCAAGATTGCTTCTACACTTTTAACTCTAGCTGGAGCAAAATATTGCAGGGGCCTCTTATCTGTCTGACTCCATTATCGAAGTATCTTAATGGCTCTCAAGTATTTATCACTAGCAAAGTAATAACATAATTCTTCAGTGCTATATGTATGCAGTCAGCTACATCACTGTTGTTTTGATTTCTGTATGCTACACCTGTAAATCTCAAAGGAGTTTGCTGTCTATGGAGACAGGCTTTTCACATTCAGCGCCAACTCACATACTTGGACTGATCCTAATCTCACTTATCCCAGTTCTACCCTGACAAATTCTATTGACTTGGCGTGATATCAAAGCAGTTGTAAATGAAGCAGACTCAGGCCCACAATGCATTCTCTCATAGAGACTTTACTTGTGTTCTTTCTTGACTCGTTCTTAGGGTCTATCCAAACCCACTGAAGTCAGTTAAAAGACTCTCCCAATCTGCTCCCTACATTAGGTCTCTAAGTCATTCACTCTGAAAGCTGAGTGTGGAAAGACATCACTTGCATGCTCCTAGCTATACCATAGAGATGCACACTAGAGGAGGGATGTTCCTTTGGTGGCAGGGATGGGTGGAAAAGAATGAATGATGTGGAGCAGAGAGTTTCTCTTTATCACTGCCAATCCATGCTAAAAGCACATGCTCGGACCTGGGGAACGATCTAGAGCTGAATTCAGATCGTCTGGCACAAGCCATCGCCTGGCCCAGTTCCTAGGTGAGAGTCTCCCAATTAACAGCAGGCAGCATTCCTGTCTCCACCTTTGCTTGTGGGTTTCTTCAGGAGAGGACCTATAGCAGCCCAGCTGGTCAAAGCTGCACTATCTCCCCCTCCTTCCAGAGACAGGCTCTGTTTCTGATCCAATTCCTGCATTCCTATCCTACCAGGCCCCGCTCGAGCCAATATTGCTTCCATGCTGACCCTCAGCAGGACCCTGGATGGAGAGTGGCTGCTGCTGCTTTCCTTCAATACCACTTCCTCGTGCTCAGATTTTCTGCCCTGGTTTAGATGGATTACAGCTGTGGATTAAGGTCCTGCCTACACTGGACAATGAAGCCGTTTTTAAGCAAGTCTCCCTGACTTTTGTGCAATTGTGATACAGAGGGGCCTTTATGTGAGCAAAAGCCCAGATATGCATTCAGTTCAAAGCACAGAGATTTATTCGACATGGGTGACAAGGCAGGTTCAGGGAAAGGAGAGTGTAACGTGGGCCAAAGCAGGGAATGCCAGAAGTGCTGAAATGAGGGACTGGACAGCCAGGTGGCAGCAAAGACTAGTAACTTTTGCTTGTACTTGACCTCTTTCTCTCAAGGGCTACAGAATGTAGCTTCCTTTAAAAGCCCGAGAGGCCGTTGCTAGTGTAGATATGCTGAGAGAGAGGCAGCAAACTCATTAGAGAGTAAAACCATCAGAAGGATCCTGGCATCTCCCCCCCACCCCCCGCATTCTCTTTTTCTCTCTCCTTGTGTAGCTATTTTAGTCATCAGTTCAACCATTTCATTCACCCAGCTCTTGTCTGGTAATAAAGATGAGGCCCTGTCAGCACAGTGTCAAGAGAGAAGGCGCCAGACACATTCATAAATTAAAGGGCAAACAAGGAGCCAATAATCCTGTGTCACTGAAATCAATCTGAGCTTTGCCACTGCCTTCAATAGGAACTGGATCAGACTGTAAGTCACCGGGACTAGACATACACATCCAAGAGTTCTGAAGGGTCGGCGCTAGAATGAACTGGGTGATCAGCTGACTGAAAATACACAATCTCTCATTAAAATCCACTTCTGTGCTGGAGAGCCACCAGCATTGTAGCTATCTTTGAAAAGGCGCTAGAGACGATCCTGAGAATTGCAGATCAATGAACATTACAACCATGGACATTGGTTGAGAATTAAAATCAGAGTTTTCAAGTTTCTACATCAGGGTGTCAAACATACCTCTGGGCCAGATCCTGCTTCTGGATGTGTTTATGTGGCCCCACAGGACATACTCAGATTGATCACAATCTCAGCTTTCACTGACAAAACAAAATAAGTTTCTAGCCCTTCTGCTTGATCTCTCTGCACACCTCCAGGAACACCAGCAGAGAATGCTGGTGTCTAAGGGGAATATAGAATCTTACATTTAGATCCCACTCCATGGGGATAATCAAACACAGAATTTGGCCATCTGCTCTAACACACCATGCTTTGCATGAACACGAAATGAGCCTTTGCCTAAAAATCATGCCTCACTAATATATGAGTTCTTTACGCCTGTCAACAAAATAGTGGATAAAAATTGCTTTGGATTTTAAAAAAGCCTGCAACAAGAGGCTACCAAAGAAACTAACTAGCCCTAGGATGAGGCAATGTTCGGTCATTGATCAGAGACTAGTTAAGAGACAGAAAACAAAGAGTAGGAATAAATGGTCAGTTTTCATCACGGTGATACCGCAGGCTCTGCCCCAGGACTGTTGTTACTTAATATATTTATTAGTAATCAGAGAGTGATCAGACAGGTGGCAAACTGCTGAAGACACAAACATTTCGGTTAGTTAAGGGAGTCTGCGGTACATCAGAGGGGCACACAATTTATAAACTGACAAATCTGAGCTGGAGTCACTGAGAGACAATAAACATTTTACAATCCCTGAGAGGAAACCTGCACTTTACACCTCCCCATCAACAACTGAAGGCCTGGATCCAGCAAAGCACTTAGGCTTTGTCTACTCCACACAGGCTGTCAGTATGACTATAGCGGGTGCGATCTCAGTGTATGCTGACAAAAGAAGGAATTCTTCCGATATAGGGACAGCACCTCCTGGAGCGAAAATAGCTTTACTGCTGGAAGCCCTCTTCCCTCAGCCTAGCTGTGTCTACGCTGGGGGTCTGGCTGGCAGAACTACCTCAGCTTCAAGCAGCATTTCCTCAAAGCTCTCCCAAAATTGGGCCCCCAGAATGTATCAAAGGGTCGCACAGCAGGCCCTGCGCGGAGCTCAGGTTTGGCCCCGCTACCCTCCATCACAATGAATGGAGGGTGTAGGGGACAGACACTTCAATCTCCCTGCTCACTCCATTGACAACTTGCTAATAGCGGTGCTCAAACAAATGAATAACAAATGACAGCTTCGAAAAGGAACTGCAGAATCGGAACTTGTATGTAAATTAGACTCCATTGCCTCAGGGTCTTTAAAAGTGCCACGGGACTCCTTGTTTGTTTTGCTGACCTAGACTAACATGGCTACCCTTTTGGATCCTGGTTTGCATCTACTTATACCCATCCAGGTCTGTTGATCATTTCTCATGCAGGCCTTCATTTTGAGGCTACAGGAATTCTTTGAACTACGGTTATTTGTGTTATGGTCCCACCTAGTATCTCCGCCAATCAAAAGGGAAGACCCCTTTGTGCTACGAACTGTCCAGTTTCCCTTACTAGTCACACAACAAACAATCCATTTGCAATGCAGAAAACCCTCTACACAATACGGAAGATATGTTAGCTACTGATAGAAGAGCAGGTGCTAGGCACAGGTAGATCAAGCAATTGCTTAGGGCCCCAAGCAGCTCAAAGGGGCCCTCCATTCACTTATTTATTATAGGTTGCGGACGGGGACCCAAAAATATTCCTTCTTAGTGTCTCCAATGAGCTCGCACCACCGCTGACTGAGAGGCACACGTTTTAATGCGCAAGAATTTTACCTCCCCTTCCAAGGGGAACAAAAAATTTCCACAGCAGTGAGTGATTCTATGAAGCTAAGGAGAAACCTGGTAATGGCCGTGACCATCCAGGAGCTGCACAAGTGTAGCTCTAGGCCCCAATCCTACCAAGAGGAGAGCACTTTGCAGGCAAGCCCCTTGGCAGGACCAGAGCCATAGGTTACATCTTTTGCTAGTTGCTATTTTGTCTGAAATGTTGACCATATTTGTGTTGTGAAGTGCTAATGAAGGATTTCACGCACATCACACCGAGGCATCCTTTGCAAATGTTACTAACCCAGGCACAATTACATATCCCTCACCCTAGGGGAGTTGAATTTTGAGAGCCTAGTGTAAGTTATATGGATCTGATACTCTACAATTGCCTCTGAGGTCACAAACTGCAGGAGCTTCTGCCCCATCTGAGGAGGGGAGGGATATCAGGCAAAATCATACAGCACTTATCAATGTAAGTTTGAGGCCATATATGAGCAGATACTGTCATCATGCATGCTTTAGTTCCAAAGCTCCCATTAATGCCCGTGATAAATGGACAGACTCTGTGCACACATTACTGAGAATGATCCCTAAATCTGTACAATGGTTAGTTTTGCCAACTGAAATCAGTGACGCCAGCATACTGAATAAACCATGCATTCTGTTTCTCAAATAAACCCTTTATTTTCATTCCCCACACCCACAGATGTACAACAGGCATAAAACAAATCACCATTGTATGAACAACTTATTTTTATAAACAAAAATCTTTACAAGACAACAGAAGATATGTCCATTTCCACGGGAGCCACTGCGTTTATTGGATGCTGGCTCTTTGCAGACACAGCCCTGGGCACAATTATTGCATCCAGCTGGGCAAGAGGCACAACAGGCAAGAGGCGCAAAATAAAAGACTGTTTATTGACAGCAACAAAGATGTTGCATTCCCTAGAATCTCAGGAAATGCAATGGAACCAAGATGTCTTGATTGTGGGTTTTTTTCTTCCTTGTCATCTGTGTCTAGTAGAGGAATGAATACAAGCTGGTAGCATCTTTGACATGGTACACTCTTCCCTATTGTATAATAAAAGATTAACGACTTGGCATTTAAAACAGCAGTATCTTAATGTAGGTTCTTTAAAGGGCCTTTGAGAATCAAGTCCTATAAAGTTTTAAGTCTTCCTAGCCATTCCACTGCAAGGATCCAATTAAAAAAAGGACATACTTAGGTTTACGGCATGTACTGTATGGAGGCCTATGACTAGAGTATCTTATTCCTTTTTTCTGTATTTCAGAGGAGTAATTCTGCTTTCACACTGGAGTAACAGAGCAGAATGTGACACTGAAGCTTGCTGCCTCCTTCTCCTTCTTGCTACTCCCACGACTAACTGGAAACAACCTGATTACATCTCACTTGGTCCTCAATGCCATAGCAATACCACTTCCAAAGAAATTACACCTTGTGTTGTGAGGGTGTCAGAACACTTCAATCTAGCCTACATTATCTGAGGTTAAAAAAACAAACACCTACTCACTTTTTTGGCAAGATATATACAATTTTTTCATGTGCCAACTCCCAGTACAGCCCCATGAACCACCTTGGGGGGATAAAGACAGGAAGAGATCATCAACATTGAATGTTCAACTAAAACAGTGGCTCCCAACCTGGGGCACGCATACTCCTGGGAGTACACAGAGATCTTCCAAGGGGTACATCAACTTAGAATCATAGAAACTGGAAGGAACGATGAGCAGTCACTGAGTCCAGTCCCCTGCACTCATGGCAGGACCAAATACCATCTTAAACCATCCCTGACAGGTGTTTGTCTAACCTGCTCTTAAAAAATTTCCAATGATGGAGATTCCACAACCTGCCTAGGCAACTTATTCCAGTGGTTAATCACCCTGACAGTTAGGAATTTTCTCCTAATGTCCAACCTAAACCTCCCTTGCTGTAATTTAAGCCTATTGCTTCTTGTCCTTGTCAATGGTTAAGAAGAATAATTGTTTTCTTTCCTCCTCGTAACAAACTTTTAGGTACTTGAAGACTTATGTCCTCTGTCAGTTGGCTCTTTTCCAGACTAATCAATCAACCTTCCCTCATAAGTTAAGTGTTCCAGACTTTTAATCATTTTTTCTGCTCTTCTCTGGACTTTCTCCAATTTGTCCACATCTTTCCTGAACTTACCTAGATCAACATCCCTCAGCCTGGGGGTCACACTCCAGAAGGGTCACGGGATGGGATTGTGGGTCACAAGTGCAGATCTGACATTCAAAGTGGCAACCACCCCACAAGGGGACCCACCAAGATAAGTTACATGCTTTGGGCTCAGGGGTGCAGTGGCCAGGAAAGATTGAGAACCCGTATGCTGGGCCTCCTGGTCAGACACCCAAAAGAATCATTTTCAGGTTACATAAACTCCCAAGCTCCAGCCTACCCCTGACAATGTAATTCCCCCCAAATTAAGATTTTCATGTTTTCCCCCTGCCACCTGGATCTTTCCAAAAGTGACTTGAAGCATCTTTTCTCTCTCCATAAAAATGTATTTTAAACATACTTGGCTCATTTACCCCATATTTAAAAGCAGTCCCCATGGCTAAGGAAAGCCCTAGCTGACACTCAGGTCTGGGTTCCAGGACTAATCACAGTTATTTCATATTAGCCCAGAGTTAAAAACCAGAGTGGCTCTAAGGTCTAGAGATACCTTCCTTCCCATGCTGCTGATTGCATGCAATGAGTGTGGCTGTTTCCCAGCTAAGGGATAGCAGAGCCACTCCCCCATGCCAATCTAAGGCACCCCTGACCCATGGCAGTCTGGAGCAGGGGCTCCTACTGGGGGAGAGATCACTCAGCAGTAGCGCAAGAACAGTCTTGGGGAGGATCCAGAATCACAACTGGAGTCCTTCATTCAGCAGCTTCTGCAGCATCCAGTCTGTCATGGGCAGGCTTGGGGACCAGAAAAGAGCTTGGCTCAGCCACGATTAGTTGCTGCCGCTACTTCCTATTTATCCCGGTGGAGGGGTGGGAGTGAGAGCAAAATCCTCACTCCAGCCTGCCCTGCACACGGTCCCTGAAACTATCTGCCAACTCCTCCAGCAACAGAGCGCAGTGCAGGGCACTGAGTGCAATCCCTCCCAGCCCTTTGCACGCGGCTGTGTCTGCAAACTCCGCCCACCCCCCACCCCCCACACACACCTGTGTCCACACACACCAGAGCACTGAGTGCAACCCTTCCCCCGCCGTATTGCACTGTGCTAGGCAGGGCAGAGCACACCGATCGGACCCTTCCCCTGGGCTGTGCTGCAGGACCCTTCCCCTCCGGGCTTTGCCAGACCCACACAGCCTGCGCTCTGAGTCAGTGAAGTGGGAAACACACAGCTGGCAGCGATTGCTCCCACAATGCTGGAAACAGACTGGGAGCTGTGTCTGTGCCCTGAGCAGCAGCAGCTGACTGGCAAGGGCTGGCCACATGCAAACCATTCTTCCCTCAGCCATTTCTCTGCAGGGGCACCCTGAAACCTGTATTTAAAGGGCATCTCCCGGAACACAGTGAGGCTACTAAGCACCATTGGAACTGCCCAAAAAGCACATTGAGTCAGAAACACCAGACTGCCACAACAGTTTGCTTTACACCATCAGGAAGGCCAGCTCTGCTCGGTAAACATACACCAGGATAATCACCTTGCTCAGGGGTGTGAAAAATCTACCCCCCTGCCAAGCAATGAAGTTACACTGATCCACCCTCTCCTGTACATGGGTCTGTTGTCATCGACAGGAAGGCTTCTCCCACTGATGTGGATACCACCCCTTGGGAAGATGGGTGAATTCCACCAGTGCTTCTCAGCCAGGGGCCCTGGTCCAAAGGGAGTTGTTTGGGGAAGTTCTATGGCCTGCGCTACACAAGAGGTTAGACTGGATGATCATAATGGTCCCTTCTGGCTATGGAATTCATAAGGCATTCTGAACATCCAAACACTTTTTTACTTTCAAACTCCCCTTGTCTGTCTATCCCCATGCAGCGTGAGGGGTCCCAGTATAGCTGGAACACCAAGGCTGGCTCTCCTTCCTGAGTCAGCTCCCTCTCTCCAGGAGCCATCCCCTTTTCAGTTTTCCCTGTTCATTCAGAAGGGACCCCACTAGTGAGTCTGTTGCTGGGGCAAAAAGAGCTTGCTGGGAAAGGAAAGGAAAACCACTGAAGAAATTCCCCTGCCCAGAGATACAGCAGGCTGGGAGCAGGAAAGGAGGCAGCTGGGAATTGTTCAGCCACAACTCTGTCCTACTCCCAATAAAAGATGAGGGGTAGAATGGATAAACTCTATCCCTCTGCTCTGAGAAGATGCTTCACCTTTATTATGACAGATCTGTGGCAGAGGAACAGGAATCTGTTACAGCAGGGTAATGTTACGCAGAGAGCCACCAGATGCAATAGCTTTAAACAGGACTAGAAATATTAACTCAATTTTAGCCAAGCCCTTTTAGAAACAAAAAGAGATAAGGACCATAATCTGCCATCTACTACAACCATGCAACCCCCCTACATCTCCCCCAGTTTGTACTGCAGACGCACCTAGACACCATGGGGTTGGGACCTGATGATCAGACAGATTTCAGTGGGATCCCATGGGTATAAAGGAGGACAGTAGGTAACCCTGTATTTCTGGCATTGCCCAAGTAGTAAATAATTACAACGAATGGCATTTCAGGCCCTCTGGAGATGCTTAGTGCTGGATAAGGAAAGAAATATTGCACCATGCCAATAGCAGTTCCTTTATCAGAACAGTTCAGTCACAGTGTTCCCCCAGCTCCATTCCCCTAGGTGAGTTTTGTCACAATTCAGGCCAGCTAAACCCATGTTCCTTTTCTGTTGCCCCTCAAGGGCACCCACCACAGATTTCCAGTTCCTCAATTGTCACTTCTAGGGTGGAGACCCACATTTCACTCCCTCCTGACCAGTATTTTCCCAGGATGCACAGGTCCTAGCCTACCCTGTGATATCCTCAGCAAGCCAAACTGCCTACCAGAGCTTCCGTCCCGCGCTGACAAGGCGGCCCCGCGTGGGCTCGCGTGGCTGGTCCCTGGCCGGAAGTGAGGGGTCGGGGCTCCCCGCGCGCTGCGCCCGCCCGCCGGCCCCGCCATGGCCGGGATCCTCTTCGAGGACATCTTCGACGTGAAGGACATTGACCCCGAGGGCAAGAAATTCGACCGAGTGTCCCGCCTGCATTGTGAAAGTGAGTCTTTCAAGATGGATCTCATCCTGGATGTGAACATACAGATCTACCCTGTGGATCTGGGTGACAAATTCCGCCTCGTTATTGCCAGCACCTTGTATGAAGATGGGACCCTGGACGACGGGGAGTATAACCCCACAGATGACAGGCCGTCCAGGGCTGACCAGTTTGAGTATGTGATGTACGGGAAGGTGTACAGGATTGAGGGAGATGAAACATCCACAGAGGCAGCCACACGCCTCTCTGCCTACGTGTCCTACGGGGGGCTGCTCATGAGACTTCAGGGAGATGCCAACAACTTGCACGGCTTCGAAGTGGATTCCAGGGTTTACCTCCTGATGAAGAAACTGGCCTTCTAACTGCAGGGGGCTGTGCGGCTGGGATTCTGCCTCACACGCAGGCCTTGCAAGTAGACACAGACTTGCTGGCCAGGAGTGGGACCCTTGTGTTCAATGGACTCTGGATTTCAGCTCCTCAGTCCCCTCAGGACCCTCTGGAGCAACGCAGAAGGGAAGCCTCTAGCCAAGGAGCAGGCAATAAAATTCAGCGGGAGGCCAGTGGTGGCGGCGAAGAACCGGCCTGGGGCTGGTTTGGAGAGTGGGGGGTAGGGGGAAGTAGGGATGGGGGAGGGGTGGGGCGGGGCAAGGGAAAGCTGGCTTGGGAGGGGAGGGGGGATTGGAATGAAGCAGCATGCCGGCCAGGGGGATGGAAGGGTACAGCGCCAGCCGGGGGGCAGAAGGGGGCAACTCTGGCCCCAACTCCGGAGCACTGCAGCACCAACAGGAGGAGCAGAAGGGGATGGCATAGTGCCCACCTCACAGCAGCACACTGCTGGTCAGGAGGGGTAGGAGAAAGCAGGCCAGATCTGGCCCATGGGCCATATTTTTGACCACTCCTGCTCTAGACCATTGCACTCTCTGCCAGTCCAGACCCCAGCACCATGGGTAGCTCTGCCAATAATGCGCTGCAGCCTCCTATTCCAGGTCTGGGTTCTGTCCCCTGTGTGCAGGGCGATAGCTCTGGGAAGGTGGGTCTGAGCGGGTCCCTCACTGGAGAAAATGGTGAGTGGTTGCAGGCTTCTTCCTGGACCCCTCTTTTCCCATACTGGCTGTGAGGCTGCTTCCCTGCACCACTGTTTCCAGCAGGTCTTCTGTTTCGTGACCTGTATTTTGCCTGGGCACAGGACGGGGAGAGTTCCTGAGCCAGCCTCCTCCCATTCGCTATTAAAATAGGTGCTTCAAAAAAAAAAAGACCAGTGTCTGCCCTTTGCAGTCTTCAAAGGTTATGACCAGCAGTTACTTGTTACCACACAGTTCTAGAGCCCTGCGTGGATACAAATATGTGGATCTGCATCCGATCTGCATCTGCAAGAAATGATCCACAGATATCCATGTTGTATCTGCAGATGCGGATATAATGTGGATATCCGAATGTTTGTATCTGATCTGCATCTGCAAGAAATGGGTATCCACATTGTATATCCACGGATATACTACAGATTTGCAGGGCTCTACACAGCTCTTTCTAAGCAAGTACATTGATTCTTAAGGGAAAGTACTACAAGGAAACCATACAAGACAACAGCAGTTTCTATACACATGGTAAAAGCTTACCACAAGCTAGCGGAGCCTAGGAAACCTATCTGGTGGTTGTGGTAGAAGTTCAGAGTTATACCAAGCATAGCATGCAGGTGCTGACCCAGATGTAAGGAACCAAACCAAAAGTCAGAAACAGGCAGGCAAGCACTAGATTAGAGCAGAAGTGGGTTGCATATCATGAGCAGTCTTTATGCTGCTGCTACAAGCAACAGCCTGCTGACTGACTCCCAATCAGGCAGCACAACCTTTGGAAAAGGCTCCTTCAGCCCAACTGAGTTTGCTGGGTTGCCTAGCAACCAGGCTGGGGGCCAGCTGTGCTCCTGATATTCACCAGGTGTCATCCATCAGTCTGATGGGGGCTCAGGAGACCAAAGATCTGCCAGCCCTTGCAAGGAAGGATTGGGGGGCTCTGGACCAGGAGATTTTGCTGTTTGCTGAGAAAGAAGGCCCAGACAAGGGGGGTGATATCTTTTATCGGACCAACTGCTGTTGGTGGGAGAGACAAGTTTTCAAGCTTGCACAGAGCTCTTCTTCAGGTCTGGGAAACTAATGCAAAGATAAATCTGCTCCAAACGAGATTTGAAGAGAGTGTTTAGCATACGTAGGGAACATGTACTGAACGGTCCCTTGAAATACATGTTTAGCACAAGTAGCTAACAATCTGTTCAAACCTTGTACTGAGTGACAGTGACGCTCGGAGTTTGTTTCCTTGACCTGAAAAAAGAGCTCTGTGTAATTTCAAAAGCTTCTCTCTCTTACCAACAGAAGCTGGGCCAGTAAAACATATTGTCTCACCCACCTTGTCTCGCTACTATCCTGGGACCAGCCTGGCTACAACAACACAACATATAGTGAAAGCCCCAAGTCGGTTTCAACTCAGGCTGTTCATCTGAAAGTCCTTTCTTTGTCTCTTGCTCTCTGGAGAATCTAGTTGGAAGCAGCATATGTGAGCTGCTCCAGGAGAGATGCCTCCCTGGGGGTGTTACACCCAGAGTGAAATTGCCTGATTTCCACCCCATTCTTAGTTCTTGAAGGAGCTGCAGTCCCTCTGTCATGGAATTACATCCTGTCCTTGGCCCACAATGAACTTATCGTGTAAAGATTTCTCAAAGACATGGCAGGAAATTGCCCCATCTGTCACAGATCTCCCAACCACTAGATTCAGAGCCCAGTAAGGAACAGTACTAAGCTCCAGAAAAAGTGGTTACAAAGCTTCTAATATCCACCTAACTGGGGGGGAAATGAGCTTCGTGGGAGCCACCCTAGTCTGTAGACTTTCTGGATTAAAATGCAACTCTTGTATTACCTGGAAATAAATTGCTCCAGGCAATTCCATCCTTTGTCAACCTTCTGACAGATTAACAGGAAACCAGATCCTGATGGCTGTGTTACTGAGTCACTGTCCTTGGCAGTGATGAGGAAGGAAAAGCCACAAACGAAGGATCACATCTAAATCATTTCAAAAAGTGCTCTAATAGGGCCTATTGCTGTTTCAGGGCACAAAGCTTGCATCACACACCTACGACTAATTTTGCAGTCATGGTGTATCCACAGCTCCCACTGACTGATATTCCATCTGATCGTTGCCCTTCCTAATATCCTCCTATTGCTCTGTGTGCCCCATCTACTGTGCTCAATAATTTATGCCTTTCCAATATTAACAGCCTTTCCTCATGCCCGCCCACCTCACTTTAGTCAACCCATAGATCAGTTCTGTGTATTGAACCTTATTTTCAGTCTTTCCCCACAGACCAGACTCCTCCAGTCTCCTGCTCATTCTTCCTCTTCTCAGAGCTCTCTCTGACTCTTTCCTATCTGTCCAATAAGGAGGGCTTTGGACTGAGCACAAAATTCCACCTGCTGTTGCCTCAGAGCTGTGAAGTGTAGCAATCATCTCCCAGTCCTGTGACATGTGGCCCAGGCAGCTTATGTCAACCTAACTCAGTGTCCACACTACGACGCTGCTCCCGCCAGTGTAAATTGCCTGCTATCCTGACCTAATAACTCCACTTCTGTGAAAGGCACAGCGCGTAGGTCAATGTACTTAGGGTGGCGCAATGTCTGTGTAGACACTGCATTACTCATCTGTTAGCCCCATGCCGGGCTCCCCGCTTGAGTTCCCCCAACCCGGGGCTAACAGCCTGACCCACGCAAGACTGACAGCTCAGGTTATCAGCTCTGGGGGCAGGGGAGGAGGGTGGCTCCAGCCAGGGGCAGTCTTAGTGTTTTGGGGGCCCTGGACAAAGTCAAGGATGGGGGCCCCCAGCCATGTGGGGGGCTTCATCCTTGGCTTTTGCCCCTGGCCCTCTTGCCACCAGCCCCTTTCCCCCAGAGCCAGCCTCCCCCCAGTGCCAGCCTCCCTCGCCAGCTCCCTCTCCACCAGCACCTGCCACCTCCCCCCTGCGGCCTCCCCACTTGGTCAGTGCCTCACTGGCTCTCTGCCACCCCCCCTTCTATCCTTGCCAGGGCCCCCACCCCAGGCACTTCCCCAACCCCTCCCTCCCACCACAGCCCCTCACCAGCTGCTGGAATCTGCCCTGGACCCAATGCAGGGTCCTTCCCCTAGCGCAGGGCCTGGGGCACTTGCCCACCCTACCCCATAGCTAAGACTGCCTGTGGTTCCATCTGTCAGTGCCCCCACAATGTCCCACCCATTTAAGTGAGTGAAAGCGCTCCTCAAGAGGATGCAGACCACAGGCAGAAGGGGTGTAGTGTGGACATGAACCACCACAGTGTATGTCAACTTAACTTAGGTTGACTGAATTTTTTAGTGTAGACAATCACTTTGTCTCTCTGTGCCTGAGTTTCCCAGCTATACAATGTGAATAATAGACCAGCCCCCACATCACAGGGACATTGTGCAGATAAATACACTAGAAATGCACAGAGTTGAGTGTTAGACCTCACTTTGCTTGGCCAGCAAGGACACAGAATTGCAGATCAACAAGAATTAGGACAAAGATTCAAGTAAGGTGCAAGGGGAACAAGTATTAAAATCGAGCAATTCAGAAAATGCTGAGTGTTCCTGAAACACAAAGTCCTCCTGAAAAGGGAAGCAACGATAAACTCTGTGGTGTCCCAAAGGGCTCCTAGGGCGCAGAGGGACAAGGAGCCAGCTTCCCTCCCCTGGTGGAGCCCAAAATGATCTGAGCTATTTTACTGCCATAATTGCAGCCCAAACTCTTTAACTGGCCCTTTTCTAAACCGCTAGATTTTAATCTTTCCTCCCAGAGCACCTTCAGCACTAGATTTCTGAATTCCCCAGTTTGTCATCCTGAAACCTCATTTCCTTGTGTTGCTGTGCTCCCTCCCCCAATTCCTTGCAGTTGCACACTGTCCTTCTGTCTCAGCTCCCCTCTCATTCTCAGTCAGCTCTCCCACCCATCAGCAAAAACTAACTCCCGGATGGCTTCTGTGGCTGGGGTAATGACTTTCTGGGTCATTGTTTTTTTAGAAGAGCCTCACGGCTGACAAATGTGGGCACCTGAGTGTCCAGTGAGGCATGAAGCCTCAGGCCAGTGACCTGGAAGAAAATGACAAAGAAAATCTACTGTCTATTGAACCCTTACCCCTTTCTAACATGGTTAAACATGCGGTCTAATGAGCCCCAGGTTTTAATTAATAAGATTGTAGCCAAGGCAGCCTTTTCCCACAGCCTTTGATGTCCGTTACTGACCATTCTGCCTGACTGTATTTGTATTGTTGCAGACTAGGCACCTTGCCCATGAGACTTCATGTGAATAGTGTGCCTACAGGATATGCATACAGAGTGGCGCCTACCACAACCAAGGCAGGGACATCCCATTGCTTAGAACTGGAAGACGAGCCACATCAGTTACACATGGAGAGTCAGGGACCTACCTAGACTATAAAGCATTGTGAGCTGGTTATGGGAAGACAACTGTGTTCCAGGCCTAAGTGACACACTGAGCAACTGCAGCTACTACCCGTTACGTGTGGACACAAAGGATGTTTTGAGCCAACCCTGTCACTAACTGGTCACAAATGCAATTGGAAGTTTCAGTATAGACTGCCCCCAAGTCAGTGCAGTATGTGTGTTAAGAAATCAGGACAAAGGTATGTTCTGGCAGGTTAGATTCCTTCCATACTTAAACTTTCAGCCCATAACTCACATCTGAATTTGGCACACTGGATTGAGGGTCAGCATCCTGCAGAAGGAAGCCCTGCGTTTTATGCACTCAGATTCCTAGGCTGCTTCCCCTTGCTATGACGAGGGAAAGCAACTCTCAGGACCAACACTACAGAAAAACTGCATTGCAGAATCCTTCTTCTGGCAAAAGAAAAGCCAAGCCAAGCCTGGTGTGCAGGTGACTTGAGGCAATGCTGTGGCTCATGCATGAAGCTTTAGTTTCTATGCTCTTGTTAATGCTCTCATGAGATGTGCTGTTAGTTCCCTGCGCAAGAGCTAAACTGTGAACTCGGTTTAAATCTGCAAGTTGCAAACGACTGAACTGAACAAATCAGGGATTCCATTTCTCCAATCATGGCCTTTATTTTCCTTTAAGCTCAAATCAACATGTTTATGAATGATACAAAATAGTTACTGCTAGTTAAAAAAATTAAACAGAAACAAGAGAACAGAAAATAGCCACATTAGTGACAGCAGCTGCATTTGTTGGACGCTGGATCTTTGCAGACACAGCCCTTGGCACAGTTACTGCATCCGGCTGGGCAACAGGAGCAACAGCCTGAAAAGATAAAAATTGAGACAAATGATTGAAGATGCCAGACACGAGATTGCATCAGTAAGAATTTTAGGAAGCTCAACATGGATGAGATGGGGAGCAAAATCATGCTGTGAACTAGATCTTGTGAAATATTAAAACATCTCAGGTGCACTGTTAATATATATTCCTCATGCAGACCTCCTTTAAAGTCAGGATTGGAAAATGGTGGGTAACATTCCCTGCCTTAACGCGGATCAGAATGCTTTCTCTGACAGAGCAATTTTGGTAAAGAACGCTCTGGGTATGAAAAAGAAACAGCTGGTTGGTGCTGGAAAAAAAAAAAAAACAAGTGTTTACAAATCAAACTTATAAAAAAGGATACTGCTGTCCCTAGTCACCCAGAACATCTTGATTTACAGGCCCACACCTCAAGAGTAAATATGCTGTTTATCAACAGATGCCCTGCTTTAGCAAACACCTGCTTATCTTAAAGCATATGCTTAAATCCACCCCCATTCTGCAAAGCTCCTATATGTGATCCAAAATGCCATTGAAAATCAAAAGTAAGACTCACATTCCCTTTGCAAGTATGTGCTTTATAGGCCTCACTCCCACACGGAGTGAAAGTTAAACCCATACTTCAGTATTTGCTGCAGCAGCAACAAAAATTCTAGCTTTTGAAGTCCAGCCTCCTTCCTATGGCCATGGAAGCCAGTGACAAACCCTCATTCATCTCAGCCGCAGCAAGGCAAGCGACTCCTTTCTGACCAACATTTTAAAGAGGTGGAAAGATACTCACTCTTTTTGCAAGACGTGCATCTGCAATTCTTGCATTTGCAGGAGCCACTGCAGGTACATGAGCCACCTTGTGGACAAGGAGACAAGAGTGGGAAATAAGCATCACTGCTGGGTTAAAACAAGGGGACAATCAGCAGCAGCCAAGAGAATTTTATCACCAGCGGGAGGGGGGGACCACGATGAAACCAAACCAGGTTTCACCTCAGTCAATCGCTTTCCCTTGGGCTGCTAAGTATAAATTACCTCCAGTTCCAAAGGAGTAGCTGGGAACTAGACTTAAGCAAAAAACAAACAAGAAGTCCTGTGGCACTTTCAAAGACTAACACCTTTATTTATCGTATGTGGGGGAAAATCCCACTTCATCAGACCCTTGCAGATGGGGAATTTACCTCCAGGTTATCCCTTGGGTTGATCCCTGGTTCTTACAGACTGCAGACTCTTTCTCCACTCCATGCAAATCTATTCTAAAGTTGCCTAAAACCTGCTTCCCACCGCTGAAAAAGGGTCTTTAATAACTAGCCACCCTGCTAAAGCCAAAGCCAGTGGCAGAGAGATCTGGGCGGGTGGGCTCTAGTCACTGATTTCACACCAGCCCAGCAAGAAAAACCAGAGCCCTCCCAGATCTAGGCACTCTCCCATCCCGTGCTTCTGCTGAGCGCCTGGCTGTTCCCAGCAGAGCCATCCCCTGCACGGCAGCCTGGAGCAGGCGTGAGTCACTCACCGGCAGCACAAGGGCAATCCTGGGGATCCATCGCAGCAGCTGCTCGCTCAGGGTCAAATGCAGGCTCGGCTCAGGTTAGCTCCTCAGCGGCCCGCTGCCTCCTATTTATGCGGGCGGAGTGGTGGGAGCGAGCGCAGAGCCCCGCCCGGAGCCTGCACACGGTGCGGGCCTGGAACACAAGCAGGAGGCGCCGCGCGGCTGGGTCCCATGAGCGCACAATGACACAGCAGCGCGCCGCGTGCAAACCCACCTGGCCCGAGTGCACTCTTCTGCATGCACTGCCCCGTGACGCGCGGCGTGCCGTGTGCAACCCCTCCCCGGCTCCGCGTCGCGTGCAATCGAATCCGTCCCGAGCGCATTGGCCAGAGGTGGCTCCCAGTCCACGCACGAGCTCCCAGAGTCCTGAGCGCACCGCGCCGCCCCTTGCATTGCATGGCGCTGTCCCCGCACACAGCCGGGAGTCGGACCCCGGCTGGAAACGCCCTGCGCCTCCAGTTCCATTCCGACTCCGAGCGCATTGCCCGGTGCTCTCGCTGCACATACCCCGCGATGAGGGGAAAATTGCAAACCATTCCCGAGTGCATCGCACGGTGCTTTCCCCGCCCGCTGAATGCAAAGCCCACCCGAGGGTGCAGCACGGTGCTATCTGCGCACAGCCAAGCCCAGCTCCCGACTGCGGTGCGCTGCGCTGAGTGCATCCTCCCCATGCATTGCTAGTGTGATTATTTTATTTCCCTCAGGATCCTGGAACTAACGGCCGGTGCAACTGTGGCCGTAGCACTGATCAGGGCCAGCTCTAGGGGTTCGCGGGTGCTGGACGAGGGGTGCCGGTCGCAGGTGCGAGTTAGCTCAGACATTCTCTGTGGCACAGACAGAGTTTACAGTTTGGTTCAGCACCCCCACTATAAACACTGGCCAGGCACCCCTGTATAATGGGCGAAGCTGTGTCCACTCTAGGAAGTGGGTCCTTCTATAAGTGCCTCATCTGGACTCTGTCATGTCTAACAGCCACAATCGCCACAGGCCTATGCTCTGTCACCCTGTCCTGAGCTGAGCCCTGCCCTTTCTCCTCACTTCTCACTGGTGATGGTTCTGCCCTGGTTATTTGCAGTGTGTGCCACACACTGGTAGCAGAGATTGGGGCTTTTTCACCATGGTGTCATCTCACACCCTGGCAGGCTTATGTGAAGGTGGCGAAAGCCCCAGGGTGCTGTGTGCGCTACAACTTTGGTGGTGAATTCTGGCTGCCTGCTTTAGGGTCAAGTGCCCTCCCTCCCTCTTCACTGTGGCAATGTGCAAAACGACATTTTTCTTTGGCCACAGACTCCGTTTGTTTTAACCAATCAGCCATTAACTAACAATTCTACAACATTTCTGTAAAACATTTACCCCAGTTCTCAGAAATTGCAAAAGTAGCTTAAAAAGGTGATGAGCGAACCACTAGATTTTTAAATGCCAGCAACAAGGGTATTTATATTCCAAAGGGGTAGCCGTGTTAGTCTATTGTAGAAAGACAACAGTCTTGTGGCACTTTTAAAGACTAACAGATTTATTAATGTTTACTCTGGTTTGCATCATTACAGACTTGCACTATGTTCAGAAACATTGGGCAGTGGTCAACACTCATTTCCTCACAATCTGTCAGTCCAAGATTAAGTATTTCCACACCCACAGATACCAGTGTTCCTAGTGAGAAATTAATCTCATACCTTTTAGCCAGGAACAGAGTGTAAAAGTATGCATAGGGCAAGGAGGGGTGGGTTAGCCATAGAGTCTGAGTCACATTTATCCCTGTTGTAAGAGACTTTTATTCCACTGAGATCAATAAAGACTGGACTGTGATATCTTCATTCACATTGAGAAGTACCCTACTCAAATACTTACCGAGTAAGATGCTATTTGACTCTTTGAGAGCACATGTATGAATCCCTTCTTATGGACCCCTACCCAGAAAAATACTTAAGCACGGGTTTGACTTTGAGAACAAGAGTAATCCAATTAATTTTAAGAGTTTATAGTTTGTATTACAGCAATATCAAGAGCTCCAATTGGGATCGAGACCCCACTGTGCTAGGCGCTGTACATACACATGTAAGAGATAATCCCTGTTTGTCAGAGGCGAAAGGGAGGAAGGAAAACAGGCACAACGGGATGAAGTGAATTACTAAGGTCACACAGCAGGTTAGTGGCAGAGCTAGGTTCTTATTTTTAGTTGGGAGCCACTGTCAACTAGGCCACACGAAAAATGTCCGTGTCCAGCATGCGCCTAAGTGCTATGGATCAGGGTCATAAATCATTCACTTGTTTCATGTGGCCTCTTTTTGGAAGTTGCAATGAATCGACCCCACAATTCCTTTTTGCAAATACCTGTTCTGAGCACCAGCAGAACTGATAGACAAAATACAGTTGTACGTACCTGAAAATATGATTAACTGTTTGTCATGTATCCACAAGATTTGTACTACGTCCCTGTTTTAATTGTCCCTTGGAGGAATCCCCTCAGTGTGCCAGCCCCCTAAGGGCTCTCACTCTTTCACATGGCCTCAGTGCCCCTGAGACTGAGCTTCTGGTCAGAGACTTTACTCTCTTCCAGCCCAATGCTCCTCAGTAAGTATTGGCCATGACACCCAGCAGCTTTTTCAAAACAGACCAGGGTTTATTAGGCACCCATAACATGGTATTGGGGAGTCCTTGATTTAGCATAAAGAAATAAAAGAGAAGATATAGTCCACACTTGCAGAGCAGGCATAATCAGCCAGCCAAGTTGCTACAGAATCCATTTCTGGCTCTACCTCTGTGTCAGTCCCAGGTGAAAATCCATTGCCCAACTCCTGCAGGCCCATGCTGAGTTCATATGTTCTGCCTGTGGGAGATTGCAGGGCATAGGTGTCAGTTGCTCAGTCCTTATGGCTTCCACCATCTTTGTGGACCCATCCTGGGTTGGTTGCAGCCAGTCCTTTAATGACCCATTCATTCCACCCCAGTTACATAACCCAACACCTCATCTCTCCTGCTGTGCCTCAAGAACAGCTTTCACCCTTCTGCATCCCCTGAGAAACCATGCAAAGTACAGAGGGGCACGTAGGCACCCAGAGGAATCAGAAAAAAATTACTACAGAAACTTTCCACGTCATCTGTCTCTTATTTACTACAAAGGACCTGTCTGCAGTCCAGTGAGGTGTTTGCATGTTACAGAAAGGAGACAGTGTGATGTCATCAAATCATCACATGACCTACCACACCAAAAGTAACAAGGAGTCTAGTGACACTTTTAAAGACTAATGAATTTATCGCATGGGCTTTCGTGGGAGAAAATCCCACAAAAATGCATCATACCAAAAATCTTGGATACCGTAACATTTAGCAAGGCCAGGTAATGAGCGTGTCAACAGCAATACTCACTGACTGAGTGCATATTTACCCAGGAACATCACTTCCACTTGGACTGGAGAGAAAAAAACAAAACCCAAGTGTTTAGTTAGTTAAGCAAACAGCGATTAGGATTCAACAACACAGAGGACATGAAAAAAGACACACTCTGCTAGGAACTGCCTCATACCCAAACGTCTCCATGGAGATTACCAGGAAACCAGACCCTTTCTCCCAAAGTCAAAGTAGCGAGCCACCAGTGTAATGGGAAGGATTAAAGAAGAAAACCCAGGTTTATACTCCCTACAGGTGAAGTACAAGAGGCCTCCCTGGCATATATGGTCCTGTCCATTTGCTGGATTAGAAAGAAGGCCTCAAGTCAGTTTAAACTAGGGTTATTTGTCCAAAAGTCCTTTCATTGTCTGTTGGTATCTAGAGAATCCAGTCTGAACCCATATATATGAGTCTTTCCAGGGGGAGAACCTCTTGGGAGGTGAATTTGCCCAATCATCCCCCACTATATAGTTCCTAGAGAGCCATTGTCCTTCTCGCCTATGGCAGCGGTTCTGAACCACTGTGCTGAGACACAAAAGTGTGTCGCAAAGAGCTGGGAGGTTTGTCACGGAAAATTGGCAACTCAGCTTGGAGACAGCTGGGGCTTCTGTTGACCACTGCCCTTTGCTCCCCTCAACAGCCCGCACCTGCTGCACAACACAGACAGCAGCCAGGGCCAGATGAGTAAAGGGATTTAGAGGCTGCAACCCAGAGATCCTGGGCTGGGGTGGGGGCACCACCTATCCCACAAAAATAAACCCAGCCCCATTGAGCCAGACCACCAGGGTACCAGCCTGCACTGACTTGACTCAGCCCCCATCCAGGTCCTGGAGTGCTGCATCTTCCAGAGTGCCGCAACCACCCAAGAGCCCTCAGCCCAAGCGCCACCGCCAGCAGCAGGGAACATCACACAGGCGAACATCATCTGTCAGGTGTGTCACAACAGAAAAAAGGTTGAGAACCTCTGTTCTATGGAGTTAAATACAGTCTCTGGCCCACAATGATATATAAACTTAGTGCACTAAGATCTCCCAGTGACTACAGGAAACTGCTGAATTTGTCACACAATGATCCCAGATTCTGCAGCAAGAACCTTTCTATTCATAACATACATGGTTAATATGCTACAAAGTTCCATATATTATACAATTTAACTACCATAACTATTTGTCTCCATGGAGGGGAGGTGTTGTGCCTTGTGTGGGAAAATGAAGATTGAGGTGTCACTGAATGCTGCCAGAAGCCGTGTCAAACTGGCACTGATGATTGCTCTAATAATGACTGTAATGTCACAATAAACCTGCTAAGAGCCCCCATGGCTGCTCCAGACCCTAGTGCGAGGACTGTCTGGTGATGGTAAGGTGGATCTACGCTGAGAAATGGTTTCATACATCTCCAGAAAAGCACAGTGATCATGTCTAAAGCAAGAGGTGCTCCCCAGAATCTCAGAACCCCAGTTCATAGCTGATACATCTTCCCACAGCAACTCCATGACTTCTGTGTTCTTCGTGCATCTCACTAAGGCAGATCAAGAGCATGAGACTCCGACCCCTCTTCAATCATGGTGAATTCATTAGAGCAGTGCAGAGCCCTACCACTTCTTAAAACTGCTGCAATGGGGGGAATTTCTGCCTTCTCCAATGAGAGGTGTGATGCATTCCATGGCTCGTTGGAATCTTTGCACACAGCTGCTCTCTGTCAGGATGCGGATTCCCCCTCACCACTAGGGGTAACGACAGCAGCACACACAGGAATTGTAGAAAGCTGAATACTGTCTGGGGGGATTAGTTGGTACACTTCTGTAGGCAGGGACCATGCTGATTAATTCAACAGCAACACAGCATTCACTAAACAGCAGCTGGTGGCTCCATACCTCTGTCCCCCAATGTCAGGCAATGTCAGACCAATGCATACTCACGTGGATTTCAGCACCAATGAGGTGATGTCTCATGTGATGCGCAAGAAATGCAGTAAGATATCACAACACACACAAAACCTGGCTCCATGTGGTTGTGAGAAAGCCAGCTCACTCATGACATGAGTCTGGAAGCACATAACACCATGGTGCTGTACCTCACTCAGTTTCAAATCAGGTCTCTTAAGCAATCACCAGAGGCACATACCAGGGGCCTGGAATGCAATCTTACAACATCTTTCTGCATTAGGCGGCAACTCAGCCACGATACCACAAAATACCTGCTCTGGTCTGTACAACAGCTAAAATGGCTCATTGATTAGGACAGTGTCTCCAAAGTGGCTAGCAGATCTATGCTTAGTCATCAGAACTGGTTCTCCCTAAAACATGCAGTCAAGTTCCAAAGCAAGTTTTCAAAGGGTCTGAGGAAATGGGATTTTTTCTCCCACAAAAGCTCATGCCATAAATAAATCTGTTAGTCTTTAACAGGGCCACAGGACTCTTGTTGTTTTTCCCTAAAACATGAAACTGTTGATTGAGGCTTACACTTGATATCATCTGCACCATGATAAAATGGCAGTGGCTATTACACATCATGCCGCTTGGCTTCACTGCATGTGGTGTATCAACATCAGTTACACCTTGATATAACCCCACTGACAGACAGCAAGAGAGTCAGTCACCAAACGTTTGTGAAGAATCAGCTTGGCAAGAAGGGATTTAGGTTGCAACATGGCTCATATAGCAACACATCAGGCAAAAGCCCTGGCCATGGAAACAGTATATCCCAATGGTTCGAGGACTGCGCTGAGATTCATAGATTCCAAGGCCAGAAAGGTCCACTGTGATCATCTAATCTGAGCTCCTATATAACACAGACAACAGAACTTCCCCCCAAATAACTCCTTGAGCAAATCTTTCAGCAAAACATCCTATCTTGATTTAACATTGCTGGTGATGGAGAATCCACCGTGATCCTTGGAAAATTGTTCCATTAAAAATGTACACCTTATTTCTAGTCTGAATTTGGCTAGCTGCAACTTCCCGCCATTGGATCGTGTTAGATCTTTCTCAGCTGGATTGAAGAGCCCATTATTAAATATTTGTTCCCAGTGTAGATCCAGGTTCTGTTCTTGGCTCTGGGTCCCTCTGGGCCAAATGAAGCAAATGGAATTATAGCAGTATGGATCTGGCTCTTCATATGTCTGTGCTACACAGAAGAGTATGGAACCTGTTTCCTGCACATAAATAAGAGTGCTGGCAGATGACACGGGATGATCAGAGGTGATGAAGGGGGAGCTGAGCAGTGGGTTCCAGCTCTGCATATAGAGTAGTGAGCCCTTGCTTGGTTGCACAACTTCCTCCCACTTCCCAATTTTGAGTGGGGTAGATAGGGGTAAGGTCACATATATGGAAAGTGCTTGAGGGTGCCTACTTCTGTCGGTGAATGGCTCTATATCCACCCCTGAGAAAAGGTCACGCAAGACAAAACAGCACAAGGAATAGAAAGTTGCAGGAAGAGGGGAGAAATACAAGAGCATTGGGACCCCCTATGGCTAAAATAGCTCAGCTCTGTATCAGTGTGGGACAAGTCCCAAAGGGGTAGCCGTGTTAGTCTGTTGCAGAAAAACAACAGAGTCCTGTGGCACTTTTAAAGACTAACAGATTTATTTATCGCGTGAGCTTTCGTGGGAGAAAATCCCACTTCGTCAGATGCTTTGAAGATGGGAGCTTGCCTTTGGTCCTGGGGGAATGCTGCCTGCTGTGTCCTTAATAAGAGAAAAACATTTAAAGAAGGAAAATTACTGCACCTTGAATGATAGGCTGTAGTACCAACAGAAATTAAGAGTGTCTTGCTACCAGAAAGGGGAGAAGTGATTTGTTTTGAAAGAGTAGGGAAATACAGGACATTGAGTTTTATGTACAAGCCATTTTGCATTTAGTACGCTGGTTTGTAGGAGAACTGTTGTGTGCAAGGTAGGGAGGAGTGCCACAGGGAAGAGACGTGTGATGTTCAAAATAAACTGACAAGCAAGAGATTTTAAGGTACATATAAACATATAACTTTATTGCTTTAGGTAACTTATACTCACATCACAAATACTAACTGTATTTGGACAAATATACAAAAAGCACAATAATGTTATTTTCAGGTCATCAAATATACAGATCATTGTCAGGAAGGGCAGTTGTATACATTATTTGCAACAGCTGCATTTGGTAGAAGGTTGTCCTTTACAGATACATCCTTGGGCACATTTGACGCATCCAGGCGGGCAACAGGAACAACAGCCTAACAAGGAATAAAAAAATGTGGAGTGTCAGAGTGGGTCCAAGTCAAACACTGACCCTACCATGGGGTTGTGTGTATGGTAGACTGGGACAGACCCTGTGAGCACCCATGACCAAGGTAACACATGATCTCCTATGGGTGTTTTGCATTGAGGAGAAATAACCTAATCACATTCCAACACTTAAAGACCCCAGTCCTATAGTCATTACTCAAATCAAAAACCCATTGATTTCAATGGGAATTTTATCTAAATGAGGACTACAGAGTTAATCCCTTAACTGTTAGTCACTGGAGGATATCATGCGGAGCAATGCAGGAGTCATCACTATTTCTCCTTTCTGTTCCTCCTTCCATGTATGCCTTAAGCCCGTCTCTAGTCTTTTCTTACCACCCCAGTTTAGTCTATTCACCCCCAACTTCCTGTTCTCGATCCCCATTTTAAAACTCACCATCTCATGGGCTATATTCAGGTATTAGCACCTTCTCACCAACTCTCCTCCCCATTCTGCAGGTGTCTTTCTCTCTACACACACACTTTGAGTTTTTCAGAGGGATAGCCGTGTTAGTCTGGGTACAGGAAAAACAATGAGAGTCCTGTGGCACTTTATAGACTAACAGATTTTCTTCGGCATAAGCTTTTGTGGGCTGTGACAAAGTGGGTTATAGCCCACGAAAGCTTATGCCGAAGAAAATCTGCTAGTCTATAAGGTGCCACAGGACTCTCGCTGTTTTTACTTTGGGCTTTGTGTATAATCGCCCTTTCTGCACTTCACTGTGGAGGAAAGGAAGGAGTTGCTGGCACTTGCATGGAAGTGGCCACACACAGAAGCAGAAACAGCTGTCATGCGAAGCCAGCTCTCTTCTGCACATTGTGGCCCAAATTGCAGCGAGCGCTGAATGAATAACTGATAGTCCGAGAGCACACTATGGTCTGTAACAATTAAAGGAGGAAACGGTTTAATGTTCATTTGAAAAGATTTTTGAAAAGGACCTAATTCATGCTTGGGGAAAACTAATGGAGTTATTCCAGGGACACAGTTGGCTCAGTATATCAAGCAATGGGTTCTGTTGAAAAAAAAAAAATCGCACATTTACTATATACACAGACCGTAAATGTTCTAAAATGCGACACACTAGACTGGCTACTGAAAACTGAGGAGCTACTCACTTTTTCTGCATGATGTGCATTTACAGTTCGTGCATTTGCAGTTGTTACCACAGGTGCAGGTGCCACCTAAAATGAACAAACCAGACGGGAAAAAGAAAACATCCCATGAAAACACACCGGGGAGAAGCCAGTTTACAAAAGTTATATTCCAGGACCCTACTGATATTTATGAACAGCCACATGCTCACACTGCCTATGAAACCTGGCCAAGGCTCCCATCTGAGAGACCTCAAACAGCAGGTGCTATTTTCTGTTTTTGGTCTAAGGGAAGGTGAACAACACTGTCCGGAGGCATCTATTCCCCGTAAGCAAGTGATGGCAGAAATGGCATCAGTCCCACTAGGAGCAAATATAGGTGACTAGGATTCTAGACTTTTGCTTCCTTCTCTGATCACTAGCAGAAAAGAGAAAATAACCCAGGGAGGTTACAGCAACCGTCCCCCGATCTGGAGTGGCAGGGAAGAGCAGGCTCTGGGGACCTCTCTGCAGCTGAGGGGGGAGCGGAGCCACTTACCAATAGCGCAGGGACAGTCCTGGGGGTCCATGGTCGCTGGGCGGCAGCCGCGGGATTTGCAGAGACAGCGAGGGAGGATCCCAGAGGCTCAGTCAGGACAGAGACCAGTCAGCGCCGCTTATTTATCCAGGCCGCGCAGAGGGAGGGAGGGAGGG
>ML685783.1:750104-763125 GCA_007922175.1 Pelusios castaneus
GCACTGAGCTCCTTCCAGAGCGTGTCTGTATGAGTACAGAGAACTGAGTACACTCATTACAGCAGTTACACAGCCCCTGTCCCTTTGCCATATTTTTTGTTTGTTTCCTTTCTAATCTCTTATGGTGACCACCTGGTTTTGACCAACATTTTCAAAGTGAGCAGTGATTTCATATGCCCTCATCTTTGGGGACCCAATTTAAGATGCTTGAAAGGCACCTGATTTTCAGAAAGCTGCCCTCTGAGAACCTGGCCCCATTAAGGTGTCCCAAAGTGGGCACCCCGAATCACTAATTGCTTTGAAAATCTTGCCTTAGCTTTGTTGAAGCTGGGCAGAAAAAAAATTTTTATTTATACCACTATAAAACATAATCATACCTAGAATTTACAGATTTATTCAAAGCATTATGACACTTAACTAAAAAACCCACACAACAGTCCTTGGAAGGCTGGCAAGTGTGGTTACCCCATTTTACAGATGGGGATGGCAAGTATCAATTATTGCAAAGCTTTTTAAGCCTGGGAACCTAAAATTAGGCACTTGTATGAAAATGACCCAATTTTCAGAGCTGCTCAGCACCTGCAGCTCCCATAGACTAAAAAGTTGCAGCTACTCATTGTTTCTAAAAACTGCATCACTTTCACCCAAGTGCCTAAATATAGAATTAGGGGCCTAACTATAGAAACTGGGGTTTGAAATCTGTGGCCTAAATGACTCTTGCCTTAGGCCATACAACAAATTAGTGTCAAGACGACTCAAATGAAGAGCATTTATATTTCCCTAGCCCATGCTCTCTCTAGCCCATGCTGCCTCTACATACAAATTAGCTGATGAAGGGAAAAAATGGCTGTGCTTGTTTATCCTGCAGGTTTGAGCAACTTTTCTATGTTAACTGTTGATCCCCTGTAATTACATGATATTATATACGCATGATATAATTTAGGACCTAGTGGGCAAGCAAATGTGGTTTCTTTGCACACGGCTCCCTAGCGATGAACCAAGCCAGCTGCATTACAATGCCTTCCTATCTTCATTCACTTCACTAATTCATCTAGCCTGTTCATTTGTAAAGCAGCCAGATGGTCTTTTCCACAGAGGACTGGAAGGTGTTTTGGTCAGGAAGCAAATTTGTTCCACAGTTCTAATTATACTGATCTTTTGTGTCAAGTTCCTCATTTGGGCAGCTCTATTGGTGGTGGCAACAGACAGCAAGAATGCTAGCACAGACAGGGCACTGCTGGTTGATCTGGTACTTTTACTACTATGGTGTCTAGACTTGTTCTGAGCTTGTTAGATGAGACAGTCGTAAAAATGCTGGGGGCCTGTCTATACACATATTCCCAATGTGGGTGGAATTGTACCAATCTAGCGCAGTGGTGGGAAAATTTTAAGCAAAAGCTCAGTACAGATACAGCCTATGGGGCCAATTCTGTTCTCAATTACATTGATGGCATCTGGGCCTCCTGCACTGGAGGGGAGATAAATGGGATGATGTCACAGACCTTTATCATCTGTAATGTCCCTTATTTTAGAACTCTATGAACCCCATGCAGTGCAGTTGGGTTTTCCTGGGAGAAATGATGGCAAAATTTGGCCCAGTAGGTTTACAGAAGTAGAAAATACTCTTAGAGTAGAACGGGCTGTCCTCTCTGAAGCCCTGATCCAAAGCCCAGTGCTTTCAATGGACTTTGGATCAGAACCCAACTTTGCATGGGTTTACAAAGAGAAGAAAGAGGTGCCAGATGTGTGTGAGGTAAATAATGGAAGCCACTTAACACAGAAGGAAAAGTGCTGTGTGAAGATACATAGTCTGCTACCAAGAGTATGTGTAAGGGTCAGTAGGAGGGAGGCTAGAGTAAAAACCCCATATGCTCATAAGAAAGCACCACAGACCTACAGCCTGACACTACCAGTGAGAGTAGCCTGTGTTACCGCCCCAGGTAAATTCAAGAAATCTGCAGTTGCTGTAGAGGGAGCGCGGCTGGCGTTTTTACCACTTACCCACACAAAGCATCTGAAAAGAGACTGCAATGTCCAAGCCATTATGTCTCCCCGCTGGAGGTTAGGTCATATAAACATTAAGCTGCTGGGAAAATGGTTTGTGACTCTAGGCTCCCATGTGACATCTGTAGTACCACGTACGTGCCAGGGAAATTGCTGGTGCCACAAGAACTGACCACCCATGTTACTGAGGCTGGCAGTAGGCCAGAGAGAGTATGGATGAGCACAAGGAAACAATGGCACCAACCAACACACCCAGGAGCACGGAAAGGAAATGCATCCAGGATTCAGTGCACGGAGCACGGCAGAAGCACTGGCCACAGGATGGTTAAAAATACCCCTATATTCAAATACAATTCCACTGGAGAGATCAACTCACGTGCCTTCGAAAATAAGAAACACAGCCAGGTACCCATTTATCTATGTCTAGGCATTTCCATAAGGAGGAAGGAAAGAATGCCTCCCCAGGCAATCAGTCTGCTCCTGGCATAGCAACTATCACAGGGTGCATCTACACTTGTAAATTAAGTTGACTTAAGCTTGCTTAAGTCGACTTAATTTACCGTGCGTCTACAGTACAGTTTCCTTAAGTCGACTTAAGCAACTTGCTTAAGCAACTTAAGTTGACTTAAGCAACTTGCTTAAGTCAACTTAAGGAAAATAAAGTCGACTTAATGAAAATTAAGTCGACTTTATTAAACCTGGATTTAATTCGACTTAAAGCTTAAGTCGACTTTTTAAAGTCGACTTAAGCCAGTGTAGACCTGGGATAGCCCTACGTCTACTTAGGGCTACTCCAGGACTGCACCGCTGCCCTCCCTGCCGGGAGTGGGGGGGCACAGAGGGAGCCTGGCATGCCCCCCCACAGGGCAGGGCAGACCCCTGCCCACCCTGCCCCTATGCCCTGCCAGGGTCCCTGTCCCCCTTTGCCCCATTGTACCCATGTACAATGGGGCAAAGGCTGAGCCCCCTGGCACTGGGCAAGGGGTGTCTCCCCTTACCCCGTGGACCTGCCCTAGGTCCCCCTAGCCCCTAGAAGTCGACCTAGGCATCCAGTGTGGACGCTCTAGGTCGACTTTGTAAGTTCCCCCCAAAGTCGACTTAAAATGTAAGTGTAGACTCACTAAGTCGACTTAACTAAGTCAACTTAGCTAAAGTCGACCTAAATTTTCAAGTGTAGACATAGCCAAACCATTTCAATGATATCCACGCTCAGGCGCATTCAGCAACACAATTGTGGAAAGGCAACTGACTGGAAGAGTCTGCACAGCTCAGTGACTCTGATGCCTAATTGGGACACAAGTTCTTGGGAAACCCATCACTGTCCTGAGACCTATGGAACACACAGGCACCAAGTGTCTGGAATTCTTTCCTAGGAAAGAGACAGTTATAAGCACACCAAGCAGTTACCCTTCGGTCTCTATTGATGGTCGGGGACTATGCTGCTGGAGATAGTGGTGGCCGACTACAGAAACCTAACAAGGACTAAAGCACCTGAGGGTAAGAGAAGAACTGCTCAGAGCCACCAGTTCTTTATAAAAGAGTGCAGCCCAGTACCAACAAGAACAGGATACTAAAAGTGAGAGCACATGACAGTCATCACTAGATTTGCAACGTGTGTCCCAAGAAGGGAGGAAAAACGTTCATGGCAGCATTGCTGGCCAAATACCTGTGTTCATTACAAAGATATGCTCAAGGGGGTATGGCATGAATTCATATCAGGGGCTGGTGTCATGAGGTGTACAAACCACATGGGATCAGAGAAGAGAGGGGTTAACAATCTCTCCCAGAAACAGGGAATTAAATCAGCCCTACCCTGCAACTCCTGCCAGAGACATCAAGCCTGGAGGGAGAGGTCGCCAGCTGTATTTACTAAGGAGAAAACAGAAAATAAAAGGCTTCAGAAAAATGAGGATTATAAACCTGCAAGAAGGGTCTTGACACTCATAGCCAGCTATTTAGTTTCCCTGGGGAAGGCTCAATTCAGGCAGGCTGTTTAACCACTCAGTTAGGCTATGTCTACACTGGCAAGTTAGTTCGAATTAAGGAGGCTTAATTCGAACTAACTAAAGCCATGGCTACACTAGGCTTTAATTAGTTTGAATTAAGGACTTCCTTAATTCGAACATGCTATTCGAACTAAGGGTTAATTTGAACTAGTTAGTTCAAATTAACCAATGTGGCCATGTTAGTTCGAACTAATTGCTTAGTTCGAACTAACCGGCCCATTGAACTCAATGCAATTCGCTAATTCGAACTAAGCAAGTGCCATGAATGGCACTTGCTTAGTTCGAACTAAATTTTGCTAGTTCAAATTAAGTTAATTCGAACTAACTAAAATTAAATTCCAAAGGGGTAGCCGTGTTAGTCTATTGTAGAAAGACAACAGAGTCCTGTGGCACTTTTAAAGACTAACTCTGTTAGTCTTTAAAAGTGCCACAGGACTCTGTTGTCTAACTAAAATTAGTTCCAAATAGTTCAAATTAACTAATTCAAACTAACTTTAGTAAGTGTAGACATAGAGTGAGTGGAAGAGAATAATCAGGTCTCCTTGAAGACGGTGAAGCTTGCCTGAGTGGCAAGATAGACTGGAGTACCCAATGACACTGTCTGTGACTCCAGGGTTAGGCTGTTACAGTGCTTGAGGAGTTCACACCTAATACTCGGTTAGTGAAATTCAAGTACAGAACTCACAAGCAGTTTCAGTTTTGTGCTCTGCTTCTTCACAGTTTGTCCTGCGGTTGGTACTAAGGCTTGTAAGCTGCTCTGAACCACTGGACACTTGCTATAGAAGATCTTATGACCCATCTGGAGGTTCAGGGGGTTGTTTCTAATATTTGTGCTGAGGAGTGAGAAGAGCCATGAATCCACAGAAAAACTTCCTAGCTGAAAGTGTGACACAGACTTGCATACAGTTGGCCCGATACGAAGCATTTCAGCAGATTGGCTGTGTGGCTCATCTAATCAGCACTAAGAATTACATTGAATCACCTAGCTCAGAAGCACTGTTAGAGATCAGTAAATTACAGTAACAAGACAAGGTGGGTGAGATGTTGTCTTTTACTGGACCACTGCATGTTGGTGAGAGAACCAAGCTTTGCAGCTTACACTGAGCTCTTCTCTAGGTCTGTACTCTGTGTAAGCTCCAAAGTTTGTTTCTCTCACCAACAGACATTGGTCCAATAAAAGATCTCACCTGACTCTCCTTGTTTCTCTAATACCCTGAGATCAAAATAGCTACCACAACACTGCAAACCCAATTACAGGAAAGGCTGTTAATCACTGTACAGAATTTAATAGCAAGAATTGCTGATAAGGAAAATACAGTGACAACCATGGCAGCTGTGGCCAGCTACATAATTGAGAATCAGAAAGGCACATATAGTGTAAACTATGTAGGAGTGCAAGCTCTAGTTCTATAAGGGCAACCTTCACTGGCTGTATCTAGTCCCTGTCTGTCACGACAATCGAGGGGCAGCTGGGCCAAACCTGAGTGGTGGTGTGATCTTCTGCACCAGTGTTTTTTTGTTTTGTTTTGTTTCTTTGTTTTAAATTTTATTTTATTTTTCATTTTTATTTTGTTTTTCAATTTCTTTCACATTATTTCACATTTGCGAGAAGCATGGGACTCCAGCAATCATGACTGTATGATCAAGAGCCTCTTTTCTGATGGCTATGCAGATTAACTAGAATGAGTCAGTGAGTCACACATATGCTCCAGGCTTCACTGGAAAGCACGCTGCTAACTGCTGTGTCAGGGCTCACAGATAAACGGCTGCATGCTGTGACTGTCACGTTTACATATAGATGGCCACCTACAAATGCTCCTTCCACGCTGCCACACAGATAGCAGCAGGCACTGAATAAACACATACAGCACTGATCCTCGTATGTCTGCAAGAGAACTGGCATGTGGTGGAACTCCGAAATGCACTAAGTACTGTGATTTGCTGGGACAGGCCCTTGCCCTTAGCCACATGATCACTGCTGGACACGCTACCATACAGCCACGTGAGATGGGTTACAAGACTTACAGGCAACCTGTCTTCACATAACAGAGACATGACGAAGTGGGATTTTCTCCCATGAAAGCTCTCATGCAATAACTAAATGTGTTAGTCCTTAAAAGTGCTATCAGACTCCTTGTTTGTTTTGCTGAACTAGACTGACACAGCTGGAGCTTGTTAAGAGAGGTTTCCTAGAGTACATGTTAAGACACACTATGTATTTGGATGTGATGTATGCAAATATGTGACCCAAAGTCATCAACACCACAATGGTGACAACAGACCCAGTCTGTGGACAAACAAGGAGTCCTGTGGCACTTTTAAAGACTAACAAATTTATTTCCATCAGGGAACTCATTGTGAAGGATGGCAAGCCACACTGGCTACTCATATGTTGATCTGAGGGACACACTGACAATGAATAATGTGCATTTATCTCCTGCAATACATTTGCAAAGCTATACAGAAGAGCATGGCTGGAATACTGCCTTGCCAAAGTATGATTAAAATTTACCAGCCCAGATACAAAATCTACTCACTAAAATTCTGCTATTTTACTTGCCTACCCCTCAAAAAAGTTCTTGTCCAAGGCAAATAGGCAAGTAGAATTTTCTAAACCATTCATCCTGTATCTGTGGTGGATATGCATGGAGAAAGATACAGGAAGATTGATTGATCGACAAAGCACAAAAGCAAAAAATGCAAATTAAGCTGTCATCATAATGAATCCATTTCAATCCACGCAAGAATTCTGTGGAGCTCTTGAACTGATGTTCAGTATATATCACACACCAGTTCTGTTTGCTCGCACTGTGCATTCAGAGTCTTTACAGACAAATTCCTCTATAATCATTATTGAAAGAGTATGCCGGACCTGATAACACTGTGACTTCCAAGAAGCCATAATCTTAACATGATGGGGATGGGCCAAGTGGCAATGTTTCTCTGGGAGGCATTTTGTTACCTACACAACAGTCACTCTTGACCATAGTTTGTTTACTGGAGGAAGCAGGAACAGCACATCTGAAAACTACCTAGATGCAGTGAACATAACACATTATTTGTATTACAATTTGTAGCTGAGACCTGGCCCAACACAGGCAATGGACACTCATCTTTTGGAAGATAGAATTAGGAACGAAGAACACGCAGGGAACTATTTACTATGAACTAACAAGAGACAGAATAAATCAGGAATGTAGAGATGAGGTAAAGAGGATGTTGCATTGAAGAATAGTAAGTGCATGCTACACAGGGATTAATTCCTGCAAAATAACTAAGCTAGTTCAAAAATGTGTGATGCAATGTACAGTAAATGAGATGTGTAATATATACAAAGGGAGAAGGTTTCTGTGTAACTTTAGAGCTGTGATGTACTCAGCATCCATTCCCCCCGATCTGAGTCTGATCAACTCAGCTGTATGCCAAATAAAGATCCCTAGGGTCTAGTCGACACTGGGGGGCTAAGTCGACGGGAGATACACATTCTGCGTGCTGCAGAATGTGTATTTCCTGTTGACTTAGTCACATGTACTTACAGTGCTGTATTCACTCAGCACTCTTGACTTGAAGCGCCCGCCGGTCGACGCAGCCTCGTACTCCACTTGGAGGGATGGAGTTACAGAGTTGACCAGAGAGCACTTCCAGGATTGATTGAACGGGTCTACACTGGCTGCTCAATTGATCCTGTTGCATTGATTTGTGAGGATGGATGCAGTTTTTTCAGTGTAGATAAGGCCTAAGTGACAAAGGCTGGAGTTGAACTGAGTTCTTGGGAAGCTGAGTGGAAAGAGGTCTCAAAGGGAATCCCAACTTGTCTCAGCTTCCCTTCCCCATTTCAGCAGGTGCAGAGGACAGGAGCTGCCGTGTGCATGGTTCATGTAGCTCCAGGCCCCGCTGAGGGGCAGGGCCAGCGGGGGAGCAGCCGCAGCGCTGCATGCTGCTGGCAAAAAGCGTGTGTGCCAGGTTTGGCATGCATGCTGGGGGGTTGCCGACCCCTGTGTTAGCCATATTATTTCCTCTACTCATATGCTCACATCACTCTGTTAATGCACACTGTAGACAATAAAAATTCAGGGTGCGGAATAACAGATTAAGATAAATAACACAACACATAATACAACAGATTGATCTCTCTACATACTATTTTGATTTTATTTGGGCAATTAAGTACTTGCAATGAAAACCAAGAGATATCACACAAGACTGTGAATCAGTAGGTCCTGGGTTCTGTTTCCCACCACTGGCATGTTGTACGATCGTCAGCAAGTTACTTTACTTTTCCAGAGCTTCAGTTTGCAAATATGCAAACTGAAGATTGTGACACTTATCCACCCACAAAAGTGCTGAGAGAGCGGTAATTATTATTATTCTTTCTTGGGAGGAGAAAGCAAATTAATGCTCAATATCAGTGGAGTTTAGTTAAATCAGGGATGAATTGATTACTTGATTTAGTGGGAAAACATTGAACTTTTTTTCTTTAGACTTCTGAGAAATCCCTCATCTCTCGTGATACAGCTCCAGAAGTGGGTTAATACTTTTTCGCTGTAATGGCATTTTGTGTATGTGTGTGTGTGTGGGGGAGAGGGGGGCGCTGTGTGCAGGTAGTGAAACAACTGGGATGGTCCTAGCTAGAGCAATAATAAGGTCATTACCATTTTCTGGGTTGGATGGTGTGTGTTTGGACATGTCTTGCTGATTAAGGTGTTTTATTTTCCCTTTGATGTATGTGCAACTCTCATAAACTTTAATGGGAGTTACATCAGTGCCGGATGAGAGGAGAATTGGATCCATCCTCCATATGGGAAAGAAGTGGAGTAAGGCTGGTAGACTCTGGCTGATGAAATTTAGAGCTGGAATTTACCTTGCATTCCATCTTATGACCTTCCTGTCCCCACCAGCTGCCATTTCAAACACTAGCCACTTGTTTGACATCAGTTGAGGGTGGATTGATGCCAGGAAGACGACTCAGCTAGGAGGCTGAAGAAACTAATATTGGGGAAGGGAATACGAAAAATAAGATTCACCATTGCAGTCCTGAACTGTCTTTCCTTTCACCCTCCTATTGCTTTGCCGGAATTGCCGCTTTACTTCCCTTACTCTTAAATCATTCACCCACTCAGTTAGTCCTTGAATTTCCCTTCCACATCAGGGTTGCTTGAATCCCTCTTCTGCTGTTTGAGTCTCCCTCCCTAGATTCTCTGTGCTATCCTGTTCACCTGAATCCCCAGCTCCACCATCTGCCCCACCCTTTCACTGACAGGTACAGAAGGAGAAGAGGGACATCCCCCTCCTTTCTACTCTGAGGATCAACTTCCATTGGTGGAAAGTCTCAACTGCGTATGCTCTAATGTCTCCACTTAGTGTGGGAGCTGGTACTGGCAGTGTCCTAATCTGATTTCTCACGTGTGTTATCTATGCAGGTTCTATATACTGGTACCCATCACTGTAGTATCTGAGCACCATATTGCTCCTGGGACTACACTGGAAAGAAAGTGCAGGCTGGGAGGGTCTTTAAAAGAGTCACCTACAGCTCTTGTGGCATCAAGTGCTTTCTGACTGGCAGGCTAGTTGTGGTTCAGGTTTGCCCCACTATCACTACATCAGACTTGGCCTCAGCCTCCATACACCTATAGAACTGACTGCTACCAGCACCTGTCTTTCTCCTCCTCTCTTACAGACTCCCATGTTCAGACTTCAAACTCATCCTTTAAAATTCTCTCTTGGCTGAAAGGGTCCTGAAGCTTCCAGGTATCATTACAGTGGATACATTTACCGGTATGTATTTTTCCTACTGATTTTCAGAATTGCATGCAAGCCTGTAAAAAGCCCAAACAATTAAATAAGCATCTTCTCAATATTGTAAAGTTTTATCTGAGCTTGTAAAACACAAATGGCTATAATGTAAAAAAAAAACAAAACCCAACACCTCCCCCAAAATTTGCATGCAATAATGCTGCGTGAAGTATTCATTACTCTGCATTTTCAATGTAATAAAAATTTTGCAATGTACTCTGCTGGCTTCATTACTTTGCATTTGTGTAATGCCCAAAGATCTTGCCAGCTATGACTCTGGTCATATATCCATGGAGATTTTGCCATTGCCTTCAATGGGAGCAAGATCAGAGCCCTAAATATACAAATCAGAAGGAACCCTTCTTTCTTCCACTCTAGTTTGAGTTGTTGAACAAGATAAGGGAAACTCTACCAAAGCACAGTCTCAGACAGGAACAATATTACAAAGAACAATGAGATGTATAGTCCATCTTTCATTCTTCTACGACCCATGTGGTTATTTCTGAGATCTCTTGTTTAAGACCAGTGATTACTGATTTTACATTTATTTGGCCACTCATCTCCAAGCTATGTGGACACCATACAAGGCTAAAGATCTCAACAGAGACCAAAGTTCATACTTTGCTCCTTGCCAATCAACAGCATGGGCTTTCAGTAGAGCTGGTCAGAAGTTTTTTGACAAACTTTTTTTTTTTTTTAATTGAAAAATGCCTATTTGTTGAAACTGAAATTGTGCATGAAATAGGATGCACTTCAATGCATCTACCAAGTTGAAAAATTTTGGGGAAAAGAAGTTTCGAAAATTGTTTCAAAATGTTAGTACATTTAGAATAAAAATAGTTTTAAACAAAGAGAAAAAGTTCAAATCAAACAAAACCTTTGGAAATTATTAAAATGAAATGTTCTAATTGACCCAAACTGATTTTTTTTTTATTTGTTGGTTTGTGAGAATCTTCAAGGTTTTGACTTCTTCCTTGGATTCAGGGTGTGAAAAATGTTCCAAATCTCAAAATTCTCATAGAGCCTGAAAACCATTTCTTTCTCTGCTGTATTTGGTGTCTTTGTCCTGAAAAAATAACTACTGGCTAGGCAGAGTTCCTCATACATGGTCTCCTGTTAGGCTTATCAGAAGCTGATTTTCATGTTTTTATAATTCTGATGGATAATACTGAGGTTTATTTTTAATCAAGTTCCTATTTAGGGGATATTATGGGGGTGTTCAGACAATAATTATGTAATGACGAAAACAATGAGAGTCCTGTGGCTCCAACCCACTTTGTCAGATGCAGTAAATGACAGTAGACATCCAGATTAAAAAAGACAAAGCGTTATAACTATTAAAACACAAATGGCCAACATCACATGTGAAACTACACAAAGTAAATATCCTTAAATCAATCTGTAAAATAAGCTCTCAAGCAGCATTTATCTTATTTTGCATATCTGTAAATGTCAGTTATCAGCCATCAGTTTACCAGCATTACTGATCAAAATCTAAGCTACGTACTAATACAAGGCAACTCATTTATTATAATTCACCAAACAGATGGGAACAACTTCCATAACCTGGTTTTGATACCCAGGGTTTGAACGGAAATGATGACCTAGAGGTGAAAGACTTATCTTCTTACCAGCCACCTGAGCCACCAAGGCCCTTTTTAAGAGTACTATATTAAATCTTTGCTAAAGTGTTATAGATCTTGGCCCATTCGGCCACTAGATATTCCTACTGAACTCCCATGCAATAGTAACGTATTTGGGTTTGTGACGGTAAGAACAATGCATAGTTGGTCAGTGGGTTTCTCAAGTCTATAAGTTGAAACATATTTGAATAAGAGAAAAAGATAGCCATATCAATATCAGTAGACAATTGGTGTGCAAAAAATCTTGGAATTCTAGCTTTCATACAAGATTTTCTTCAGGCAGACAGGAACATGCTGGATTGGTTACTGGAACAGATCTGGCTTTAGAGATGTTTTCATTAAAATCTGGGATAGCATGCGTGACAGATATGGCAACTTCCTGCAGTATTCTTGGGAGATCTTACTGAATTAAGTTTAAGTATCTTCAGAGTCCATTGTGTTAAATGCAGAGGTTATGAACGATCAAAAGACTGCAATGAATAATGTGGCACTTAAGAATGGTCTTTTAAGACAATGAGTGTAATGTTTTTCTTGCGAAATATCTAGAAGGTGAGGAATGCACATTTCCCACCTCCGCTTATGAAAAAGAACGGCCGTTTTGAAGTTATACCTCGAGGAGAGGGTGTTTGTCTACTATTACCTGTTCCGGAAAGTTAGAGATCAAAAGCCGAAACTGTATTAAAGAAACAGGTGGATCTGCCCACTCAGTGTGTCTGTTTTGACCTGAGGCTGTTATGAGTTTGTAATCACAGAAAAACCCTTTGCCGGGATTTGAAGAACTGACTTCTAACAGAGCCCTTGTTGGACCTCTGTGTGTGTGGGTGTGGAATTCTGATAAATTTATTAGCATATCTGTAGGTTCTTTTATTGTTTTAATATGCTTTCACATTAAGAATAAATGTGCTTGCTTATAAAGGGCTGTGTGATAACTAGTTATAATTGCTGGCAATTACAACTGTTCATAGCCTTCAGAGAAAGAAAAAAGCACACACACTGGTTTCTTTAGGCAGTCTGGCTTGTTGGGGATATAACAGGGTAGCCAGAGAAAACCCTGTTCAGGAGGGAGAGAGACATAGCTGGCTTCTGCCCAAGAGAGGTGATGGCAGAGGATGCTCACAGGACTACGGACAAGGAATAAAAATGCAGTTCCCCTGAACTGTGACATTGTGTAGGTTTAAGGTGTCCAGATGTCCCAATTTTATAGGGACAGTCAATCCAGATACAGGGCTTAGTCTTATATAGATGACTATTACTCCCCACCCCATGCCGATTTTTCGCCATCTTTATTGACAGTTTCAGCCTTGGTGACCTCTGAAGATAGTCTCTGCAGGTCAGGGCTGAAGCAGTTTGCCAAGGTACTTCATGGAAAGTTCACACTGTTGTCACTGATATTGCAAGAGCTGGCACGTGCTATAGATACTGCTATACATACAGGCCCAAGTACAGTAGAACCTCGATTATCCGGGTTAATGACCGGCGCCTGTGAGCCGGAGATAATCGAAGCTCCTACTGACAGCCAACCAGCTGGGGGAATCGGGTGGCTGCAGAAGCTCCAGCAGAGCTTCTGCAGCCACC
>ML685783.1:769325-792317 GCA_007922175.1 Pelusios castaneus
CCACTTTCCTTCCCAACTGCCCCACTTTCCTTCCCAACTGCCCCACTTTCCTTCCCAACTTCCCCACCCTACCGCCAACTGCCCCACTTTCCTTCCCAACTGCCCCACCCTACTGTCAACTGCCCCACCAATGCCCCACGTCAGTGCCCCTCCCCGCCAAGCGCCCCCCACTAGCGCCCCGCCCTGCACCCCCCAGGCCCGGCTCGCCCCACGCGCCTGACGCAGGCGGCGCAGCGGCGTTGGCGGCGGCCCTCCCTGCGCGGGGCGGGGCGGGGCGGGGGCGGCGCTGCGGGAGGCCGCGGCCGGCGGCGCGGGGCTGTGGCTGGCAGGGCTGAGCGGGCCCCGAGCCGCGGTTGCCGGGTGCGGCGCCGCGATGCTGGTTCCCGTCTTCACCCTGAAGCTCAACCACCGGATCCTGCCCCGCATGGTGGCGCTGGGCAAGTACGATGGGACCCACCCGGGCCTGGCGGCCGCCACGCAGGCGGGGAAGGTAACCGCACACGGGCCCCCGCTCCCGCCCCCGCCCGCCGTCACGGGGCCCCAGACTGCTGCCTGGACACAGACACGGTCCTTTCTGAGACCCCCCCAGACACGGGGACACTCCCCCCCGGCAGTTCTCCAATCCGCCCCGTGGAGACTGCCCCCAATCCCTGCCTTGGGGGTCCCTCTGTCCGGGACACCCTCCTCAGACTCCCCGCTGCTCTGCACCGCAGGGACCCGCTGGAGGCCCCACCCATAGACACAGGGACTCGCCCTAGTCTCTGCTGCTGGGACCCCACCTCACAGAGACTCCCCTTCATCCCTGCTGTGGGAATCCCATGGGCCCCCCAGCCCTTGCCATGGGTACTCCAGGCACCCCTACGCACAGGGACTATGCCCCCCAGCCCAGGTGCAGCGTCTCCCCCAAGGCATCTGATGATTTCAGTGGGACTCGTGTCATGCCAGTGAAAATCAGGTCATTAATTCATATCCATAGTAAACATTGCTAAGCTCACAGTGGTACATTGTTCAGAGCAACAAGCACAAACCCATTTCTTTCCATGCCAACGGCAGCAGGCGTAAATGTGATGTCAGCTGCCACACCTTCCCTCACAGCCCTTCGCTTTCTTCAGAGGAAATGACTCCTCATTGTTTTCATACACAGAAACTTCTAGGGAAAAACCTCCACACCGAAAAATGCTCCTACAAGAATAAAGGAAAAAGCCTAATCTAAAAACGATTTTTGTCTGCCAGGATTTTAGTGTCAGCTAAAAGCCATGTTTTAATGTATGTGATTCTTATACACCTCTCTTCTCGCTGATGCATCCCTAATGGCTTTGGCTTATCTTTCTCCCCAGAAACTACAGTGAAATATGCTGTTTTCATCCCTCTTGTGGATGGGTGTGGCATGACAAAAGCCAGCTCAGCAAAAAATAAAAAAACCACATTCACACTTTCCTCCTTCTCATCCCCCATTTAAAGGATGTCACTTGAGGTCCAGGGAGCTGATCCTGCACAATCGGTGATGCCAGTGAGAATTTTGCCATTAACTTCAGGGAGAGCACGGTTTGGCCTAGAGGGGTTTGCATTTGATGTGACTTATTTTACTGGCACCTTCTGATTGTTGTTAACTCTCTCATTCTCGGAAGTTGGAAATTGAAACCATACAATAAATAAATGAAATGCTCAAAACCATAAAGCTTCCTTCCCCCCCCACACCTCCCCTTCAGTTCTGGTAGGGCTAAAATCAGATCTACCTTCAGTTGCTTATACCAAGCTTTTTGGGTCCTTATTTTCTGTAACTTCTTCCAGGGTCTGCATTAGTTGATGCTCCTAGCTTTTTCTAAGTAGCAGTAACAGAGAGAAATTGTCACTGATGCCCACAGGTTTCTTAACAGCTCTGCAAATGATTAGAGCCTTGCTAATTTCATTCTGCTACTACTGGAGGTAAGCAAGGAGCCTCAGAGGCACTGAAGGTATCTGCAGATGTAGAGACAACACTGGAAACTTAATTTTTTTAAAACAAAATATTAAATTTTGTATAAATGAATGGCTTAAATTCTCCAGTCCCCCCTGGTCAAAACAGTTTATCATTTTCTACTGATAGATGGGCAACTGGATTTTTCAAGTCACATGTTTTGTTATACGGGAAAACCTTATTAAGGGCAAGCACAAACTCAGTTTTAAACCCAGGCAAGGCATTTTAACACAATTATGTAGAATAAAATGTAAGCTGAAACAAACCTACAGAAGCATAGAAATGTTGCACTTAGGTGACTGCAATTTGCACACCCAGTTTATCCATGTAGTTTCCAGGTCTTATATTAGTATTATTTATTTGCATTATGTGTGTGTAAAGCACCAGTCAAGAACCAAGTGTTGGACTGTAGACATTTAGGCCAGCTTATAAGGCCTATGATTTTCTTTAAATATGTTGTATCACTAGCTAGCTACAGTGATAGCAAATCAAAGAATCAACCTGACTGGCTGAGGCCTTGTACTTGAGCTAAGCAAAGGCAAAAAGCACCAGAGGCAGCCATAGACTGGGAAGCGTGCAGTCACATCCACACATTCCAAACACATCAGGTCAGAAGGAGCCAACACCTCAAGAGCATCATACTTGTGACAAAATTTACATTTTGCATTGTTTGGTCATCCTGATATCTATTGCTCTGTCTGCATCCTTAATTGTTTCTGTCTGTCTTGTAATTAGTTGTAGAAAGACAACAGAGTCCTGTGGCACTTTTAAAGACTAACAGATTTAGTAATCGCATGAGCTTTCGTGGGAGAAAATCCCACTTCGTCAGATGCTTCAAAGTCTTTAAAAGTGCCACAGGACTCTGTTGTCTTTCTACAATAGCTTCTACAATAGACTAACACAGCTACCCCTTTGGAATTTGTAATTAGTTGTAATCAGTTAGGGTGGTGGGGTATGATTGGGTGGAGGATTATATTACAATATGGTAAGATTGGTTCTTAAAATATCAAAGAAATGACTGGTTAAAATACATTATAAAAACTAAGGTAAACCAGGAAGGAGGAGGAAAATTTACTGGGGGGTGAGAGGTTTGCTGGAGGGGGGATTTATTTGGAAGGCTGGAAATTTACCGGTAAGGGAAACTTATTGGTGTAAAGGACTATGGGGTCCTAATGGATGCTTGTGTGGAAAAGATCCCAATAAACCTGTCGTATTGCCTGCTGCTGGACTCTGGTCTTCTGCTCCTGTCAGTGAAGCAAGAACTGAAAGGACTTGGGAGGGTCCTAACACCATGCATTGTGCTGGGCACTGTGTGCACATAAAATAGTAGATGATCCCATCCCCAAAGGCCTTGCAATCTAAATAGACAGGGTAGGGGAAGGGAATATAACATAGAGACAGTGATGGCTTGCAAACATAATTTTTCCCCCTTCTCTTTTGGAGAGGGTGAGGATTGTGTGGGCATTTTATTAGTAAAACACAGGCAACAAATGCATTCTAGTGTATGAGTAGGGGCGTTGTACCTTTGTCCTCATAGTTCTGGTTTTAAATCCATCGGTTCCATTTGCAAAGCAACGATCCTAGCCCTGAATCAGAGTTGCTTGAGTGTACACTAACACTCCTGCAGAGCTCCTTCAATTGTAGTGGGACTTGAGTACACACACTGCTTTGGCTGTGTGAATCTGATTGCAGTATTCTGACCTAAAATGACCTTTGGATTTTAACACAAGAAATGGGAAAGTAAACACTGTTCTTAGGCAATTGTGTTAATTGGTCTTGGATTTCTTAGTCATAAAACATCTAACCTTAAAGAAGAGGTAGAGAAAAAGGAGGCTAATGATTTTCCAATAACATGCGATATTGTGCTGCTTGCATGAAGCACCTAAATTACTATAATAGCCCTGTTTTTGCTAATACAATTACTAGGAGAGATGGGGCATAACTTTCTTGTTGTTTTCAAAATAATTATTCTAAATAGTAGAGACAAAGTGGTTGAGGTAATATCTTTTACTTGACCAACTTTTACTGGAGAGGGATGCACTTTCAAGCCACGCAGAGCTTTTCTTCCAGTCTAAAGAGTTCTGTGTGGCTTGAAAGCTTGTCACTCTCACCAACTGCAGTTGGTCCAATAAAAAAATCACCTCTCCCACCTTGTCTCTCTAATAATCTGGGGCCAATACGGCCACAACTACACTGCATGCAGCATTTTAAATACTCGACAGTCTCAATTTTCAAAATGGCTTTAACAACATAACAGCTCTGCAAAGGTGGCTCAATTGCACTTGTCACAGATTTTGTAAATTGCTGGTTTCATAGTGTAGAAGGTATAGAAAAGAAGCGTAAGAAGCAGCAACAGCAAAAAAACCAAAACCCCATGTCCATTTCTCTTTCCTAGACTCCAGAACTGGTGCCTGAATACCGAGACTGCAACTCTTTATTGCTTATGAATATATGTCATGGCTAGCAGGATCGAGAAGAATCTTTGAAATGTACATTTTGTTTTCACAGGTTTTTATTCATAATCCTCATGCCCGTGGCCAGCATGTAAGTGCAAATCGTATGATGCAAAGCAGCCAGGATTCTGATATTTCTCTTCTCAACATTAACCAAGGGGTCAGCTGCCTAACAGCAGGAGTGCTGAATCCCCAGCTTGGCTATGATTGTCTTCTAGTTGGAACACAAACCAATTTGTTGGCTTACGATGTGTACAACAACTCGGATTTGTTTTACAGAGAGGCAAGTTAATTTCACTCTTAGTCTTCATGTCTCTTTGGTTCTTCCTCTTTTTCTTTCTTGATTATAAACCAATGTAGAAGTCGCAAATTCTGTTACTTTATTCAGTTGTTATGCTTTGCCTTTTGTAAATCAGTGATATAATTAGATTCAGGACTTCCTGGGCAAAGAATTTAACAGATTTTGAAAATCAGTAATATTTTAAAGAGGAAAGTGTAATGTTAACTTGACACATTGTGAGAGAGTTGTGGGTTTTTTTGAATGTGCTATACCACTTGCAAGTCAAAACTTAAAAGTCTTTGGAAGTATTTGAAGCTCAAATAAAATAATATTAGAGTAGAATTATATATTCCAATGGTGATTGCTATCCAAGTCTGCTTAGAACAGCATTTTGGAAAATCTAGGGCTTTGTCGTCGAATCTCACATTTTGTAGGAAAAATGTATAACATTACATTATTCCGGTAAACAGTTCTTTATTTCTCTGTTAAATATCTAAAACTAATTCATTAAATATTTCATCATTTTCTTTGCTTCTTTTAAAAATAGAAACAAGGTAATAAAAGATAAATAGATTTAAAAAAAAAGACAAAAAAGGCTGAGGGGATGGGGAAGGAAGTTTGTCATATAAGGTTAACTACCAGCATGAGTAATTGCAGACTAATCTTCATCCTACTGAATGTGAGTAACTGGGTTGATGTCCCTTAGTACTGCAACCTCTTCCCATTGTTTGTTACTCTCCCTTGTTGTGTCTCGTCTTATAGTTAGGCCACAATCCTGCATTTGGATCTGTCTGACCACAGGGGTCAATCAATGGTGATATGATCACAAGATCGGGGCCTTCGGCCTCCACCCCCCAGTGAGATGCATGTGAGTGAAAGGGTTTGCCTGTGCGCAAGTCCCACTGGAGTCTAGAAGCCTTTGCACATGCATGAGGGAGCACGTGCACACATCTCATTGCAGATTGGGACCTTAGATTATAATAAGATCTTTGGGGCGGTGAACGTGGCTTTGCTAAGTAATTCACAAGTAACACCCTTTTGGGCATGCTAAAACAATAACTACTAGAAATGTAAAAATCCAGGTTACTTTCTCTTACTGCCCTACAATGGACATAAATAGAGCCAGTTTTGTACCTGTACGTGGCTGACACGCTCAGTAGGTTATAAAGACTGTGACACATTTTTGAAAAATCCCTAAAAGTTGCATTTTTGTCACGAAGCCATAGATGTGACATACATACAACCTTCATCATATACAATTAAATACAGCATAGGTTTTGCTGTTTATGTTTCAAGTTTGCAGTTCATTACCTCTGATTTGTTTACTTTCTGGATATTGGTTCAGCCTTTTAAACTACAGGCACTTTATAGTAACTGATGAATGACTTCTGGGTTATTACATATTAGGTTAATGAACACTGGATGCTTTCTCTTTGATGCATGTACTGTATGCATATGTATATCTGAATCTTTGCTATGTTTCAGTATTCCTTTAATGTTTTGGTGCAGGTTACAGATGGAGCTAATGCGATAGTACTTGGAACGCTAGGAGATATTTCATCCCCTCTTGCTATTATTGGCGGAAATTGTGCTCTACAGGGCTTTGATCATGAAGGAAACGATCTTTTTTGGACGGTAAAGATACACGCAGTCCTTTTGACGTTTCTACAGTATTGTTTTTGGTAGATCCAAAATTCCCTTGATGTTTAATAAGATCAATAATAATTGGATTTTTGAATAGCTCAGAAATCTTTCTTAATATAAACTTCATTATCAACTGTATATATTTGTAATTTGCTCATTGTATCCAACAATCTGAGCCTGAACAAACTGTATGATAATAGTCTTTGTTCTATAGACACTAAGAATATAAAAGTAGTTCTGATAGGCTCAACAAGCATGAATATTGATGACTCTTTTCTTTTATTTTTAGGTTACTGGGGACAATGTTCGTTCATTAGCATTGTGTGACTTTGATGGTGACGGGAAGAAAGAGGTTGGTTTGTGGTGGATGGTTTTTCCGTGAATTCAGCTGTAGTATTGTCCTGAAGTGAATTTATTTTGAAAGAAATTAACTCAATTATTGTATTTGACTCCTTTATGTGGCTGGTTAGATTGATCTCTGCTTGGAGCTGTAATTCTTCCTTAGGCCCTGATCTTGCAAAGATTTATGCATGTACTTAACTTCATGTCCTATGAGAAGCCTCAGTGGAACTAGTCGCAGTGTGTAAAGTTAAGCGTGAACATAAGTCTTTGCAAAATTGGTGTCTTGCTTTGGATGTGTTGATCACTAATTGTAACTCTGACGGTGGTTTTGGCAGTGTGTATTTTCTCTCAAGTCCAATTAAATATGTCTAAAAAAAATACATAAAGCAGCCAGATTGCTGAACACCAAAGTGTCTGATATATTTAGATATCTTTTAAATGGCAAACAAACTGTTAATTAGAAACCATTTTATTCATTAAAATGGACAATTGTAAAATTGCCTTTCAAATAATCTCATTATGTTTGGACTTGTTTTTGCTAGCCATTCTTAAATCCAATCACAGTGCATCTTTTCAATAATGACAAATGATTAACTGTTACCCTCTGCACTGGTGTAAGATTGAAAATAATTTTAACAACCTTCTTGCTGTTGAGATCATGTAGGGCAAAGGCAGGGAAAACTGTTGTGTCCAGATGGTGAAATTTACAGTATATGAGTGGCCCCTTGTTCCTATTCAGTGCTCTGCATGACTGTAGGGATCCACCCACATGTTGTAAATTGCAGGATCGGGGCCTTAAACGTAAACTGCAAAGAAAACATGTTTTCCTAACATCCTTCAAATGTGAGTGTATAGGCTATTAAATAACTGTGCTAATGTCTACTTTCTAAAGCATAGTGTTTCTGTCTCTTATTGATCTTTGCATTTTATAATGATCATTTCCTTGTTCTTAATCCTTATCTGGGAAAACTTAATTTTTAATGAGCTAAAGACTTGCACCATTGATACATGCATACCATTGATGAAATCCAAGCTTCTGCTCATCCGTGATCCAGTCTTATAAATATATAAACCCTTCACCTACATGGAGTCTTACTGAAGTAATCTATTTGCAGGATTGGGGTCATTGTCAGTTTACTTGCCTCTCTTTCTCCACCTTATTTGCTGGAACTGAGGGGGCTGGGGACAAGTAAAGCAATGTATTATGGAGATGATTCTAGACTAGCAAGGTCCAGTGGAGAATGGTACCAAAGAGGGGAGGATTAGACCTGAATTGTATTCCTGGCTCTGCCATTGATTCACTGGACAAGTCACTCAACTTCTTTACTCCAGTTTCAGTAAAATGGAGGTAATGATGTTTGCCCCTCTTTGTAAAGTGGTTTTCCACATTGCTGTGTTCATTCTTTAACACTCTTCGTATGCTGCAGGAAAGGAACTGAGGAAACTGAGTGCATGAGCAGTAAGAACCAGGTTCCAAGTCAGCAGTGTCCTGAACCTTGTGCAATTATTTATGCTTAATCAGAACAGTAGCATTTTTGCACTGGTGTAACCTATAGAAGGTTCAGGGCAACAATGAACAAGACCCTTGGATAGGTTGATTTTGGGTCAGCGTAGTGAAAGAGGCCTTTGAATGTGGTATGATCAGTGATATAAAATAAAATGGTAGCCAGCTGTCTGCTTATAGGAGCTTGGTTAACACTTGGCGATGAAAATCATGGGCATTCAATCCACATGACTTTTGAACAATTGCAGCCGACTTGCAGATTCCCTACCTCCACACAGAGGATATTATTTATCTTACTTATGTAACTACAGCTCTGAATGCTAATACTGAGTCATGGACAATGATACAAGAATATATTCTGGCAGTAACAGAGTGCTTTCCCACATCCTTGCCTTAGATATTTCACTATGCATACTTAGAATCTAGACCGCCAAACCAGATGTAAATACTACATGAACAGAAAGAGACTATATGGCACGCTTTGATCCCAAAGCACTTCATAAACTTCACATCACCATTAAACACTCTTGAAGATGGGCCTAGAATATCGCTCATTCAGTAAAAGCTTTCTGTTTGCCTCTGAATTCTTAACTGTCTTTGTTTCTGTGAGTAAAACTATTTTAGGATTCTTTCTTTCTAGCTTCTTGTTGGGTCTGAGGATTTTGACATCAGAGTTTTTAAGGAAGATGAGATTGTGGCAGAAATGTCAGAAACAGAGGTAAGTTATTTCTAAGCAGTGTTTATTATAAGCTCAGATGGGATACAAAATATTGCCCACCATAAATCTACAGTGGCTTAGATTTACTAAAATGACCAATTGAGTTAATTACTTAATCTCACCTATTTTATTAGTGCTTTAAAATTTACAATTTAATAATTGATTTAAGCCATCTGGATTGTGATTTTTGCTGTGCTGTTTTTCAGATAGCCTGCTAGGTTTTTAAAAGAAAATACTTGCCAGAAAATTAGGGTCCCTTTCAACCACATTGAAATCATTGGAATGATCTCATTGTCTTCAATTGGCTATAGGCCAGACTTTCAGTCAGAAGCTTTAAGCAATAGAATTTATTCAGCCACAAAACTTTCCCCCAAAATTGTAGGATAGGCAAGGGTAGGTCATGGCTAAGAAGTTGATTCCTGTATCTCTAATGCAAGAAGTTGAGCAGTTAATAAGACAACTTCATTATTTTGTGTTTGTATCATTTCAGAGTAGTGGCCCAGATTTTCTGGGACTGCATTGACACAAACATGAGTAAGCAGCTTGTGGATGCACGAATACAGATTAAGCATGATTAGATTAAAAAAAAAATCATGCTGTATGGACAGAATTGAAGATTGATTGTTGTAACCAGGTCGGATAAGAGTGACATGCACCAGTTAAAAGACATGGCTTCACCTGTAGCATAGACAGGGCCTAAATTACAGTTGTTGGATACGAGGGAATGTGAATGGGTAGCAAGCAAGAGGACACTGGGGTTGTCGCTTTTCAACTTAGTTTGCAGGGGGAGGAGCCTCATGATTAGGGATTGGTTGGTTTTAGGGGGGAAAAATGCCTTGTGGTTGAATTTAGAAATATTCTTAACTCTGCCATTGCTAGGCTTGCAGTAGATTGAGAAGGACACTTTTTAGAGACTTCCCTTTGTAAAACTGAGAACTGTATTGTGGGAAGAAACTTGCTGCTGGAGATGGGATAAAAGGCTTAGCTAATAAACCACTTACCAAAGAGCTAATAGAGCTAAAGAAGGGCAGTTTGTTGGAGGAGAGTGGCTAGAATTAGAATTTAACAGGATACCCTGGCCTGGAATATTTTATGCCATTTGGACTTTGGAAATAGTTAGGAATGGCTGCTAGGTTAGCTGTTCTCAGCACTTCCCCAGTGCAGCAAGAGCATGATTTAGCTCATAAACGTGTGTAGCATTGAGCAGAAAACATCTATTAAAATGCCTAAAGCTGGTAAATTCCTGAAACTTGCATTAGATATTAACTACAATGTTATGTTCTGGAATAATACCCTCGTTTGTAGTTAAAGTGCAAATTGTACGGAGTTAAGACTAGATCAAGCTCATACATGATTTATTTCTTAACTTACCTGTGATTCATGTTTTAAAGCCATTCTTACAGATTCCTTAAAAAAGCTTGTTCTTATCACTCTAAATTAAAGGGACAATCAATAGCCCATAAACTCTTCTTTGGAGAAAGGTCAAGTCCATGGAAAATGTTTGCTTGATGACTTTTATACACTCTACTCATTTAAAAGACTAGTGTTTTGTTTTTTTAAATATTGTTTGTGATCCACCACAGCAACATGTAACCTTTAGGTGATGCTGTACCAGAAGGGCTAATGTGATCCTTAGATGTATAAATGAGACTATCGAGTAGGGGTAGAAAGGTTATATTTGTCATATTATACCTCTGTATTTGGTACTGGTATGATTTCTACTATAATATTGTGTCCAGTTCCAGTGTCCAACAGTTGAGAGATGTTGATAACTTGGAAGAAGTTCAGAGGAGCCATGTGAAAATTAAAACGATTGAAAAACAGGCCTTACAGTGATAGAGTCAAAGAGCTCAATCTATTTTGCTTATCAAAGAGATTAAGAGCTGACTTGATTAGCATGTAAGTACCTAAATTGAGAACAGAAATATGATAATAGAGGGTTCTTTAATCTAGCAGGCAAATTTATAATAAACCCAAATGGCTGGAAGATGAAGCTAGACAAATTCAGACTTGAAATAAGGTGCAGATATTTAACAGTGAGGATCATTAACCATTGGAACAACTTACCAATGGTTGTGGTAGATTCTCCATCACTGGCAATTTTAAAATCAAGACTGAATGTCTTTCTAAAAGATGTGCTGCAGTTCAAACAAGAATTAATTCAGGGAAGGTAGGGCAGGTTGTTACGCAAGAGATCAGACTAGCTGATCACAGTGGCTTTGTCTACACTAGAAAAGTTAAGTCGACTTTGTTAAGTTGACTTAATAAGGTCGACTTTAAGTCGATTTAACAAAGTCGACTTTACGTTTTCTAGTGTAGATATACCCGTTGTCGACCTTCTTAAGTCAACTTAAAGCATTAAGTCGACTTAATAAGGTCGATTTAGGCGCTAATCCCCGTCCACACTGGCTTAAGTTGATTTAAGCCCAGTGTAGACAGGGAGTAAGTTAGGTCGACTTAAGCCTCCTTACGTTGACCTAACTTGTAAGTGTAGATGCACCCCGTGATTCCTTCTGGCTTTGGAACTGATGCAGCTCTATTTCTCATTTGGCATCAGAACACTTCTCATATTCATGTTGAGGGGCTACTCTAATAGTTAACTTTTTTGTGGTGTATCTAGGAAGAAACAGGTTGCATTATGGGAATATTATAGCTCTAGAAAGCATTTCCCTGGTTCTGCATTTATGTTTATTAGTATTTTATTATTTCTGTAATGATATAGAGTAGATATTCACCAGTGTTCCTTCCCCTACAAGAGCTTGATCCTGGACACAAACCTTTGTTTAATCTCATTGATTTAGGCCTGAAGAGTTTTGACAAAGGTTTTCCACTGTTGCTATACTGGGCCAGGCCCACCAGTGTTAGTAAAACTGGGCCACTGGTTTGGACTAGGCACTAACAGCCATTTGTTAGACTTTTGTCTAACCAGGATGGGTCTAAATGACACCATGTTATAAACACCAGTAGCCACAGGCATTTTCTCTACATTTGGGCTGCCTCTCACTCGCACAACACTTTTGCCAAAGAATCTTAGAAAGAGGGATGAACTCATAATGATTTTAAACTAATCTTTGGTGTATCTACTATATTAGTGTTCTTTAAGGAGCAATGTTACCCCAGCTAATTTGGGACAGAAACTTTTGTGTATTCTGTTCTGTTACTTTAAACTCTAGAAGTAGAGATGTGTTCTAACACTTACATATTCTTTTTCAGACCATCACAGCACTCAGTCCCATGTATGGCAGTCGATTTGGCTATGCTCTATCTAATGGTACAGTAGGAGTTTATGACAAGGCAGCCCGCTACTGGAGGATTAAAGTTAGTACAATCAAATATGTTCTGAAGAAAGAAATCAGAATATTATGGCTGAGATTCTCAAAGCCAAATCACAAATGTAGGTTTTCAGTTCCTGTTAAATTTAATAGGAATTAGGTGTCCAAATCTCTTGGTTTTGGAAATCTCAGCTATGTATACTATGGAACTGGTTTATTTTATATATATAAAAATATAACAGTACAAAATTAATAGCACATCAGTTAACTTCTACCCTGCTGGGTCTGTTGCTATTGGACTACCATGAGGAGTGCAATCATATGAGGGATTTTGAGTTCCCTGTTCATACTGGGTTCATCCAGTGGATATACTACTGACAAATATTTCAAAGGTACAATCATTTTACTTGGCCTTTGTGAGGGACTTGCAGCATTTTTTATAACTCCAGCAGTGCTGCTGGTAGGCGTGTTGGTGATCAGGAAGTGAGTATGTTTCTATTACTGGTCTGCCCACAAAGAAGGTCAGAAATCTCACATAACGGCTTCCATATGATTTTTGTAGTGGTTACAGCACCTGAAGATAAGGCTTTGGGAAAGGGCAGCTAACAGAATGCTGCCATTCCCAAGACTTCCCTGAACAGAGGTTGATCTCATATCTAAGGACTCCACCCACCTTGTACAATTTTACACAAGATTTTTTTCAATACAAATGGGTGTGTGTCTGGATTGGTGCTGATTGGCCAAAGTGAAATGTGTTTTAACAAGAATACAGTAAACTAAATGTTAATGGAGTAGAGCTTCATAGCCAACAGGTGGAAATACCTGTTGGCTCATCTGGTCCATTTCCCAGAGATCAGCACAGCTTTGGTCCTTGCCCAGTATGTTTCCAAGTACTCTAGCAAGTGTAGTTTTAAATATCTGAAGTAAGGGGGCTTCCCCGTGTTTTGCTGAGGGACTTATTCCACAGCCTAACAGATCTTGCTGCTTGGAAGAACCTTTCCTGATACTTGGTTTAAATTTTCTTAATCGTGCTGGCTGGAACAGCTGTGAGATTAAAAAATCAGGTGGAAATGATTTTCATTGTGCTAAGGGGATTTCCTACCTGCAAACAGGATTTATAAGAACTCTGGAACTGTAATGCCTGTCTTGAAGAATCAGGTTCTTGTATGGTTCACTGTTTTTGTGGGAGGAGGCAGCCATGATCATGCTCTTGGGTGGAAACATGTTGGAGGGAAAGTTTGCACCATTGGAGAACACTGGCCTGTATCTTTAATGAAGGGGCTGAGTTTTCAGTGGCACGTGACTTACACATAGGGATGCCCAGACATGCTGCTAGGAGACATCTTGTTACTTCCTTATGTAATCTATATAAATACATATTCCAGTATCAAAAGTAACAACTATATGCATTTGTTCTTTGTTTTTCCCCAGTCTAAAAATCATGCAATGAGCATACATGCATTTGATCTTAACTCTGATGGAGTATGTGAATTGATCACTGGATGGTCCAATGGGAAGGTGAGTTTAAATGGAGAGAAAATGAGTAGTTGTCAATCAAGAGATTGCATTTGGACAAAAATATTTAGTTGTATAAGGCTGAACAGGAAAACCCTCCAAAAGACTAACTGAGCTTTGAAGAAATATTACAAGGAGCCTGGCTCAGTTTATGAATACACTGTCAAATACACAGTCATTTACAGGAAGATCTTCCCCTGAATACTTCAAAATCAATTGCTAAGGTATAGGAGGTTGTTTCTAAACTAATGGAGATTGTATAATATATTTCAGTTCTTTTGGGTTTCTACTTTCACTTCCATCTGTATATATTGAGAACATCCAATATTCTTCTCCCATGTTTCTTGGATGTTTTTAAATTATAAATGAAGGAAACTTATTTGATAATAGTGAAGGTAGATTCAATCAACCCGAGGGTTACTATCACTCAATAATAAATCCATCACACATTTGGTAATATAATCAATATGTAAACTCATGTAAAACTCAATTCTGTTCCCTTTTAACATGGTTGGCATTGTCACTTGCTGGAAATGGCTGATCTAGCTGCCAGGTCTCCCATGGACACCATTTGCCAATGTTTTCTTGTAAATCTCCACCTCTTTCACACTCTCCTTTCATCATCCCAGTAGAATTTGATTTCATGTGCCTCCAGCTAGCAATCTAGAGCCCCAGGATTCACTGGAACCTATGGGCTGAAGCTGCTAGAGTTGACACAATGTTGTTGTGTAGGAAACCTTAACACACTTATTCCTTCTTTGTTTATCATTTATGGTATCTTCCCTGGTCATTGCTTTGAAACAGTCTCCAGTTCATACAAAAACACAGCTGTGTCCTGTGCCCTGGAAAAGCAAAGCTATGTGGAACTTAAAAATTCCCCCATGGAATATAATTAAAGGTCATGATATTTGTGCATAAAAGTAACATCCTTCATCAGACAAAGGCTATGAATAAGAATGGAGACTGTAAATGCGGCTTTAAGGTTACTTATAGTTCAGTCCAGTCATTGCTGTTTCTGTAGTATGTATCACCTTGACAGCACAGGCTTGCAGTTCCCTTCTCTCTTTCTCTTCTTTTTACTTGTCTCAGGGGAAAGTCTGTCCAAGGAGCAGCACTTTCTTACTTGTGTGTCTGGATCTGTCATTTCACTGATTATTGATTTTTAGTGGTGGTTTCTTTATCTGATTAACAGATCTGCAGTTTCATAAGTGCAGCAAAATTCCTTAGTTAACATTCCAGCGTGCTGCATCATTTATACAGTGAGGTTAGCTTTCATCTTCATCCTGCATCTTGGGAATGTTCTTTATTCCAGGTTGATGCACGCAGTGACCGAACTGGGGAGGTCATCTTTAAGGACAACTTTGCGTCTTCTATTGCAGGACTGGTTGAGGGGGATTACAGAATGGATGGTAACACCCAGTTAATCTGCTGTTCAATTGATGGTGAAGGTAAGAGCTTTCAAAAATACTTTCTAGCATCAATGTATTAGTTTAAGCTATGCAGAAATCTCACCAGAATTACCCACAAAGCATTAGTACTAATGCATTCTATTGTATTGAACGTCCTCTACCTGCTAAATGTCTTTTGGGTCTCCTTGTATTTTTGCCTCCCAAATCTGTCATTGTCCTTTGAAAAATCCAGGGAATAGAAAGATCAAGCTTTCTGCAAATAAGATTTTGAATACTGTCTCCTGAATGATAAACAATCAAACTTGATTTTTATATGATGACCCAGTGGATCTACAAAATTCATTCACTTAACGGAGGTGATCTTCCACTAATAGTGAGCCAAAATTGTACTCAATACATGCAGGCATATGTCAAGCCATGTTGTTAAAGTTGATTAGCGAGGGAAACAATAAATATGTGGGATCTCTTCAGCTCCTTGGTGACCTTCTTCAAGAAGGTCTGAAAGAGATTTAAAAAAAAAATAAAATAAAATGTTTCCGCTTGGTTTTTTAATTAGCAATTTAGGAAATTGAAACCTTATGTTTCATGGAAGATAATGTAGTTGATCTTGTAACCTTATATCGTCAGATACTAAGGAAATAAAACTTAGCTGAAATGGGAGGTATTTTTTATTCAAATTGTTTAAATACATCTTCCCATCTGATTATATAAATAAAGATAGTTGAAGGAAAGGTTCCGAGGTGACTGTCTTAACCATTGGACTGAAACATACTCAGTAGTAACACAGGAGCCTGGCACAGCTTATTTGGAACACAAGTCCAAACATTTAAATAACCCTGAGCACACCAGTCTTTATGTGTACCCCTGAGTGTTTTCACCATACATGATTAGGAGAACCCCAGCTGTTTGGGCATGTAAGCCTTTTTTGCTGGGGGTGGAAGGGTAAAGAGCCAATGAATCAGGCCATGTTAATAAGGCCACTCATCTTGCATTATGCAGATGAAATTCACTAAAAACCATCTTAGAAAACTCATCTGCAGGTGCCGTTGACTTCAGTAGGCTGCCATGAGTTTCATATCTTCATTCAAGACTGTCATTTTCTGAGCAGGACTGAGCTTGGTCGCTGTAGCCGATGTCAGAGTTGCGTGAGAGTATAATTGATGTACCCATTGAACAGTATTGGTGAAAGAACTGAGCCTTGAGGGAGGCCATTGATCTGACATTTCCAAGAGCAACAGCACTTGTCCATATGTATGCTAAAGCCTGTTTTGGGGAAAGTATACTTCTTCAACTACCTGATGCAGTGAACTTAAACAAAAAGCCTTTGTACCAAACTGTGTTGTAGGCAGCAGTCAAATCCAAGAAGGCAGTTACCATTGATACAAGTGCTCAAGAGCAGGACTTGATCACAGGTGCTGTGTCCTTTCCTGAATCCTGCCTGCTAAACTTGCCAGTCATTGTCCAAACCCAGAGCGTTTCATTGGAGGATCAAACACTCAAAACACCTTGAAATGCACTGACAGCAAGGATATAGGGTGGTAACTTGACATGTCATAGGGGTGCTTTGCCTGCCTTAAAAATGGCAATAATCTTTGCTTGATGCCAAATGCGTAGTGCCTTCTTCTCATTAATGACCTATATGTAGACGTTAATAAGCTACTTATGAGGACTTATAATGACTTATGAGGAGAGACTGAAGGAACTAGGCTTATTTAGTCTACAGAAGAGAAGACTGAGGGGAGATTTGATAGCAACCTTCAACTACTTGAAGGGTTGCTCCAAAGAGGAGGGAGCTAGGCTGTTCTCGAGGGTAACAGAGGACAGAACAAGGAGCAATGGTTTCAAATTACAGCTGGGGAGGTCAAGGTTGGATATTAGGAAAAACTTTCTCACTAGGAGGGTGGTGAAGCATTGGAATGGGCTATCTAGGGAGGTGGTAGAATCTTCATCTTTGGAGATTTTTAAGGCTCGGTTAGATAAAACCCTGGCTGGGGTGATTTAGTGGGTGTGGTCCTGCTTTTTAGCAGGGGGTTGGACTAGATGACCTCGTGATGTCCCTTCCATCCCTATTATTCTATGATTCTATGATTCTACTATGATGCCTTTGGTCCAAGGTGGTTGAGAAATTCCTGTAAAATGTTATCATATGCCATTGCCATGCCTGATTTGATGGAGTTAAGAGCTTGATCTAGCTTTAGGACTGGGAAAAGTTGTGCAGTGCAGTAGAACTTAGTGTGGTTACCATTCCATTGCAGAAATTTCCAGAGGGGTAGCCATGTTAGTCTGTGTACAGCAAAAACAACGAGAGTCCTGTGGCACCTTATAGACTAACAGATTTTCTTCGGCATAAGCTTTCGTGGGCTATAACCCACTTCATCAGATACAACTGCCGAAGTCGGTTATAGCCCACGAAAGCTTATGCCAAAGAAAATGTGTTAGTCTATAAGGTGCCACAGGACTCTCGTTGTCATTCCATTGCATTGTATCTCAGTGAGTGAAGCCTACCGCTGATTCCCATGAGCCATTTATAAAGCCATGTGCTAAGATATACCACGAGGCTGTTGTCCAATTGCTGTTTCCTGCCTGAGTGCTGAATACAAAGCCTTTCTCAGGAAATTTGGATTATCTGGTGACCAGGACATCCCTGACCTGACCAAGTCTCTGGAAGCTGCCAAGCTCACTCAGTGGAAGGAATCTAGGGAGAATCTTGACTTCTCTTATTCCAGCCAGAGGTGCTGGAACTTGATCTGCTGACTGGATGCTGCTCAACAACCTCTTGGTCAAAATTGCCCACTGGTAAACCCAGCGAGATTACAAGTCATCTTCTACAGGTAGCAAAGGTCTCACTTGAGAAGCAATTCAAACACAAAATATATGACATATGACCTTGATTTTGACATGAAAATGTGGCTAGGAGTCAACCAGAGGCCTTTGCCAAGACAATAAAAAGAACACTTGCACCAAACGAAAGCTTGGTCAGGGTGGAGTAATGTTGAGAGTACGTGTAAGTAACTTCAGACTTACCTAAACTACATTAACTATAAATGATGTAAAGTAACTCTAAAGGAGTGCGATCTACATTGTTCTGTCACTCATTCTGATCAGTAGGAAGAGAAGCTCTAGAAATGCTCCAACTACTCTAGAAGTCATAAATGTCCATTTAAATGTCCAGCCATGTTATCATAGTAAGTATAGTGGGCTATATCCTCAGCTGGTGTAAATCAGCAAACTCCATTGACTTCAGTGCTACTACACCCATTTATGTTAGCTGGGGCGCAGACCCAATATTTTTTCTAGTCTCTCTGTCAGTAATGATTCATGCTGCAAAAGCTCAAGTCAAGAGGTTGCTGCTGAAGACGTACTTGAAACGCTCTGTTTTGTTTTTGTGCAGTACGTGGCTATCTGCCAGGAAGCCAGGAGTTAAAAGGAAACTTGATGGACACCAGTGCAGAACAGGATCTGATTCGGGAGCTTAGTCAAAAGAAACAAAATCTGCTACTGGAATTACGAAACTATGAGGAAAATTCAAAGGTATTTCTCAAAGCAAGATGCGGGGCCTGATTCAGGTCTCACACCAGTGTAAATCAGGAGTAATTCCACAGAGGTCATTTAGTGTCACACTGGTGGAATGAGATGAGACTTAGACTCATAGGCTGGTTAGAAGAATGAGAATGCAGTAAAATAGAGGTATCTTATGCAGCAGGCTGGCATGTGTGTTCAGAGCTAGCTCTTCTTACTTTAATACCTAAAGTTTCCCCTACCCTTTTAGTCTACTTGATGCATTGTCTCTGCAGAACTAATGGAGGGGGAGCTGGATTCTCTTCTGGCTCATGTGATTGAATGGCTGGCTTAAGATTGCAGAATCTTTATTGGTGATGTGTGAGTGAGAAGAAGGTGACACAGAGGTGATTGCATGGGAATCTGGCAAGCAGATAGGGATGTGATTGCGAACATTGACAGAGTGCAGAGAATCAGAGCAACCTTAACAAAGGGGGAGAAGTAGGGAAGGACAGAGTTATGTTGAGCTTTGACAATAGGCAGAAGGAAGAGTAGATTCATACTGTAAATGTAATAAGGCCTGAATTCAACCATGCACTTACATAGGTGCTGAAGTCCCATGTGAGTTAAGTATGAGCAATACCTCATGCTTTTCTAAATCAGGGTCTATAAAGAGAATTGCAGTTGGCAATGTGGCATTGCCTAAGTCATATTTCATCCCAAAGTATGAAGAGAAACCTAATCAACCCATTCTTCATAAATCTTTAAAACGTAGGAAAGCTGCTATAATAAATCCCTTTGTGGCTCTTGGATGCGCTGTTGTGATACTGACTTGGAAGTGTGTGTTTTGCAGCAGGTTGAACTGAGCGGTCAGGTGAACGAAGCTGATGGGCAGAGGGGAGTGATTCCAGCTAACACCCAGCTCCAGACAGCCCTGTCAGTGAACCTGGGCTCTGACAATCAGGCTGCCCACGTAGAGTTGTGTATTTGCACATCTAATGGTGAGAAAAAACTTGCAACTGATGATGGTGGTTTCTTGTAACCTCACATGCAAATATTTTGGTACCTTTAGCCAGTGGTTTGCCTGTCATTCTCAATTTCTTCTGTCGTGGTGCCTTTCTTTCACAGAGTTTTGAATCACCATGTTCCATCAATTCAAATAGATTCTTCTGTGACCTTCCTCACCAGGGTATCTGAGAGTCTTGTTAGCTCTTTACTGCTTGTTCCTTCTCTCATGCAGTTGATGCATGAAATGAAGTAAAGCAATCTTGATGAATTCTGTAGCATTCCTCATGTCACCTGGAGGAGTGGCTAGAGAACAGTATGCCGCATCTGAGGTTGAGCATCCAGCTGCTGCATCTGGGCCTAAGAACAGCGAGCTAAATGTCTGTAATCCAGTCTCTTCTCCCACGCTCTCCCCTCTTTAATTTGGAAAGTGATACAGACTTCTCACCAGAGGAGAGCTATTAATTAATAAACCACTTTCTCCCCTTTCCGAAGACACAATTATCCGAGCGGTGCTGATCTTCGCTGAAGGGATATTCGAAGGTGAGAGCCATGTGGTTCATCCAAGTCTCCAGAACCTCTCTGGTCGCATTCAGGTTTCCCTTACCCCTCCCAAAGATGTCCCAGTGGATTTACACATCAAAACCTTTGTGGGTTACAGAAGCAGGTAAGGGATGTGGTATAGTACAGTGTGAAGTCCCGTTTCCAGTGTCAGCAACGTTTGGTGTGAAACAACATTGATGTAGTCACAGGACCTTTCTCTGCCCTTTTGTGGTAGAAGGTGTGACAAGTACAGTAGTTAATTTCTTCACCCTTGTTCTTATGCATCCTGACCTCTGCTTAAAAGAGAACTGACGTGCTTTTTTAAAAACACGAATGAGGAACCTGGTTTCCACTGGTGCTGAAACCTACAGTTGACTTCAGTTGAAGCTGTGAGTGTTCAGCACCTTTGAAAACGGATGCCCTACATGCTTAAATCATTAAGGGCCTTGATAGTCAGTGGGAGGTTTGCCATTGGTAGCTGGAGGATCTGGCCTGGGTGCTAATAGAATATGGGAAATATTAGCAAATTAAGGCATTGTGGCCTTGACGAAATTACTATAAAATGGATGCACAACTGTTTCAAAGACCATTCTAAAAGAGTAGTTATCAGTCATTCATTGTCAAACTGGGAGTGCATATCTCAGGGGTAGTCAAATATTTTTTGTCAACGTCCAAATTTCTTGGTCAAGGTCTATTCAAGGTCTAGACTCCAGACAAAATAATAACCCCAAATAATGATAATGAATAAATGAAAGATTTTGGGGTCTGTTTAAGAGAATCTCATGGTCCAGTTATGGCCCACGATCTGCCTCTGATTACCCCTAAGGTATCTAGTGGGGTCCTGCAGGAGTAAATCCTGGCTCTGATGGTTTTCAATATTTTTGTGAATGACTTGGATAATGGAGGGCAGAGTATGCTTATAAAATTTCCAAATGACACCAAGCTGGAAGGGGTTGCAAGCACTTTTAGAAGACAGGATTAGAATTCAAAATGACCATGGCAAATTGGAGAATTGGTCTGAAATCAGCAAGATGAAATTCAATAAAGATAAACTACTTCATTTAGGAAGGAAAAATCAAATGCACCTCTACAAAATGAGAAGTAATGAGCTGAGTGGCAGAACTGCTGAAAAGGATTGGGGTGGGGTGTTATAGTGGATCACAGAGCGAATATGGGTCAACAGTTGTGACAATTGTGAAAAAAATATTGTGGGGTGTGAATGGGAGCATTATGGAAGGCATGGAATGTAAGTGTCCAGCTGTACTTGACACTGGCGAGACCTCAGCCTCAGCCTGAGTATTATGTTCAGTTCTGGGCACTGCACTTTAAGAAAAAAGTGGATAAATTGACAAGAGTCCAGAGAAGAGAACTGAAAACAATAAAAAGTTGGAGAACCTGATCTATGAGGATAAGTTCAAAAAGGGGTCATGTTTAGTCCTGAGAAAAGAAGACTAAGGAGAGATCTGATAACAGTCTTGAAATAGCTGAATAGCTGTTATAAAGAGGACAGTGATCTACTATTCTGCATGTCCACGGAAGGCGTGAACAAGAAGTAACGGGCTCAATCTGTAGCTAGGGAGAATTAGGTTACATATCAGAAAAACTAAGGGCAGTTAAGCTCTGGAACAGGCTTCCAACGGAGGTTGTGGAATCTTCGTCCTTGTTGGTTTTTAAGAACAGGTTGGACAAACACCTGTCGGGGCAGTCTACATTTACTTGATGCCACGTCAGTGCTGTGGTCTGGACTTGATAACCACTCAAGGTCCCTTCCTGCCCTACATTTTTGTGATGGCATATGACCAGCACTCTGTCAGTTGCTGATTGTCCTCAACTTCCTTTGACTTCAGTGTAAGTCCTGGGTCCATATTGGAGAGCAGAATTTGTACAAATCACTGTATAAATAAAATGCATCTGAAGTTGCATTTGAGAATCAGATTCTCTTTTCATTTGTGTGCTGAAACCAGAGTTCAAGGTTCTGTTTCCCCTGCTTCAGCTAGAGGCATCTTTACCAGAAGTGTAAGGCAGGGCTTGACAAAATTGGTTCCCGGCTAGGCACCAGCAGTTTTATTTTTGGTCATCAGTGGGTACTCCTTCACTGCATTTCCATAGCAGAGCTAGGAGTCAGCCTACAAATCCCAGTTGCCATGGCTACCTGGCTCCTGGCTTTTTTTGAGCCCTGGTGTAAGGCAAGGCTGGGATAGAGCTTTCTTTACCATTTCAGGGATGATCAATCCATTGCAGGTGCAACGCAGAGAATGGAATTCAGTTTGGGCAGGGGGTCTCTTAACCTTTAATGTTATTTTTAATCCTTTTTAATTGTTGTTAATAAAATGTCTCCAATATATTTTCCAAGGAAATGTCCTATCCATTGCAGGGATTTTGGTGGCATTCTATGATGTAAAATGAATCATCCTGAATTTGTTAATGGAAGAGTGCAATAGACAAATTGCTGATCTGTTGGCAAATTTCTCTCTCCTTTTTTTCCCCCGGTTTCTTTCCAGCACACAATTCCATGTATTTGAACTAACAAGACAGCTACCCCGATTTTCAATGTATGCTTTGAGCAGCCCTGACTTAGCTGCTGAACCTCTGAGCTTTGTTAACTTTACAATCAGTGAGAGGGTCCAGAGGGTGAGTTTATGCGCTGCATCTTATTTTCTGGGTCTGGGCACAGTTGCTGCTTTGGAGAGTTTGCCATTAACTTGGGAGTCTGTAGCACAAAGGGAAATAATGTAATTTATGCCACTGTTTTCAATAGGTGTCTGTGTTTAACAGGAACAGCTTATAGCTTGAGTTCATGCTGCTTTTCTTTCTTTCTTTCTTTCTTTCTTTCTTTCTTTCTTTCTTTCTTT
>ML685783.1:792327-829181 GCA_007922175.1 Pelusios castaneus
TTTCTTTCTTTCTTTCTTTCTTTCTTTCTTTCTTTCTTTCTTTCTTTCTTTCTTTCTTTCTTTCTTTCTTTCTTAATGATGACATAGCAGAAACGTTCTCAGAGTTTGTGTGCAGCTGCAGGAAACAACTGGTTAAGATCATAAGTTGTAGTTATTTGTCCCTTTGTTTTACTTTATTTTGTAGAGCTTCCCTGGTTGCACTAATGCACTAAAGGTCCTGTAGTGAAAGACTGATATTTTGTTAGTTAGCAAACAGGGAGAAAAGTGCAGTAAAGTACCTAGATAATTCATCATCCTTCACAGGCTTAATTCAGTTCAAATTCATAATGGATCACTAAATGTTCTGTTGGAAATATTCTGGGACGGTAGCTTACGACAGCCTGGAGTGAGAATTGGCCAGTTCTTGGGTTTGGATTAGTGAGGCCCTCCTACATATGGATGACTTTCATTGCATAGAAATTACTGGGGCAAAAATACTTCCAACTTGGCTGCTCGATGGCCAATCGAGCAGATGTAATGCTCTTTTGTAAGGAAAACTTTTTGGCTTTCTCCCTCTGAGCGCTATCTGTCTTAGGTTATAGGACTTCTGTTACCATAGTATGTGTTTAATCTCACAAGAGTCCTGTGAGGCAGGGTAGCTCTGTTATCCCCATTGTTCAAATGGAGACCTGAGACACAGAGAGGCTAAGTGGCAGGAAATACGTGCTGGGGCAGAAATTTGAACCCTGGATTTCCAAGTCCTAGGCTGCTGTCTTAATCACTGAACAATCCTTCCTCTGTCAATTTCTGCTTATGTATTTTTTGTATTACTGTAGCACTTAGGGACCCTGGACATGGACCCAATGTGCTAGGTGCTGTATAGACACAGACAAAAATTTGGTCCCTGCCCTAAAGGGCTTACTTGACTTTTTCTATCTTACTTAATTCTCTTATCATAGTATACAAAATCCTGCTTGGAACAGCCCACTTGCAACATTCCACTAGGTAGGAGTATGCAAAAATGAATCCTGTTGTGTCCAGTGGGGTGCTGTGATCGTAATCCGCTCCGAGCCGAGTTGTGTTTTCTAATAAAGACACTTTATTTCACTACCCACAGTAGGATTGTGCGTATGATCACAAGATGCACTGAACAGGGTGTGCTGCAGCTCTTGTCTAGTGTATCCCATGTCTGCTAGGTCAAATACATTCTAGTAAGTTTCTCCAGGTGAAAGGTAATGCTATGAATTTATTTTTCAAGGTTGTCATGTGGTTGAACCAGAGCTTTCTGTTACCAGAGGATGCAGAGCTCCAGAGCGCGCCTTTTCAAGTCTGTTTCACTTCTCTGCGTGATGCAGGACAGCTGTGCATAAAAATCAAACCAAGTGGGGAGGTAATTTTTACTTTACTCTCTGTGTTTAGCTTTAGTCTTATTAAAGAGCAGTGAAACTGGGGGAAATGCCCATACGGGAAAGTGAACAGGGTACAAAGTGGGGGAGTGACGGAGCCATTACAATTTCCTGGTCACTAGCTTTTTGCTATTTCTGTCCAGCTAAGAGTTCTGAAAGCATCTCAGTGTTTTATGTGACCACGTAGGCAGATGAAATGCTAGTGCTTTAAGCAGGATATTGTCCACAAGGGCATATTTAATTCTCCTTCAGTGGTATGTTGACCCTGCTTTCTTATCTGGGAGTAAAATTCCAAGCCTAGCCAGTCATATGGACAGTACAGCAAGTGGTCCTTCAACTTTTTGAAGCAATGTATACTTATATGGTGAAAATCACCCCGTGCAGAGAGGCAGCAAAAGCATCTTGCTCCATTTGAGCCCTATTTTGAGGGCTTAGGAGGGATGTACATCAGGCATGACCCTGGTGCTGGCCCTCTGCATACTGATGCACTTCTCCCTTAGTCCCTGATCCAGAGGTCCCTGAAGTCAGTGGGAAGATTTCCATTGACTTCTGATCTAGCCCACTGTGCTTAATACTAGCAAAAAGTATTATTAGGGTAATAGGCCTTCCCGTGAAAACCGCGATAGTGTGAAGTACTTTGAGCATTAGGTTGAATATGCTGTAAAATAGGTAGGTCCTGTTTAATGGCTGTGTGGGGAAAATTTAGAAGAGGGGGAAATCTGAAACATACCGTTTTCATATCTGTTAGATTTCTATCAGCACAGATGACATCGATCTAGCTGGTGACATCATCCAGTCAATGGCCTCCTTCTTGGCAATTGAAGACTTGCATGTGGAAGCGGATTTCCCTGCATACTTTGAGGAGTTGCGGAAAGTGCTAGTTAAGGTGAATAGGCACCAAGCATTTCTAGATGGTGGGTGATTTGGTGGTCGATGATGACTTCAAGATTTGGTGATTTTTTTCTCTCTCCATATCTTGATTTTGCATTTAAATCTGCAACTATGACTTGCTATATGCTCTGAATTAAGAAGCGAGTGTCAGCCCGTCTTTTCTAAAGTTCCTTTTTGTTCAAACCTGGGTCAAGTCCCTTCCTGGCTCTTAATTATTAGGACAGTTCCCTCATTCTGTAAATTGATCAGGAGATTCAAAGTCCATTGAATCTGGTGGTTTGGATCCGGCCCTGATTAATCAGGAAGGTCAGTTTGCCCTGGAAGTCTTTCACCTTTCTCTTCCTGACTGAGGATCCAGGTATAGGGTTAGGAAACGGTTCCCTATTAAATTGATGACATTTTAATCCTTCAAAGCTAACCTCTCTCAGATTTGCCTGAACTTCACAAAGTGCCTTGGTGTCTTTACTCTTTATAGGTCGATGAGTATCATACTGTGCATCAGAAACTCACTGCTGACATGGCGGACCACTCCAACCTTATTCGCAGCATGTTGGTTCGGGCAGAAGATTCACGCCTCATGGGAGACATGTGAGTAACCATTGCATTTCTCTGTAATTCTGTTTCTGGTGGCCAGTTGTTGCTTTCTGGTAGGGAAGAGCACCTTTAGACTGAAACAGCATTGTGGATCTAGGTTGCATTAAATCTAGGTGCATATTATTTGCACATGATCATTGTGTTCCCGACTTACTCTTTAGGTTGAAAACCAGCTGGTGGATGAGTCAGGCATAATGTAGCAAAGACTTAGCATGGAGCTGGCAATGTGAATCAGCTGTGAGGTTGTGTTAACAGGTTCTCAGCTAGGCCAGAGGGAGTGTGTTGTGGCAAAAGGAAGGAAGCATTAGTTGAGCAGGGCAGAACTCATCGTCTTTGGATCGGGGTGGGAAGGACTCTCTGCTGGAGGCTGAGGAAGACTTTGTTCTGTGTTTTCAAGGTGTAATCTTTTGCTCTGAACAGCTCTGTCCTCCAGAAACTATGGGCTAATGTTTATATCAATACTGTCCGTTGGCTCACTGTTTTGGGAAAAGTAATTCCTTTTCTCAGAGCTCCCAATTCCTAATCCAGTCTTGAGGAACAGAAGTGAAATAGAGTGAGAGAAGGGGGAAAAATATACTGAGTGACTTAGTTTTTCTGGAGTAAGTAGTGAGGAATAACATACATGAGGAGGTGGCTAGTTATCCTAGATACCCATCTATCTCTGGGGCCTTCAGCTTTCTAGCTTCAGATAACTTGAGAGCAGATAGTCCCATTAACCATAGTAACTAAATATTGTTGCTTTTTTACATTAACAAAACATGAACTTTCATCTGGTTTCCTCATTCCTTGACTTTCCTTTGTCCCTATTGCTCATTTTCACAGGAGAAATATGAAGAAACGATACATGGAACTCTATGATCTCAACAGAGATTTACTGAATGAGTATAAAATTCGCTGCACCAATCACACGGAGCTATTAAATAATCTTAAAACTGTCAATCAAGCTATCCAGCGAGCAGGGCAGCTGCGTGGTAAGTCCCGGGCTGGGATCTCCTTTGGGAATTCCATTTTTGGCCTAACTAATAGGTAAGGATAGAGAATGGCATGTGCAGGATTGTTAGAGCTTGTCTTGAAGGCCAGATAAATTTTGTTAAATTTACTCTAGGACTTAATAGTGGAAATGTCAGTTCAATTTTCAGTTACAGAGGAATACGAAATCTTTAAACTGCAGCGTTACTCTCACTTTTAAAAGACACATATAAATGATCTCTATGAGGTATAAAAATATACCCTAATCTTGAGGATCTCAGGAACTACAGTTCAAATGTAGGGCAGAATTTGGCCCAGGCCCTGCTAATTGCATGACATGGATGGAGCTCTGTGTGGCAGTGGGTCAAACTTGTCAGAGCACCTTGAAAATTCAGGCCTCCTTTTTCATGGACCATGAACATTTCAATGTACAAAACTTGAAATTTCAAAATAAGGGAAAGTACAGAAGACATATCGGAGCTAAAATATAAATACAGTCTGAAAATTGATCCAAATTCTCTCTAGCTGAACACTTTCTAAATAACAAAAGGTGTTTTTTTAACCTTTGCCCTGCTTGGTAAGTCATCAGCCTGATCACTACTGACATGTGCAAACTCAAATTCGATAGCGCATGTTCTGAAAACACGTAGATAGATGAGGAAATTGCTGGACTGAGGACAGAAATTCAATGTCAGACCTAATTTGTTTTTCCTAGTTATGTGGCAGGAAGAAGCACCAAGTGCATTCCCTTGCTAGTTCTGTTCCACTAATTACTTGCTAATGAATGGACTGCAATTTACTTGGCACCCTAGATTCTCATGGAAGACACTGAGGTTTGGATGCTCAGCGTAACTTGGGGTCAGGCCTCAAATTGGATTTTGGTGAACCAATTCAGAGTAGTTATCAGCATTTTGAGTAGTGTAAAATTTACTACTTTTATTAAAACCATTCGTACAGTGTAACTTTAGAAGTTAAATTTGAATTCTTCACTTTGGACTCGGAAGTTGAAAGGAGACACTGTTGGGCTAAATCAAACTATTAGAAAGTTTACCCAGTAACACTTTAAATAATTTAAATTGATCTTTAGATATATTTTAGCTTTTGCTGTTATGAGATTTCTTTTTGCTTTTCTCCTTTTGAAGAATGCTGGACTGTTTCGCTCGCACAAGCACAGTGTTTCATTACTGGCTTTGCAAACTTACTTAGTTAAGCTCTTTGGGGAAGGAACTATTTAGCTGCGTATTTGTACAGTGTCAGCCAGGTTGAGGCCTGCAGATACTTTTGTAAAACCCAAACAACAATTTACTTTTTATGAAATCTAAATTCTGGGATACCAACTCTGACCTGCAAATGTCTATTTAATGTCTGATTCAGTTATTAAATATATGTTAGTGCTGATTCTGGTGTTTTTTCTTTCCAGTTGGGAAACCCAAGATGCAGGTGATCACTGCGTGCCGGGATGCCATCAGAAACAACAACGTAAATATGCTCTTCAGGATAATGCGAGTGGGGACTGCATCTTCATAACAGGGGAACAGTGACTGTATGGAGATATTTCCTTAGGGTGATCCTAGACAAAAGAACAGATGCCATAGGAACAGATGCCCTGTAGTGCTTTCTTTCCGACTGTTCCCCAAGTGAGCTGTTGGGAGACAAAGGCAGGGAACTTTGGGTATAGCCGTGTATAAGGGACCCATATTGACAAGTAGTTAAATCAGAAGTAAGTCATTGGAAAGATAGTCAGCTTTTTTAAATTAAGCCATCAGTTGGCATATACTATTATGCAGGTTAAAGCAGAGGAAAATCTATGGAGAAAGGCTAAGAGTTTTAAAGAGCCCATGTGATATCTGTGTAAGTCACCCAAGAGAGTTGTACAGTCCTGGAATAGTTGTTTTTCTTACTGTAACTTATTTATGGAATGAATATATTCGATATGCACTTCTGGTGTCAGCTTTTCCATTAAAACAGAACTGTCAGACTCTCCCCATCTGTCTGTCTGATTGAAGAGATGCTCCGTTATTTTTAATGTATATTTTATGTTAATGAAACACATTTCAGGTTTGCTCCACGTCAGTCATTTTGATCACAGAATACGCCATGCGGGAGGTATGTCTATTAATGCACTACTCCTTCAGCTCAAAAACCTGAGGTCAGAGTGGGTCTAAATCAAAAGATTGGATCCTCAGGTCCCCTGACTTTGGGGTATTTGAGATCCAGAACTGATTTTTGCAGCCTGAGCCCCTCTCTAGTTATCAGGTGCTGGCCTGTGCAGCACAGAGCTGCTTTGAGCTGGTGAATCCCTGGTTTTAGCAGCAAGGATGTTGCTAATTCCAGGACATCTCTCACTAGGAAAGCCAGGTGGGAGAGGTGAGGTGATCTGAGTAGAGCCTTTCAAATCTGCAGATCTCCACAGACTGTTTTCATGGATCACAGATGGATCTAGAGCCCTGTAATTTTGCAGGTATCTGATTTATATCTGTGGGCCAGTTTTGCAGAGTGCCTGAGGATGCCAATGGTTTATTCTTCCAGGGCTCTTTTAGACGTTGGCGTCACTGCAGGCAGAAGTCCCAATTCACAGCACCCTCTGCTGGCTTATAAAAAAGAAATAATTTAACCAATCCCTAGGTTCCAGAAACTAGGAACTAGGCAGTTTTCTAAAGTTAACACTCAAGCCCCCCTTTCCCTGGTGGAAATTCCACCTCCTGCTATTCATTCTCTGCTACCTGCAGGATAAGAGAGCGCATGCTGGGTGGGGGGAGGAAGGGAGAAAGAGTGGCATGTTTCTCATGAAGGAGCAAAATGATCCTTGGTAAAAAATGGTGGTTGTGCGGAAAAGTATCTTGGTACAAGAAGTAGGAAGAAAATCTCTGGGTCTCTGTCAGAATAAATAGTATTTGGGGTCAGACTTTGTTAAAGCTGGGTTTAAATAATGCAGTTGGATTGTGGATTGGAGTGTAAATTTTTATGCTGAAGCTGATTTCTCCTAGGAACTAAAAACAACTCTTAACTAATGTGCCTGACTGGACCGCATCTTCAGCGTCTGTTTCCTTATGCTCCTTCAGCAAGCACCTGCCATATTCAGCTATTGATACTTAGGTTCAAGAAGGCTGGGAGACAGGTGTCCCTCATCTTTGTGGGGTTAGATGTGCACATGGAAGGGGATTCTTAAACGGTTCCCAGTATCTAACAGTCATTTTATGCAAGCTCTTAAATAGAGTGGTGCATCATCCACCATAGAGAGGGTCGGGAGCTCATAGCTAGCTATAAAAGAAATTAATCCTTGAAATCTGTTTTAGTCCTGAGAATGGCTTCTGTCATTGATTTATCCCCCTCAGCGTGGAGAACCATGCTGGCAAACATACAAATCTGTCATTTTAGATTGGCTGCCATAGCGTACCAAACCTTTGTAAGAACCTCTTGTTCAGTGAACTCTGCTTCTGATTCAAAGGGCCTGGTGAGCCACCCATTCCGTTCTGGGTTAGTCTGTAGGGTTTATAAATCTGTGGATCTCTGCCATGCACTGTATTTGTAGAAGAGCTTCCCATTGCTCCACTCTCTTTCCTCTTATTCCACAACCTGCCAATTCTCCATGCTTGCTTAGTTTTATAGAGAGTGCAGTTTGTTCGGCAGCTGGGCAGAGGCTTTGATCAGACAGCAGACCATGTCATAATAGCCTGACGTGCTGAGTATCAAAGCCACACACCGCGAACTTTCACTTAACCCTGTCTTCATTTTTGTCTTTGGGCAGGCTGTATTCCTGCAGCATTGTCGGTTTCTCTGTACTAATAGTCCAGATCTGGAACTGGATCAACTCCCTGCCTGTATATGGTACGAAGACAGGAGATTTGCCACTTGGTTCTTTTGCAGTAAGAACATATTTTGAACTCATCCTATCTAACATCTCATATTTTAAAGGATAAGCAGGGCTTGCTCTGTTTACCACTGAAACAGAGTAAATCAGCGGGCCTGCAGAAATAAACAGGTCAAGGAGAGCAGAGTTCAAGGGGACCCTGCAGCAGGAATTCAGTTAAGCATGAAACGGGTAGGGTATTGCTATTGAACCTTGTTCTTGTGGGCAGGAGGAATTAGATTTGGAGACTACATCTCCCTGCAGGCAGAGTGACCCCAGCAACTCATCATGCTGGAAGGACACATCGGTCACTACCTGCACAAGTGTGTGTGAATTTGTTAAACCGTATTGGGACTAGACTCTTCATCCGGATCCCAACCTACATGCATTTCAGACTCTATTAAGATGGCAAATTGGCATCAGCAATTCTTGTGACAAATTTGGTGAGATTGTCCTTAGAGCACAAATGTTTGCCCTGCATGTCCTTGGCTCCTAGAGGGACCTGGTGAGAGATTGCACCAGAGCCCTCTAAACAGGAGTTTTTATGCACAAGCAGGGCTGGATTAACCAGCTCAGGGGCCCTGGGCTGCTCCCCACTGTGGGCCCTCCTGTTGTTGGGGGGGCAGCAGCACTGGGGCCCAAGGGTGCTCCCCTTCTGGCCCTGCTCTGGCCAGTCTGCCCAGGGGGTGGGGGTGGGAGGGGCTGGCTAGTGTGCAGGGCTCCAACAGAGCCCCCAGAACCTGGAAGGCCATCCTGGAACAGCAGCAGGTGGCCTAAGCCTGAGCCAGCCCCCCCCCGCCCCTGGGGAGAGTGAACAGGGGCTGGCCCACCCTGCTCTGCCTCCAGGGGTGGGCCAGCTGGCTCAGGGGCAGGGCAGAGTGTGGCCTCTGGCTCCAGGGCCCCTCTCCTCCCCCCTGTGCCGAGCCAGGGAGGTGCTGGATTATCCACTGGGGTTTTAGGGCTGGAGCTCGGGGCCCGCTTTTTGACCAGGTCCGGGGCTTAAACTCCTAAAGCCCCTGCGCTAATACGGCCCCGTGCACAAGTGTCAGTGTGGAGGGAAAGGCATTCGAATTGACAAAAGGCCATTTGAGTCTAATCCTGACTTCTCCAAATCCTGGGATTGCTTTGTAATCTTATTCCTCGTTTCAATCACACCCCTACTCTGCTTGTATTCATGAGGATTTATTTTTTTAAACTCATTCAATCTAGGCAATAGCGATCCTGCTGTTACTCCATAAAACGGTGGTCCTTTCGTTCTGTTACTTGACAAAACTGGTTCCATCTACTCCAAATGAAATTGCTCCACGGCCCCTGCTTTCATTACCAGCAGACTCCAGTTAGTGGCACATGCTGGACTCTGTCTCTTCTGCACTGGAGAAATGTGGGGAGCAGCTTAGCTTGCATGTCCTCTTAGAATAATTAGCCTGAGCAATTTCAATTTTTCATAATGTTTTATTGCCTGGTATAAATCTCCCTTCACGTCCCACTTTGTTCACAACTGCTCTTCGCTTGGCACCTTTTGTTCCTCTGTATCATCGTTCTTAATCCCTTCTGGGGCATGGATATGTTTCATAGTCATGGTGTCTTTCAGATCAGTGCATTTTACAAACAGGTCCACCTGAAACCACCGTACCAGAATTTCAGTGGCAGAAAACAGAGCCCACAGAGCGGGGTATTTGCTGTATAGGCTTTGTTGAGATTAAGCAAATGGGTTTTTATTTAAACAATGTAAGCCTGTGATTTAACACCACTTGGCACTTACTGTTGACAGGATTTTCCAGGTGCCCACCTCTTGCATTTCAAGTAATCCTAGAGCTTGTTCTTACCCACACTTAGCTGTGCCCTGGGGTGGGAAGTTTACAGGCAGTAAAGAGGAGCTATTGATGATTAGCTTTCTCAGTGCCCAGGGGGAGTTGTTCCTAACGTTACTGTATGCCATACAGCTGAGACACAGCTATTTCATAGAGAAGAGGTTAGTTCCTTTAGTACAGCAATGGGAGCTTAGTTTGCAGGCATTTCCCTCCATTGCACTGTAGGACTTGATCCACCCAGTGCAGTTTCCAGCCTGTCCTTTGGAAGGCTATTCTGCAGCCTAATGGATCTCAGCCTTAGAAGAACGTCTTACATGGCATAAGCAGCTTTCCCCTAAAATCAGCCTTTTATTTCTAATTCAAATTCTTGGCTGTATCCTAAACATTTCCTTTGTACTCTTATAGACTGCAGCCCTCAGAGCTTTCCAGGACATTCATTCATGTGCCTCTTCCCCGTATTTGAAGACACCTGATAAACTTTCCTTTTCTGCATGGAAAACTTCCCTGCACAATACTTTCAGCTCTGGCCCCTCAAGGACTGAGACCACAATCTATTTTTTCAAGAATAACTATAGGTCAGGATACCCAACCAGCTTAGCTTATCATTTAACCTAAACAGCCCCTTCAAGATTTGGAAAAAGTCCGACCTCCATTAGGATTTGTTTCTAGTTTTATGCTTCTCACAACTGGCTTAGAAGAGCACCATGGTTTAAAAAATGCTTAAACAAGGTAAGAAAGCCATTTGGATGAATTGTTTTCATAAAAGATCTGCTATAGGAAATAATGGGGGGATGTTCTATGGCACATGTTATACAGGGCACCAGACTAGATGATCATGCATGTCCTGGAATCTATGAAACATCTCTGCCATGAAAGCAAGGTAGTTCTGTATAGCTCTGGCTAAAGCTTGATTGCGTGGAGGGTAAACACCTTGCTGAGCTCCAGCGCTCCCTGCCATTTACAGGCCCACTTACAGTCCTGTGTTACATGCACAGAGGAAGTCCCAGATCTCCCTCTCCACTGAAGAAAGGGTGATAGACTCCCTCCCTAGGCTGTACTGGTGTGCAAAGGCTTGGATTGCCTGTCTCTCTCCCATTACACTTAAGCCCAGGGCTACAGGGACTGATTTGCAAAGGTATGAATTGCAACAAAAGTGCACTTGTGTGTGTGTGTCACTGCTGAAGGTGCAAAAACACCGAGGTCAGGCAATGCAAAATAAGCCGAGCACTGGCGTGTGCAAAGCCGTAGTGAGCCAGCTGTCCAGAACTCAGCCCACTGTTCCTTCCTGGGGGCCGGGCACTAGCACCAGCACGAGTTAGTGGGCTGATGCTTCACAGCTTCAGCAGCGTGGCACTGCCAGCAATCAGAACTGAACCCAGCAGGTCACACCAATCTGAGCAGCTGGTGTCCTAACTGGTCTCCTGCAACTCCTGAAGGCTGGCAGGAAGCAGGATAGGTGTAGATAGGGGTGGGCAATAACATTGACAGGGAGGGGAGTGGTGGAGAGCTGGGCCGGAGATCTGCCATGGTGGGGGAGACTCACAGGGGAGGAGGTGGCGGTGGGGTGGGGGAAAAGAGGGCAGGGAAAGCGGCTAGGGGGCACAGCCAAGCCAGTAGGGAGGCAAAAGGGGGTGCTGCAGCACCAGCCTTCTGGGGTGAAGAGCCAGCTCCGCAGCAGCGGACGGCAGGTGGGGGGCCTGGAAGGGGGTGCGGGAGAGTGGGCCAGGGGTAGCCCTGACATAGATAGTACAAGCTACAGGGAATCCAAAATTAAGGCATTCAGCTTCTAGAGTGCTGGAGGCAACACCCCTTCCTCCCTAGAGCTGGGCCACAGCTTGAAGGTTGGTGGTGAGAAGACAGTGAGGATGGCAATCCCACCTCCTTTGTACACTTGCCCCGAGCGAAGAAGGGTAGCTAGGCCCTTTGCAATGTATTTTCATCAGCACATACGGGGCCATTTTTAACCACTGCTTACATCCTCACTTTACCTTTTCCCCACCAAGAAAAAAAAACCCTCTGAGCATCTTTGCGATAGCACTGCAAGTAGTTTGAGGCTGGCAGCTCCCCCCAACCTCCCTCTCTCCCCACTTCTCCTTTCCCACTTACACAAGTTTTCACATTTTTCATTGGGAGGCGCGGCAGATATTTTCACAAAGCTTTTCTCCTTTACCCCCTGGCTCTCTAGACTATATAGCTATTTATGGGGCTGTGCCCTTCACATTCAATCTTTCTCGCTGCAGAGGAAACAATCAGGCTCTAGCAGAGATGTGACTTGCATATCATGGAAGCCCTTGTTTGGAACAAAGTCTGGCTTTTTGTTGACGACCGGCTGAAAGTTGAGTACAAACCTAACGGGCACCAGTTTGGGACTGCACAAAGTCTTGAGCTGCATCATGACACGATGTAAATTCATTGCAAGGCTCTTCATGAGAGCGGGGCTGCAAAGCAGTAGAGCAGCACCAGAATGTACAAGTGAGTCAGAATTAAGGGGGGACAGTGGAACAGGGTTTTCATTGGGTATATGAAAAAAAAAATCACAGACACCAGCATGACAGCTTGTATGCTGTCAGGTAAGTTAACTCTCCACCTAAATCAATTCTAGGCTCAAAGGGCCCCAGCTGATCCATGCATTACAGATGCACCCACCACAAAGCCAATCAAGGAGACTGTTCAACACTTATTACTGTAGCACTAAGCCTTTCCCTATCACCCGATAGCCATGTCCAGTGCTGTCACTCATAATAGACAAAAGAGAAGTCCCAGAACCCAGCTCTGCTCTGATGCTTTTTCAGTTGCCCCAAACTACGATGGTTAATGTACTTCACAAATTTCAAAGTCTCTTTGTCTCTGTAAACCAAGGCCAAGCAGTTGTTCTCTGGATTCACTGTCAGCAACTGGAATAGACAAGGCAGATCTTGTTTTGGTTTTTGGGAGAGGGAAGCAGGATTTATGTCATAAAAATAATGTCAAGCTCTTACTCTTAGCAGGGAACCTGTCACTTGCCTCACCTAAAAGGGGCCCAGTGCCGACCTCATATTACAATGACAGCACCTAGAGGCCTGACAGGACAGGGACTCTTGTGTTAGGTGCTGTACAGACACAAAAGCAGAGAAAACATCTAAGCTCTTCCGGGCTGGAACTAAGACACAACACCTAGAGAAGGTAACATCCAGGGCTGAATTCCCAGCTGTGTACAATAATCACTGGCTCCCACCCATCCCCAATACTGCTCTAGCATTAGGCCAAATTGTAACAGCCCCTAGGAACAAGTCTGCTGGCCAGGACTTAAGAGCTGAACACACGGTGCTACTTACCTCTTCATCTTCAGCCTTTGCAATATAGGATGTAAAGCCACCATATTCTGCATCCCAATCTGCAAAGGTGAAATAGAAGAGTTAGAAAGCTCAGCTCTGTCTAGTGCTCCCACTGACCCACCTAGATCAGTAGCATCTCTACCCTGCTCTCCAAAACCTACCTCCAGTTTACCTATGGCCAGTGCTGTCCTTCAGAATATGGGCTTGAACCTGTATACCTCACTGCTCTGCAGGTCATCACATGCTCAGGGGATTCCTGCCCCCCTAGAAGGAGAGGCTAGACCCTGGCTGGGTTTGACATGCATGGAACAGTTACCTCCCAGTCATGGGGAGTGTCAACCGTTGGACTGTCACTCCAGGTGACCGAACAGACCAGAGCTGCTGCTTTGAGAGCAGCAAAAATATTTCTGACCATTTACACTTAAGTGACTAGCTAGTTCCCAAAAGTGTTCTCCCCCCCCCCAAAATCACTCATCACTTTGGAAAATGTGAGCTTCAATATTGTCTTATAAATGAATTTAGTGACAGCATCATGTGAAATGTCCTTAAAGAACCAGCCCCTCCACTCTGCTGTGAGTGACCTCATCCCCCACTCACTCGGAATGAGGGCTCCCACTGGAGACTCCCGCAATCAGCTGGGAAGGCTTATACTACATCCTCTTTTCCCAGAGGACTGGCAAGGAGCTCTGTTCTGGCCCAGAGAGCAAAAGCACACATTGGGAGGTGACCCCAGTGTACTGTGGGACTGGCTTACACCAGCAGTCTGAATCCTGCTACGAATGACTTGGCAGGGATACCAGGCCACATCGCTTTGACCTGGGAGAGAAGCAGGAAGAAGCTGTTGATTTAAACAACTGCAGGAAAAGTTTAGTGGCTTTAAACCTGCTAAAAATTCAGCAGATGAGGGAGGATGATTCCAAATTAAAGTCCCTCGGCAGCTTGGACCCTTCCCTGTATACCTTCACAGCCGCAGAAGAAAAGCAGGTCCAGGGCAAACTCTGCCGTCTGCATGTCATGAACTAGAGTGTAGTGACTAGTTGTCCAGTGCCTCAGCTCCCCCATACACACGGGGACACTTGAGCCTAGGGGAGGAAAGCAAGAGTCCAATCAGCCAGGTAGGAGACAGAGGCTGCACAACAGCTACTGCCCCACAGGAGCAGGTAGGCCAGCAAAAAAGCACTGTCTCTTCAGTTAGCCTCTGAAATATCTCCTCTTCAGAGCAGGCACAGACCTGGATCTGGCAGCCCCAGTGGAAGCATGAGAAGAAAATGTCATGGCCACATCACTTTCATTCCCAATCCCCTGCAGGCAGCTAAGATGTGCCTTTTCTTTGCCACGTTTGAAGGAGCAGGGAGCTGCCGTTTGATAAACCCAACCAGGGATACAACAGGGACTCCAGCAAAATTCTTACCAGCCTCTGAATAACAGGAGCACACCAGGTGTTTTTCCTGTCTGTGAGGCGTTCAGCTCCTAACTTCAAACCCAGCATCCTCTCTGCTCTGCAGGGGCACCTGCCATGTCCCCTGCGTTGCCCTAACTACACCGCCATGAGCCCGTTGCAGCTCGTGGAGGTGGGAGTTACTGTGTTGGAGTAGTAGGGCACTCACACCCGTGGGGGAAAGGCTGCAGAGTGCACTAACCTCGTTAGGTTGATGCCAGCTGCCTTGTGTTGACCTAATGCTGTAGGTTAGAGCCAGCCTCGGCAAAGGGTCCTGGGACAGCTGTGGTTCCTGAAGCTACTGAACTCTTTTGACAGAGTTTGACTAGATTTCAGCTTGATGAGGTCACTTTAAAATACTGTTAATAAATGTGCAGAACATCCATTAACTCAGGCCAAACACTTTCAGAGGCAGCCACTGATTTTGGGTGTCCAACTTCAGCCACCTTGAGTCTGATTTACACAGGTGCTGAGCACCACCACTTCAAATGAAGTCAGGCAGGCTATGTCTACACTGGCAAGCTTAATTCGAACTAACTAAAGCCATGGCTACACTAGGCTTTAATTAGTTTGAATTAAGGGTTTCCTTAATTCGAACTAATAAATTTGAATATGCTATTCGAAGTAAGAGTTAATTCGAAGTAGTTAGTTCGAATTAACCAATGTGGCCATGTTAGTTCGAACGAACCGGCCATTGAAAATCAATGTAAATCGCTAATTCGATTGAATTGCATGAATGGCACTTGCTTAGTTTGAACTAATTTTTTCTAGTTAATTCGAACTAAAATTAGTTCGAATTAGTTAGTTCAAATTAACTAATTTGAACTAATTTTAGTAAGTGTAGACACAGCCCAAGAGCTGTGGGTGCGCTCAGCACCTTTAGAAATCAGGCCCCAGATTTCATGGATACTCAAAATCTAAGACCACTCTTAAGCTGAGTGCAGCGTAGGGGTGAAATCCTGGCCTCCAGGATGGCACTGGGAGTTTTGCCATTGACATCAATGGCAACCAGGATTTCACTCTAGTTCTTTTAACTCCAGCTTTGCTGGCTTTACTTACTGTTCTCTGCATCGCCTTCTTCGGCATGGAGGTCATTTTTAGATTGATCAACTTGATCAGCATCACTGCTGGCCTCTTGATTGGTCTCTCCTTGCTTGGGTTTGGAAGAACTGTGTCTAGTGCTGTCTGCAGCCCTTCCTTCTTCTCCCTCCTCATTTTCATCAGAGGAAGCAAGGAAGTGCAGCTTTAGGCCTGTGAAGTTGGAGAGCAGCAGGAACAAGGCCTCAGAGCGGAAGAACTCAAAGCAGTTCATCAGGACATCTGGAAGGTTCCCCTCCTCAGCCTTTTTGTAACATCTGAAGGAGAGTGGGGACGTGATGAGCAGTTAGCCAGGAAGGAACCAAGGTTCAAATTAAGGAAAACACCTGTTAGGCACCTCCCCTGCAGAACATAGCTGACCTAGCTAAGCAGCAGGAGGCAACAGCATAGACAATCCTACCTTTTATTCGGAGGCCCTCGGGTGCGCCATGTGATGTCTTCTTTCTGCAGAGCTTCACACACAAGCTGAAATTTCTCTTCCTAAGAGTCAAACACATTGCACCTTTAATACACCTCTCTCCACAAGCTTTCCTGGTGCACTTACAGCAGCTGCTTAGTACTGTTGTGTGAGGCACCCGCCTTTAGTCCTCTGAACTGTTTTTGTTCCCCAGGGGCCAGCACAGGCTAGATGAATTGGGGCCGGGGTGGTGACTGTGACTGTAGCATTCCCCACTTTACACAGGTGAATATGATGGCACAAAGGCCAGGCAGGGAGAATTAGAGCCTCTATAGGAAAGCCAAGTCACCAAGCATGGCCTCTACTGGTCACGTACTTCACAAATGATGTAGGGTGCTCCACGCCCCCCCTTCCAGGTGCCAGCTTTTTGGCTAGGAAACTGATCTATATGGCACTGCACAGGGATGCAGGGTGAGGATTCCACCCATTATTGGGCTAGGGGAAAGGAGGCAGGGCAGGAAAGATAGAAGGAAACAGGAGAACGTTGGTACAGTGTTTGTGGTGCAGTCAGCGTGTCCCTGTGCAGAGGATGGGACTCTGCACAGGAATCTGCAGGGGTGTATGTGCAGCCACCATTTCCTCCATTCCTGCCTGAATCCAGCAAGAGAGGAAGACAGACCAACCAGCTAAGGCTCTGCTTCTCAGCTGCACAAACGACCAACCGCATTCACCCATTTGTGTTCCACACAAAACCTGCCAGTACCATGACCTGTGGAACAAGCCCTCTCATAGCATATCATCCTGGACCCACCTTAAGGAAGTTCTTCAGGAGAATCTCTGATCGCTCTTCAAATTCCTCCTGGATCTGGGCTTGGGAATCCATGTCCAAATAAACTGGGTTGATCCATTCATACAAGATTTCATGCTGAAACAGAAATGACATCTCAATTTGAATGTTGGAGTTGAGATTACACAGATAATGGGACCTCCAGCCACAATGGCCTAGGGCTGGATCAACCTCTCACCTTTCCTGCCCACAGCATTTGCTGCACTCCCAGCAATGCTGCAACCATTTGCAAAACAGAGAATTCTTCACACAAAACTCACTGTACCTGCCCACACCACCAAAACAGAACTCCCCAGCCCTCTCAGTGACCCAATCTCTGCCAATACAACCTTGCATGTTTCGTCTTTGATCTCAGTGCCAATGACTGGATGGGAGGAGGAAGTTAACAAGGTTCGGTTTTAAGCATACAAGAGATTACTGGAAACAACAGTGAGGAAAGGGGGGGTTTGTGAAATTCAAAGAGTCCACTGCCTCAACTGTGTGCCTTCTAAGTACCACACAGCCATGAAGGAGGCTGGATGGAGGTGAGCAGATCCATTTTTGCTTACATCATATGGGATATGTGGACTTCGGGGTAAGAGGGACTCGATGTAGCGGGGAGGCCTTGCCACTGATGGACCATGAAACCAACCGCTCACAGACAGGCGGCACTTCCCTTCAGTCAGAACTTCAGACACCTGGAATGAAAAGGGGAGGATCACGTTATGATTAATATCTATTACTTGTGTATTATGGTAATGCCTGATGGCCCCAAGTCTGTGCAAAGCCGCACTGTGCTAGGTGCTGTACATGCATCGAGTAAGAATCCCTGACCCCAAAGAATGTACAGACTAGGCAGACAAAGATCTGGAGACAGGAAGGATTATTCTCTGCAATTTACATGAGGGCACAAGGGAAGATTAAGTGTTCTGTCTTGCTCAAGCCTGTAACAGGGCCATGATCTGAACCCAGATCTCAGTGTTCCTGTCCAAGGCCTTAACTACAGGATTGTCTTTAAGAACTATACCCCTCTGGGGAAAGCAAGACCCAACAAGAATTCAGATACACATTTCCCTAATTGGTTTGCTGAATTACTATTTACTGTGATCTGCAAAACTCAGCTTTGATGTGGCTATCCAGAAAACACAGAAGAGGGTACATAGGACAAGTGCTATGGAAAGTAAGCACCATCCATGGGGAGTAGTCATGTAGGAATGACGTATGTTGGTTTTTACCTTTACAACTATACTGTAGAAGCTTCCATCATCAGGATGTAGTTGTTCCACTTGCTAAGGGTGAAGTTCAGCTCTGTGCAAAAGACCCAGGCATTAAATGGACTTTATATTGGCTCCCTGCATTGGGGCACATTCCAGACTGGTCAGTGGAAGTAAGAGGATTCTGTATTGTGACCAGATGGCTGATTAGTTCAAAATTTGACAAATGCTAGTCACCTCAGTGGGAAATTAACAAAAGGTGTTAATTCCACTTTTAATGATAAAGTGTCCTAGGGCCTTTGAGTAACGTGGGGTGGTTGCAACAATTCCCACAACCATTTGATAGAAAATGAAGATTCCACCAATATACTAAGTGTGTCATGGGAAGCCAAGCAGCCTACCGACAGAGTGGTGGGTCACTGCTGTATTAGGAGGTACTCTTGTAAGCAAGCTCAGAAGGGTAGCTGGATCAAGACTGAGAGAAATATTTGGAAATAACAGCAATGCAAACCTTGCTGGATGTTTGAGAAAAGAGGTTTTTGATGGCTTCTACTATGGAGGGTTTGTATCGAGCTGACCCTCACTCTGCCATCCCCTGGCAACATAAAAGCACTTAGATTCCTCATTGAAAGGGTCAAATGAAAAGATTCAGTGATTACAAGTACTCCAGGGGATAAGCGATGAAACTCAGTGTCTGGGAGGCCTTTGACTAAAAACACTCCCCATAGAGTCAGCTGGGTTTTTAATGCCTATATAACAGTATCAAAGACTGGATGCAGGACTTTGGTGCTAAAACACAGGACTAAGGTTCAGTTAGCAGGAGGCAGTCACAGGCTACACTACGAATTCACATGCCTACAATAAGTTGCCAATTGATAACAGTTAAGAGAATGACCAGTAGGGCATTATGTTATTTATCTCACTTCTCTGTCACTTATAAGCCATCTAGTTCAGGACACAGCTACCTATGTTAACACATTGTCGGTGCGTCTCCTTGCTGGTGTGTGTTCCACCGTGTAGTAAGTACTCTCAAGTTTCAGTGAGATGCTTTTATTTAGCACTCACATAAAGAACATGATGGATGAGACTGGAGTCAGTATGTTACTCAGCGTCCGACCTTTTATGCCCTTGTCCGACTCCATGGTTGTACAGCACCTAGCACAATGGGTCCCCATTCTGACTGGGGCCCTTTAAGGTGCTACCACAATACACAATGAATGCTTACAGCGATTGCACTTGGTGGAAGAAAGAAGAGCAGCTCCTTGCCTGGTGGAAAGAGACTGGAGACACTTCAAAGAAAGCCAGAGAATTCCATGAAGGGACTAATGACTTGACGACCTGCTGCGGCTGAAAATGACCTGGATCAAGAAGAGACCACACATGGTTTTTACAATTAGACATGGAATCCCCATCCGCCTCCACAAGCCCTTTTGTGCTGGTTCCAGAGCCACTTGGGATTGGTAAGTCTTGTAGGTCATGCAGGAGAGAGCTCCAGAGGTAAGTTGACTTCAGAAGCCTATATTTCCCCACCCCCATCTGCTTCACCTCCCAAAACTCATCCTCATATTCACCCAGCAGCACAATCCTCAGTGACAGCTGCTATCTGTCTCACTTTGAGACACATCACAGCAGTACACCAGCCTGCATTTGAATGAGTCTGCTTCTTCTCACCCTATCACGTCTGGTCACTTAACCAGAGAACTGCTATAAAGACAGACAGAAACAAAGTGGGGGCATCTCAGATTTGTCATACCCGACATCTTCAAACATCCCGAGCTAAGGGACTACGAACTTACTATCTGTGCTGTACAGGTCCAGAGTACCCCCATCACTCTTTTCCCATGGTGGAACCAGGTACAGGATGAAGGCAATTCTCCGTCCCTCCAGCTCATCATCATGGCATAGCAGGGCATCTGCAATCACAAGCTTTAATGGCCAATTCTCAACCCTGAAACTTTATCCCTTCTCTCGAACTGCATCCTGGCCCGATCCCCAGCCCACCTGACTCGCAGGCGCTGTAGGTGTAATTTTCTCTGGGCTCCCATTGCAATGACCTCAGCTGAACCAGTCCTTCCAAGTGTGTACTTTTGGCACTCCTAGCATCATCCCGTCTTCTTGCTACTGCTGCTCAGTGAGAGGAAATCGCTTAGCTTCCCAGAATGATCTGAATACTCTTTCAGCCATCCTTGAGTCATGGACCAGCCACAAACACTGTCTGGATTTCCCCAAGAAGGGATCGGGGTGAGGGGACCCCCTGAGTTCACTGGGCCTAGTTTAAACTTAACAGCAAAAATATCCAGGTACATCAATTCTATTTTTTGGCCCCAACAGGCTTCCTGCCTGAATGCTTGCTTTGCTGGATGACAGTTCCCAGGAGTAGGTGTTCTCAGGGCACTTTGAAACTGGGGTCTCCTATTATAATGTAACACTCTCCACCCCTCAAAGAAGAAGGCACCCTGCTCACTCACCTGTATACTCATACTTAGCACAGGACAGGTCAATGGTTGGTTCCAATTCCACCTGGGTAACTGCAGACAGCCACTCCCGAAACTCTTCAAACAGAACTTTCCTGAAAAGATAAGCATGCAGCAAATGAGACATGTGGCACCTCAGCCCAGGATACTTTAATGCTGAGGTGCTGCAGCACAGAATATATTCTCAAGAACTATATTCACCCTTACTGTAACTATTTGTAAATGTCAACAGTTAAAAGACATATTATTCCTGCCAGAGGCCCTGCATTCATGGACAACCCTGCAATAAACATCCAGAAGTGCAGCTCTAGTGCTGCTGAGAAACATTTACAGCAACGAAGTGGTGATAATGGAACTAGTCAGGAAGGAAACAAAGGAAAGTTCAATTTCCAAGTTTAATTATAATCAGCAATTTTACAGTGATAAAAAATAAAAAAGGTTTGGGAAATGGAGGGTGAAAGGATTGAGATGCTCATGCTGAAGTGATCGTGGAAAGAGATGATGATTAAAACTATGTCCATGGGGGAATCCATGCAATCCCCCCTCTCTCCCACCCACAAACAGTAAATCATCTTCTACAGGTTGAGTAAACTGGCCACATGGTTTGGAGATAAATGCGGTTTTGGTTATAAGATGTTGTTAGCTTTAACAAACAAAAAGATGCATCAGGTAAGCTATACATGGTGGGTGATTACATGAACATGGCAAAATCTAATTAAAACGATCACATATGTTAAAGGACAAGCCACTCCTCACCACATCTAAAAGATATGTGTGGGCCATGGGCATTTAGTAAGTTTCGGCGTATACACGTCAGTTATAAAAGCAGGCACAGGGAATCAATTAGCAAGTTACATAATTATTTTTTATTCAACCACTGAGAAGTGGGGAGGGAAGAGTCTTCTGTCACAGATATGGCAATTTCCTTTAATAGCTTTGAGAGATCTTAAATTAAGTTTAAATAGCTTTGGATTCCATTGTACTATACATGCAAATTTTATGTCTTATTGTAAGTTTGTATGTAACTTCTCTAGGGGACAGACGTGGCCAGTGTAACTCCTGAGAGCCCTTGCAGGATCACAAGGAGAAAATACAGGTGCAGTTGGCCTGAACTGTGACACCTCCTCCTGATCTGAAATGACCAGAAGGAAGTTGTCTCTAACACCAAATCCATCCTTGGCCATTCAGAATGCGTACAAGATAACGAATCAGTGCCAATTTCAGGTGTGATTTTTGTAGTGTAGGAAGCCATTGACCAGACATCTGATGCTAAGGACTTTCTGTTAATATAGACTTGGGCTGGATTTGAACAGGAGCTTTTGAGTTGAAAGCCCTTTGGGCTATTTGATCTCCCTGTCAGAGGAGATGTTGAATAGAAATTCTGTGAACTCTTCACTACCATACCGCTAAACTCTTACTTTGGTGTCATTTCCAAAAGGGACTTAATTTGTCCCTTCAAAACCTGACTTTTCCAGTAATAAATGTGATCTTGCCTTAGCAATTGCCTGCTGTTATAGCCACCTCTGCAGAAGAGTGACAAAATGAAACTGGCAAGGCCAATGCTGGGTCAGTTAAGGCAGAATATTATGTTAGGGCCACTCATTAGCACAGGGCTGAACAAAATTGGCTCACAGCTAGGTGCCAGCAATTTTACTTTTGGTCACCAGAGAGCACTCCTCCATTACATTTCTGCAGTAGAGCTAGGCAACAGGATATTAAAACTGGTTACCATGGCAACCAGAAGCATACATTTGTTGAGGTCTGTATTAGCATACACCTTGCCAAGAAACATATCTTCAATGCTTTGCCTTAACTGTACTCTCCTATAATATGTCTCCTTAACAGGGTAACACAGTGACAGCTAACTGAAATTTTTGAACAAAAAACCTTTTTTCATTAAAAATTGCCTTTTTTCAAAACAAATGACATTTCAATGAAAAAGTCTCCAAATATTGACAATATTGAGTCTTTTTTTTCTTTTAAAATCATGTCTTTTCTGATTTTTTCTGGAAATGTTATAAAAATGAATATTGAATGTTTTTTGTTTACCCAAATAATCCACTAACAATCATTTTGAAAACTGTCTGATTCCACTTAAAAATGTGTCAGAAAAAATAATCATGAAAAAGTTAAGAAAAAGAGAAAATTGGCCCATTTTGCACACCCTGAAACAGAAATAATATTGAATTTTTTCACAAACGATTTTCATTAGCCAATTTAAAAAATATTCCCCTTAGATCTGTAAAAACAGGTGCCTGATCATCATTTATGAGAGTGTCTTTACCTTAATGCCGAGATGTGAGGCTCTTTCCTCTTCTTCAGATCATCAGACTATGGACATACATGGAAAAGAAGAACAATGATTTCATTAAGGCTCTGCTCTGTACCATCATAACTAAAGACAGAAATTAAATTCAATATTTCTTGGACCACTGTCACTGGAACTTCTCTGCAGCTTTTCTGGGAACAGGAATGCAGAATGGATGGCAGAAGGCCATTGCAGGGAAAAGAGGAATTAAACTGAAGGTTGTTGGACAATAATTATTTAATGACAATAGTTGCTGATATTCAAAAAGTTAAAGCTTTATAACCATTAAAAACCAAGTAGTCAATATCACTCAAAAATATACAAAGTAAATATCCTTAAATCAAATTCTAACACATTCTCAAGCAGCATTTTCTTACTATTATTATTATTATTGACAGAAATATTTTTTCCAGTGGTCTTTTGCATATGGTGAAATTGACATTTACCAGTCAAAAACTAATCCTTCCAAGTCTGGATGTACTATACAGATACAGTCAAATTCCAAAGGGGTAGCCGTGTTAGTCTATTGTAGAAAGACAACAGAGTCCTGGGGCACTTTTAAAGACTAAACAGGTTTATTTATCGCATGAGCTTTCATGGGAGAAAATCCCACTTCAAAAGCAGCCGCTGATTTTGGATGCCCAACTCAAAACTTGTCTATATTTGCAGCTAACATGCCACATGTTCTATTTTATGCATTTGACGAATGGGATTACACCCATGAAAGTTTGAGATAAATAAATTTGTTAGTCTTTAAAAGTGCAAGAGAACTGCTTCTTTGTTTTGGTTTTGTCAAAAACTCCTTGGTTTTGATTTTCAGAGATGAACACCTGGACTTCAATGAAAGTCAATAAAAGCTGCAGGTTCTCAGCACTTCTGAGAATCAGGTTTAAAGTATCTCACATTAAGCATCTAAAAGTGAAGACACTCAACAATCAGTGGCTGCTTTTGAAAATATTAGCCGTAACGTGTGGTCTTGCTTATCATTTCCAAGCCTCAGCCTTATGAGGTGTATCGATGCACCCTACAGAGGTGTTAAAAGGCTTAGTTCATAAGCGTGCAAAGCACTTAAAGCGGCTCAGATAAGGCGCTACGGACACGCACAGCGTTACGGTCAGATCTGTGCCTTGGGATGAAGATGCAGAATGCGGCCCCTGTCCTGGAAAAGCACCTGTTTGAACTTGTACAAATCGTTGCACTTCTCATGGAAATCCAGGCTAAGGAGCTCCTTCTGCAGCCCGTCCAGGAAGCCGGGGCCCTGTATGAAGCTGGGGATCACGCCGTGGCAGAAGGGAACGGGATCCAGCGCAAGGGCCTCTGGAGACAGCAAACAAGACACGCGCCCCTGTGTGAAGCCCAGGACGAAGTTCAGCCCCCACCTCAGGCCTGAGAGGCCCCCTCTGCTCTTCCCGCCCTCCTCCTTCCCGGGGCGGGCAGCCCCAGCCCCTGCCCGGGCTCCTCCGGGTCCCGTCCCCGGTCCTACCGTGGCTGAGCGGCTCCCTGCGGCCCCAGGCGGCCGCTGCCGCCTCCTTCAGCGCCTGCTCCCCTAGGGCCGACGAGAGAGTCCCACGCACTTCCCGCTTGTCCCGCTTCTTGCCCGGCTCCTTGTCAGGGAGGTCCCGGGCCCGCAGCCCGCGCCGACCGCCGCTCATCTGGCCCCGTCCCTGTCCACTACTTCGGCCGGCTAACTCTCGCTCGCGCACGCCACAGCTCAAGCGACGATGCGGACGGGCCTACAACTCCCATGATCCCTCGCCGCCTAAGGCCTCGCGTATGAAACGGAGCCAATTGGGAATGAGCCGGGGAGGGGGGCGGGGCAGGGCAAAACTCTGATGGCCATTGGGAGGACGAGGATCATAGCAGCCAATGGGGACTCTGGGTGAGCGTGAGTCGGGCTAGCGCGGCAGGAGAGGAAGGAAGTGCAGTTACCGCTCTCTATGGGCTAAATTAGGCGCTCTAGCCCCAAGTCTCTATGGTTACCTTTTCCGGAGCGGGGCCGTGAGTTTCCGGCGTAGCCATTGGCGGCGGTGTGGGCCTTGTGGCCTGTCTGGGATGTTTGTGGTAGACGCTGCTCCCGCAGCTCAGCAGTGAGCCATTCCCCCCACCACGCCGCCATCATGTCCGTGGTGCCGCCCAACCGCTCCCAGACCGGCTGGCCCCGCGGGGTGAACCAGTTCGGGAACAAGTACATCCAGCAGACCAAGCCGCTCACGCTGGAGCGGACCATCAACCTGTGAGTGCCCGGCCCGGAACAGGCCCCTCCGGTCTTCCGCAGCGCCCGAGCGGGAGATGAGCCCCTCCGGCCCCCAGGCGCTGCCGGGCCGTCAGTCTGTCCTCCCCATGCCCCCGCTTATACCTCGGCCCCCGCCTCACTCTGGGGAGATCCCAGATCCCTCCTCACCCCACCCCGGCCCACGCTGAAGGGGACAGGGAGTAACGGGGACGGCTAAGCCCTTGGCCTGGAGGGAACCTTCGGTCTGTGAATAGGGGCGTTTGGAGCATCCACCTCAGAGTAGGTGGGAGTGTTAATGTAGTGCTGCTGTCTAGTGAAATGAAAAACCCATGGCATTTGGAGCCCTGCATAGCTGTTCTATTTCTATAAATCTGTTAGTCTGTAAAAGTGCCACAGGACTCTGTTGTCTTTCTACAATAGACTAACACGGCTACCCCTTTGCAATTTGTTCTATTTCAGTTACGTTGCACCTGCCATTGTGGTATCTGAGCTTAAATAGGGGGTACAAAAGTTTGTGTCCCACATGTTCATTGCTTGCTCATTGTACAGTACAAATACTGAAGGTTTTGGACTATTGGGAGCTGCAGGATGCGACATGGTTTGCACTGAGTATCAAAGATGCAGGTGCTAATGTGCAATACAAATATTTTCCCTATGCAACTGCCTTATTTGGCCATCTACTGAAGCAGGCTTTGTTTTACAGTGGACAGCACGTTCCGGTGCTTTCTTCTTTGCTAGGTAGATTTGTGAAATTGCAGTAATAGCATGTAGTAGTCATTACTCAACAATTAATTATTACGGATTCAAAAAGATAGCCATGTATCACTTTACATAGTTGATAACTTACAAAGGGGTAGCCATGTTTGTCTAGGTCAGCAAAACAAACAAGGGGTTCTGTGCCATTTTTAAAGACTAACACATTTTTTTATCGCATGAGTTTTGTGGGAGAAAAGCCTCCCAGCTGTGTTGTGACCCTGAAAGTTTGAGAACCCCTGCCCTAGAGCAGCTACTGTGTATGACTCAGCAAATAACTCTTGTGTTGGCAGAGGCACAGTCTCTCAGATAACTGGAGCCCAAATTATTTAATTGGAACTTTATAGATAATAACTGATTCCTTGAACTGCATTCAGATGAGAATAGACAACATAATGTGTGCACCTTTCATTATGAATGTTTTGAAATCAGTCATCAACTGTCTGCATCTACCCTGTGTAGTTGATCCTTGATAAGTACTATGCAGCTGTGCACATGACATCTGGATTAGTCTTCATGCTACAGTAATGTGCGATTTTTCTTATAGGTATCCACTTACAAATTATACATTTGGTACAAAGGAACCCCTTTATGAGAAGGACAGTTCGGTGGCCGCTCGGTTTCAGCGCATGAGGGAAGAGTTTGACAAGATTGGAATGAGGCGGACTGTAGAAGGTGTTCTGATTGTACATGAGCATAGGCTGCCCCATGTGCTATTATTGCAACTAGGTACAACTTTCTTCAAACTGTAAGTGTATATTGTTGAAACTAGATATTACAGTAGCGTTTTGTAGAATCACAAAGCATCAGCAAACAACAGATTATATGTATAGGCTGCATGGCTCAAAGCGTGTGATCCATCTATTGAAGATGTTTATATGAGGAAACACTCTGAATCATCTCTGTCCTGCTGAAAGTTGATGATGATGTGCTATTGACTATACTGTTTTAGTTTTCATTGTAGCACACACAATCAACAGGGGTATTGATCTTGTTAGGGTTCATCAACTGTAATTATTATTGCCCTGAATGAAAGATCATCATAAAGGTAAATCATGTGTTAACACCTTAAGTCATTGATAATTAATTTTAAAAATCTAGCTGCTTATAAATTGTCCTGTTTCCATTCTGTGCTTTTCTTGCTGTGAAAAGAGAAAGTAGAATAATTCTTGTAAATTTCACAAAATTCTGAATTGGAGATGGAAAAAACCTTTTTAGGTTACCCAGAACACCAGACGGGTGTGGGATTATCCCTCCCTACCCCCAAGCCCTCCTCACCCCTCCCCCCCACACACAATGGCTTACCTTCTAGCTTTCGTGAACTGCTACACATGGTGTTTTTTGGCTTAAAACAAATGCAGGAGCAATGCTTGCAGCCAAACCCACCCTTCCCCCATTTTTGCATTTTTCTAAAATCATTAGGATCTTTCCGTTAGGTTTTATAGCTAAACTGTACCCTTTTTCAAGAGTCTTAGTTTGAACAGTGCACATTATGAAAAGTCATTGTAATCGTGAAAAAACTAACTGGACGTGATAGCCTCAAAAATCATAGCAACCATGGATTTAGTTGTGAGGTTGTAGTAAAGGTGACATTTGAGAGTTCAGACTCTTCACCATTTTCTCTGTCAAGAGTGTGAAAGTGAGTTTGTAACTCCCTGAAACTGAAGCAATGAGACTCTGTTAAAACTTGCCTGCAAATGTATCTGTGAATAAAATAAAAGATACAATATTAGCTTTCCTCATTGATTTGTTTTTCACAGACCCGGTGGTGAACTCAATCCAGGAGAAGATGAGGTAGAAGGACTCAAACGTTTAATGACAGAGGTATAGTTTCTTCATTTTTCTTTGTTGTAACAGTTGATCTCCAAATTCTCCATTGAATCATGCTAGAATGTGTGACCAAAACAATAAAATAGCCTTTTTCCCCATTCCTATCCTTTTGAGTGCTTCAGTGAGTCCTACTTTATTTCTAGTAATTCATCTAGTGTGATATCCTACTTCATTTGTATATTTGTATTGTGATACTGCCAGAGAGAAGCAGGATTATCCAGTGGTTATGGCATTAGTCTAGGACTTGCGAGATTGGGGCTCAGTTGTGTGTTCACCACAGACTTTCTTATGTGACTTGGATCAGCCTTAGACAAGTCACTTAGCCTGGCTGTGCCTCCATTTCCCATGTGTAAAATGGAGCTAACTCTTCCCTATCTCACAGAGGTATTGTGAGGATAAATACATCTAAGACCTGTGCTCGAATGCTGTGGTGATGATAGACAGACTCAAGTCAATGTTCGGGGCCTCATTGTGGATGGCTCTGTGCATCCAATTCAACTGTCCTGTGCTATCCTGAACTAGATGCTTCATTTATACACTATGGAGATTACACTGCTTAGACCGCTCCCGCGAGTTGTGATTAAATGGATTTATATTCTAGCTCTTGGGGTCAACTGCACTTAATTGCATTTGTGAACCATATTTTAAAAAATGCTTTTAAAGGCTGATCTACACTGAAAAATTACATAGGCTTAGTTGTGTGTCTCAGAGGTGTGCAAAATCCCTCCCTGAGGGAAGCAGTTAAGCCTATTTTTATATCTTGTTCTATAAGCTGAGGATGACGCATCAAAACATGGGTTAGTACACAAATACTCTAACACTAATATAAGACTATTTTAGCTTGGCTCTGAATTGCATTAAACCCTTATTACAGCGTCCCTTAATGCTTCCAGTATCTGTTCCTAAGCGTACTAGAAATGGACGTGTAGATGTTTTTTGACTGCAACTGGATTTTGACAGATATTGGGACGTCAGGATGGAGTTCAGCAAGACTGGGTGATAGATGACTGCATTGGTAACTGGTGGAGACCCAACTTTGAACCTCCACAGGTGAGTGTCCATGTCTGCATAAACTTTGATCACTAAAACATTATTAGCAAGAGTGTTTCTGCAGAAATGTGAGTCCATCAACTCTTTTGGGCAACCATGGCATATGAGATTTCTTTTGTTGGGTTTTTAGTTTACTTGTAGATTTGTTCCTTTTGCTGGCTGCCCTAGAGACTCAAACTAGGACTTTATTTTTGCAGAATGTGGTGCAATTAGTACATCTATCCTGTAAACAAGATCATCTCGCTGTATACTTCATTTTGAATTGTTTAGTGACGATAACATGTTTGACATAGTGATTCAATTTCTCTTTCTACCCTGGATTGGTTTTACCTGTTTCCTAGTTTAATATGGTGATCTCATTTTGCGGCTGCCAATATTTTCTAGACTTCAAAAATTTACCTTGAGGGCTCAGTGACTTTCTTAATCTTTTTATAATATAATTTTTAAAAAACCTGAATTAAGATGTATTAGATTTAGTTCCTTTTCCTCATATGTGATGTCCTCAATGACTCATTCCTGATTCCCATATGTAACTCTTAAGAAGCACTTACAAATGACTATGAACGTTAAGTGCTGTACCAACTAATTAAACTTTTTTTCCCCCCTCAGTATCCATATATTCCAGCTCATATTACAAAACCTAAAGAGCACAAAAAGCTCTTCTTGGTTCAGCTGCAGGAAAAGGGTAAGCTTTTGTAGCATGGGTTCTAATCACTGTTCTATTTTTTTTCTTTCTGTGCAATGACTCAGATAGCAGTTTTGCATTTCATGTTATAAACACATGTGGTGTTAAATTGATCCTCATGGAAACAAGCTTGTCATCTGTAAAGAAATGCCCATAAAAAGTTTCATAAGTATTCTGCTGACGAGGATGGAGGGAGAGAAATAAAGAATCTTATCCTTGAATGCAAAATAGAGATATATTCAAAGAAAATGACTAGTCAGTATTCTATAAAACTTGTCTTCAAATATCTAATGTTTAATTTTTTTTGTATTTAATTTAAATTATTTTAATGGATTATAGTAACGTTAGGCCTTTACATAGGCTGACAAGGTGGGTGAGGTAGTATTTTTTTTATTGGATTGACTTCTGTGGGTGAAAGAGACAAGCTTAATTTTAATTTAAATAAGGGTTTATATATAATTTAAATAAAATAAATTTATAAAAAATGTAAATAAAAATATCTAATTTTCTTGTTGAGTTTTTTATCCACCCTGATTTTAAGTCCTCATAAAGCGGGATGCTTTGCCAGGATACTAGGTGGGATAATTGTGCACATGTACAAAGTCCCAGCATAAGAGTTCCATCTCTAATTATATAAAATAGACCCATCTGATCACTGTGGATGACAGTGAAGTGATCTTGTATTTAAATGGGGTGGTGGGAGAGAAAGAAGACATCCATAGTAAAATTTCTTAGCTTAAATTGTTTGAAAAATGTTACCATTCTTAATACTGACTTGGATTCATTTTAGCTTTGTTCGCGGTCCCAAAAAATTACAAGCTGGTAGCTGCACCGTTGTTTGAGCTCTATGACAATGCCCCAGGATATGGCCCTATCATTTCCAGCCTTCCTCAACTCCTGAGCAGGTATAGTATGCAGCAGATTCCCAGTATAAGCAGCTGCTCTGATGGCTAATGAATTTTCTCAGCATTTTTTATATTTGGGATGCATTACTGCCATTCGCGTAAGAAATATGCATTCCTTAGCCTTCTCCTTTACTGAAAATAATTTGTACCACCTCACGCTTGAGCTCACAGGTCTTGCTCTTCCTGTTGCTTGTGGTGTTGCTGAATAGGTACTCAAGAAATTGCCATGCAACACACAATTGAATTTGTCACCTGTCAGTGAAAGAGGTTCCAGTCTTTATCAGTTACATCCACCCACTTGCATGAAAACATTTCTGAAATCTTAGAACCGGTACCATCGTAAGAGTCCTGTGTTGTACTTAAAAAATGAAAAAAAACTAGCAAGATCTTATTCAGGGGGACAAGGCAATATGCCACGTTTATTATGAGAAAAATACAATTATGTTAATAGCTAATATCTAGAACCTATACACACACACACACCAGATATTTTGCTGTTGGTCACATATAGTTACCAGTCCTGATTGTTGCTTGTGATTGTAGCTTGAGTTCGTGGCTGGTGTTCATAGCTCATGGTGGCTCCTGGCTAGGGAAGCCAGGCATGAGGAAGAGTGGTGTCTTTGTTGGGCACACAGCTGTGCATCGACACTCTTGGAGGCTGTGCCGAACATTAACCAAAGCTAGTCTCACGGTCACCCCTTCTTTTATATATTTTAGTCCATGGATCTTGCTATGTCACATGGTCTCAGGGGTTACCTGTATGATCATGAGTGATCATTTAATGGCAGATGTGATTTTGATCTTGTTCTTGATAGGGCTTTTTGTCCCTTTCTTTTGTGGGTTGATTCTTCTTGCTTTTGCAGGGGTTTGTCTGCATTGTTCTTTCACCATTAAGGTGGTGCCGGCAGTTTGTCCTCAGGACAGGCTGGTGTTGGAGACTGATCCCCTCACTCACACATCCAGACTAAGTTCACATATCTAAATGAAGTTTCAAGCAAAACTTAGGCTGGACAATGCAAAATGAAATCAACAATTCAAAATGGAGGTTTAGTTACAATATGGAGTTAAATCAGGCTTTGGTTCTGATGTTAAAGAACAAGTGAATGAATGAGCGTGGCATTTTTATCAATGAATAATAGGCATTATTCCAGATAGAAATTCTTGTTGGAAGCAATTCTGTGGTATAAATTTATCTTTAGTCCTACACATGTACCATTCTTTCTCTGTGTTTTTACCTCCCCATTTGTGTTCTCAGTTTTCCTATATAAAGACCACAAAGGAAGTTTCTTCCCCCCAAAACCTAACAAAATGCTGATCTTTAAGCAGACACAGATTATATCTCTCTTAATCACTACTCTTGCAATAGTTTAGCAGAGCTGAAGTCCCAAATCTCTGTATTTGGGTCCTAAGCAGCTGTTCAAAGCAAGCACACTTAAAAATTGAGATTGATACATACTTGACACAATGAAATTTAGATTTGGTATTTTCTGCATAATGGTCTCTCTTTAAAACTGATATTTGCAGTGAACACTGAATTTATAACTCTTATGTAAAGCTTCTGGTTCACCTCTGACTCCTGACATATGCAGTGTTGATCTAATAGCAGTTTTCTTCCACCCTATAAAACTTTTTTTTTCTTGATGAAAATCAAACTCTCATAGCTTCTCTGGCAGAGAAAATCCAGTTTTGAAATTTCAAGAAGCGTTAGTTCTACAGGACTGCATCACTTAGTATATTTGCGTGTAAAGCTGAGGATAGCATGTACCAGATGAAGACAATTGTTAAGATACAAAATCTTCTTGGGTGTAAATCTCATCTTTGCTTTTTGTCAGGTGTGAGTTTCTTAGAAATAAAATATTCATACAATTCATTTCAACACTTTTTACATACAAATGATGAACATAAAATCTCTTGCATGGAGTAACTATGGTGTTTTTATTTCAGATTCAATTTTATTTACAACTGAATTCCCATGTACTTGAGGAGTGTAGAAGAAGCCGTCTCTGTGAGCACAGCTTTAAGATGTAGAAGGAAGAATACATGTGACCCAGGGATTTTTTTTTATGTCTCTTTTTTTCCCCCTGAAAACTGCTAAACTTTCTATTGTCTGAATAGCAAAGTGAATCTCAACTGTTTATAGTGGGATGGCAAATGTGATTCAGTGTTTTAATCACTTTTCATTGTAGTAGTCACCAGTTTTTTTTGTACAACATTAAACAGAATGGATTGAACTGTTTGTCTGTTACTTTAGCTGTCTGAAATGTCTTGCTGAAGGTGGATGAGAGGTTAAAGATAACTATTTCTTCCATGTTTAGGGCACAACAGTAGGTCTAGGTAATGGAAAGACATTGCAGGGAGGACCTAGTGTGTTAACTGAGCATTTGAGCTTGTGCTTCCGTGAGCAGAGAGCTAATGAGGGAACTATCCTGATGAATATGAAACTTGTAAGAAAAAAATAGCACTCGTAGTCAAGATATGAGTGACTTAAAAATTGTAGCCCAGTAATCTGTCCTATGATTAGAATGGAAGTACTAAGGAGAAAGTTGGGCCACTGCAGTAAGTGAAACTGATGTGGACTGGTTTGGGAACTTGATTGGTCTTTACAGGTGATCTAGGTGGAGCTACCTAGAATGCAACAGATTTTAATCAGAAAACCTTCCATGGGCCTGCTGTATGTTAACTAACGGGTTTGAGGTGAATATGAAAATACCCTAAAAAGTCTTAATGGAGCACTTTTCTGATTGTTCATGGGGGCAGTGCTGTAGAACTGAATTTAGATCAGTAACTGCAATGAACTATGCATATACTCAGTTCCTGGGAGCTGTCTTTTTACTGAGCAGTGCCCCTTGAGCTTCAATGGCATACCCCTTTCTTCTCAGAAAGAATTGTTCAGGCTTGGGGATCTCATTTTCTCAAGTGACCTCAACCAACTGCAGGTATTAAACACCTATAAAGAACTAGAGTTCTCTTTTTGGGTGTTCCAAGTTATTTTTTTTTACAAGATGTCTTGTATAAATTGTACATTAAAATGATACATGTCCGATAATTTTCTAATGGTATCATAATACACCTATAGTTTGGACTATTGGCTAATTTACCCAATACATCTGAGGTACACTGGGAATAAAAGACAATTTTAACAAGACTGCTTTAAAATATTGTGCTGAAATGTAGGGAGGTGGGGGGAGGAATCCATTGCGGAGAAACAGAGCCTTAAAGTTGGCTCCTGAATAAATTAATTGGTTTGATTTTAGTGATGCATAGAGAACTCTCAAATCTCACAAAAGTAGGTAGGAACTGCAGGTGCTCAGCATCTCAGGTCACTTCTATTTAGGAATTAAATTTTAGGCATCCAAGTTTGAAAACTTCCCTGCTCTTAGGTCTCTTCCCTGTTACTACTATACTTACTCTTCCATAGTTAACCCATATTTTGTAAGGAGAGGCAGCATCTTGAAAGAAACTTGAATGTTAGGGTATTAAATTTACAGATTATTTCTAAAGTCTGCTTTGGGCTGGCCTACTCCCTAAGCCTGAAGCTGATTGCTGTTCTATTTGTCTCCAGAAGAGGTAGCTAACAGTCTGTGCAAGATTCCAGCCTTGGACATTGCTACAGCTGAGAAATAGGTACCTTCTGATACTCTAGCCACTTTGAAGGTTCTACCTTGTGAAGATGAGCAGGGGAACTCAGTCCTATGCTCTGTAATAGTCATAGTTAAAGGGTATTTTGCATGGATGTTTGATGCAGGGATAGAGAGTATGAACACAAAGTGGGAAGGGAGCATCTACATATTTCTGCAACAAGAAGAAAAAGAGGTGGAGAAATCTTTGATTCTTTGAAAGACACAAGTTTAATAAGAACTTAATGTAAATAACTAATCCCAATTTCTGATTCAACATTTTTGAATGATTTACCATAAAAAAAACCAAAGGAGATAAACTTGGGTCTAAAATAAGGGATAGATTAGGTGATTAAATGTTCAATGCTTGTTGGAACAACTATTCTATAGTTGGAGTTTGAGAGGGTCTACATAATGCCTGCTGCAAGTTTTAATTCATGCTTTTTGCCATCCTGGACCTGAACAGGGAACAAGAGTGTTAGCTGTCATATAGCTGCTGAGGAAAATCTATTGCAGGACTGTCAGGGTAAAGAATAGCAGTGGAAAAGCCAAAGCAGCATGCTTAGTAAATTGTCTTACAAATGGCATTTAAAAATAAATTCTACTGAGTCTTCAGTACAAGAATTACTATGATAGGCACAGGTAATTAAGTTTTGACATAAAAGAATAGTAACAATTCTAATATAACATGAGCCTGGCAGTGGTACAGAGAATAAAACACCAATTAGGTTTAAATACTTGGCAATATAGTATGATGCACTCCTATTTCAAAGGAACAATCAATACTCCTTTTTTCCCTTGTGGTAGCTGCTAAGTAATACAGCAAAAATAAACTTGCAAAATGGACTGCTGTTTCTATGCCACTCTGTGGCAAAAGAAACCCTATTCTACAAAGTAGCAATAGGATAGCCATTTGAAAAGCTAAGAAAGCTCTTAACAAACCAAGCTTGCATGGGGCAGCTAAAAATAAATGTATTTGTCTTGAGATAATGTGGCTGAGGTTTTATTAAACACTTAGGTGAATGAAGGCTTAAGAGAATAACCAAAATTTACCAGTCTCTGTCCTATGAAACTTCACTGAAACAAGTGAAATCTTCATTGTGAACCAGACTCCAGCCTCAATCATTTCACACAGGCAAAAAAACCAAACCAAACCAAAAACCCACAAGCTGATATTCAGTCTGTCTCCTTATTTGTGGTTCCTTCAGGGCTTGGTTGAGGCACACTGGTAAGGCTGTATATGGGAAAATTTCAGTTCTCCATGGCTGTCATCAAATTTACTTTAAAGCAGTGGTTCCCCGTCAGGGATATGCGTACCCATGAGAGTATACAGAGGTCTTCCAGGGGGATATATCAATCTGATGTTTGTCTAATTTTAAACAGGCTACATAAAAAGCACTAGTGAAGTTAATACAAATTAACATTTCATATGACTTGTTTACATATACTATATCTGTGTTTCTCAGCCTGGAGCTGGGGGTGTTGCAAGTGCAGGGTGGTGGTAGGGTGTGGCAAGCAGGTCTACTGCTTGGGGCCCTGTGAAGCTAAATTACAGGTCAGCCCCAACTGATGGAGCTCTGGCTTTGGCTGGGCACAAGCCCTGCTGCCCCCCATCTGAAATCATCTGAGTACATTACTAGTCTGGAAAGGCACAAAGCTTTAAAGGATGTTAAGTGGGAAGGATTGTGAAATAAGACTTTGCTTTTAGCAAATCCAGATTCTTTATTTTTTATAACACTGATTGTCAACATATAGGTGGACTTGATTTCTTTACAGTTTGAATTATTTTAGATATTACTTGTAATATAGTATAAAGAATTGTTGAAGCATGCAAATTAGAGGGGAAGGACTTAGTCTGGCTTCCATGCTTTTGCCATACCTGCCAAACTGCAAAGGATTCAAGGTCTGACTTTCAAGCGTACCTGGGTACCGAAGGAGGCAGATGGGTGTCTAACAGGATTTTCAAAAATGCCTGGATGCCAGTTAGATGTCTAAATTCTTTTTGATCATGCTGCTAGGTGGCTATCTGAATCTTTTGGCACATTATTCCTGAGGGATAGCCATGTTAGTTTAGTTTAGCAAAACAAACAGTGTCTCTAACACAGGTAGACAACAGAGTCCTGTGGCACTTTTAAAGACTAACAGATTTATTTATCGCATGAGCTTTCATGGGAGAAAATCCCACTTCGTTATTGCATGAGCTTTCATGGACAAAATCCCCCTTCATCAGATGCATGTGTCTGCTGTAGTGGGATTTTGCCCATGAAAGCTCATGTACTAAATAAACGTTAGCCTTGAAAGTGCCACAGGCGGGTGTGGAATATTTCTCACGTTCTCCTTTTTCCTTCACGCCCCGTGCTAAATAAAACACCCTTCAGCCGGTCAAGCGTATCTCGGCCCTCTACCTCCCGCCCCAGTGCGCTGCATTCAGTCTGCAGCACCTGCCAGCCCTCGCTGTGCGCCTGGCAGATCGCCGCCGCCGGGTTACCCGCGTGCTGAGAAGGGCCGGCCCGGGAGAGACGCTGCTTCGCTGTTTTCCCCGCGCCCACGGCAGGAAACCAACGAGCCTGGGCCTCCCCAAGGCCCTTCGCCCTCCCCCCCGTCTCCAGCTCCGCTTCCCACCCGTCGGATCGCTCGCCGGCCCGGCCGCTGGGAGCAGGCCCAGGCCCAGGCCGCACCAGGGGGAGGTGCCCGGCCGGCCGCCCAGGCAGCGGGCAGGCCCGGCGCAGCGCCGCGCAGGGAGGAAGGAGGGGCGCAGCCACGTCCGCGGGCCGGGCCGGGCCGAGCGGTCACCAGCCAGGAGGCGGCTGGCGCGGGGCCGGGTGCGGTCGGGGACAGGCCTCGCTGAGGGGAGCGGAGAGGGCCGGGCAGGCCCCGGGCTGCGATGCCGCTGCTCTTCCTGGAGCGCTTCCCCTGGCCGAGCCTCCGCACCTACACGGGGCTCAGCGCGCTGGGGCTTCTCGGCAGCGTCCTCAGCGCCTACCGCGCCCTGAGCCCGGGCCCCCGGGCCGCCCCGGGGCAGGAACCGCCGGCCGCCGACGGGACCCCGCGCCGAACCGGGCCTCTGCTCCTGGACATCGCCTCCTACCTGCTGTCCGACAGCCTCTGCGTCTGGGTGAGTCTGCGGGAGAGGCTGGGGAGTGGGGCTGGGGAGCATAGGGGCCCTGGGGAGTGGGGCTGGGGAGCATAGGGGCCCTGGGGTGGGGAGTGGG
>ML685783.1:829191-950731 GCA_007922175.1 Pelusios castaneus
TGGGGAGTGGGGCTGGGGAGCATAGGGGCCCTGGGGTGGGGAGTGGGGCTGGGGAGCATAGGGGCCCTGGGGTGGGGAGTGGGGCTGGGGAGCATAGGGGCCCTGGGGTGGGGCTGAGAATACAGGGGTCCAAGAAATGGGGAGTGGAGTGAGTACGGGCAGCCATGGGACATGTAGCTGGGCTGGGAGCCCAATTGTGCCCAAAGGAATGAGTAATGTCAGGTGGGAGCTTTGGGGGTGGGTGAAATGAGGGTCCAGGGGTGTGTGGTTGCCCTGACGCCCGAGGGGCCAGACCCCAAGAATGTGCCTGGTTTGGCTTTCGCTGCCAGCTCCCCCTGGGAATAAGAGGGTTCCTCAGACTTGGAGGAAATAGTTTCCCCTTCCCACAAACCAACAGATTCTGTGTAAAGCACAGCCATGGGCCAAACATCCTGCTGTAGCTCACCTAGTGCGGCTGACCACTGGGTTGAATTTGAATTAGGTTTGTAGTGAACCATAGCTGCTACTGTGTGAGGAAGCTGGTCATTGGTTTGTTTGAAGTGAGTCTGATGGTCTCGATCTGATTCCAAGGTCCGAATTTTAAACGTTACCAAACGGCAGGCCTCAACACCAGTTTCTGGGCCGATTCATGTGATTTACACCTGGACTCAAATGATCTGAGCCCAATCCAGAGGTGATGTGTAAGGGGGTGTAAAACATGTTAAGTACTATAGCTCTGCTCTGGTAAACTTCAGTAGACACTATCTGCATTATAGAAATCGTTCTACCTTTCTTGCTACTGTTAACGTTATTTTGGCTTCATCAGTGTCCACAATTTTGGGAGCCATGGAACAGACAGACAGACAGAGTGCAGTCTAAATACTAATGGCCCCTCTGCTCTCTGGCTTTCTAAAATGGGTGGACTTGAACCATTGTTAGCAATAGTAGAAAACTCTTGGCTTTGCAGGCCAAGGGAAGCTTGAAGAAACTAACCTTGAATTTAGTCCCAAGTGTCTACCTTAGAAAAATCACTGCCCTGATTAGTCTCCCTTGTTAGCTTCAGCAGAGAGGACAAGGAATGTGAACAGTCCATAGAAATTTAACTTACTTTGCCTGTTCAATTGATCTCTTAAGGTCAAGATCGATCACATTGGAGGGATGCCATCTGAGTATCATTTTGCTGCTGTTCCAAGTGTACCTGTTTTGTTGCTAAACAGAGATCTGTTAGTCTGGCAGATTTCAGTTTATAAATAAAAAAGGAGTTAAAACTGTTTTATTGTTAAAAACATATTTTTGCTCTTTTGGGTTGGATATCGTATTTGTGTAACAACTTCTGATTACAGTATCTGACTCTATCTCATGATATGCCCAAAATATGGATAAAATGGAATTTTGGCTAAATAAAAACTGTTTCTAAATGTCAGAATTTTAATTTGGGCCCAGATCTAAAGAATCATGGTGCACTTGCACTCACAATATGTTGATCCTCCAAAGTAAATTAACTCGTAAAAGGAAACAAAAGTGAGCACATAGACTCTCCTTGTGGCCCCTAAAATAATAATACATATTAAGTATGACAGCACACTCGTGTGTGTACACCATAGTTTGTACTTGGGTAACATATATGTTTTGTGCTCAACTTAATATTTTAATGTCTTTCTCTTTTTACATTAAAATTATTTTTTAAAAGTTAATTTCTGAAAGAGATGTTGTCAGTTTAGGTATCTTGACGTTTCAAACTGTAGTGCATATTATGCCTGTGATGCTTTGGGATTAGCCAATGAGATATTTCAAAATATTAAACATGATACTAAGTAATACATGTTTGTAAGAGAGGCTTGTGTCTTTGACCCAAAACTTTAAAAGTTGTAAAAACAAGATTTTGCAAAACCTAAGGCCAGTAGAAATGTTTCCACAACCTTAAATAGAAAAAGAAAAAAATCCCCTGCAGTGTCTGAAACCAAAAAATGAAGCATGAGAACCTGAAAATGGAAGCAACTGTACATGGCTATAGTTTTTTATTATGTTTATTACCATTGTACTTAGTAGTGTTAATCAGGGTCCAGGACCCCATTGCTCCGAGTCCTAAGAGCTCTATGAACAGGATAAAAAGACTATCTCTATCTACTTCACTGATTTTTCCTTTGTTCATGCCTACTGATATAAACAAAACTCAACGAAGAATATAAATAAAGACTGGGTAAATTAGATTTTGAAAATCCTTCGTTTGTTTATCCAAGGTGATGTTAGCACCATAGGTAAATTGATTTACAGTGTGTGATTTTTAAGTTGACTATGGGTAAATTTACAGAAGTGCTTAAGACATTTAAAAGCTCCCGAGTCCTTTTGAAAATGAGATTTAGGTACCCAGGTTGCATAGGTGCTTTGGATGATTTTATCCTGTATCCCTTTAAAGTGGTGTGTTGTTGGGATGTATCTGCTCTTTGTTTTTTTTTCTCACTCCTTGTGTCCTGTATCATTTAAAAGTTAATCCACTTTAAGCAATTCATTATTTTCAACTGATCACAGTTTTTCACTTGAAATCACTGCCACAAACTACAAATTATAATCCAAGAGATTTAATTGGTGCAAGGCCAGAAAGCAGAGAAGTTTTATTGATTAGATTTTGAGACCTGGTATGAGTCATAGAATCATAGGACTGGAAAGGACCTCTAGTGAGGTCTTCTAATCCAGTCCATTATCCCCAAGGCAAGACCAAGCATTATGTAGACCACCTGGACAGGTGTCTGTTCAAACTACTCTTATAACAGAGATTCTACAGCCTCCGTACGCAATTTATTCTAGTGTTTAACTACCTTAGGAATTTTTTCCTAATCTCCAACCTAAACTGTCCTTGCTGCAATTTAAGCCCATTGCTTCTTGTTTTATCCACAGAGGTTAATGAGAACATTTTCCTTCCTTCTTCTGACAACCTTTTATGTACATGAAACTGTTATCATTAGTTAGACGACCTTTACGTTAACTTTGTTTTCTCTGTCTGTCTGTTCGTCTGTCTGTATGTGTGTATACCCTGTGCTTCCCACCTTTCTTCAGTAGCTGGTGTAATGTTTATAAGTTTTAATGGTAACCTGTGCTCAGTACAAACCCTGCCAGGCATCTGGCCCTGTGGTACAGGGATTAGGGCAGGAGCCTGGGAACCCACCAGTCACTGGTTTTTATCCCACCTGGGTCTGAAAAGCTGCTGTTTGTAGGTTTTGATTTGATCTACTTTTAGTCTTGATAGAAAAATAATATAAAAAACCAAGTTTTTTAGAACAGACGATCTTAAAACCAACGCACTAAAAGGGACAAAACAAGCACAAAAGTCATTCATATTGGTCAGACTTCTTGTACGAGGCATTTTAAGCTCCGTGATGCATTTGTTTTCAAAAAGGTTCGGTGGCAAATCCTTTAGGATCAAATGGGGAGAGAGGAGTGCAAACTAACCCACACATCCAAAATGTCTTTTGCCAACTCTTTTAAAAACAAAAACGTCACTAGGGCCTTCTTGTTAGCAGTGATTACAGGAAAAAAAAGTATTGGGGAAGGATTGCTTTCTTTTCCAGCTAAGGACATCCTTTGAGCAACACAAAGAAGGATGTCCTGATGGCACAGCAATCATAATCCATTAAAATCCTTTGTTTATACTTAGTCTTGAAAACATATTTTAAAAAGTCTTGTCTAGAAAGAGAGCATGCACTTCTTTAGTCAAAGTATCGAAATGTTGCTGGATTTTCTGTAAAATCTGAAATGTACTTGGTTCAACTTTGCTGGCATCATAATAGGAATGTTTATCCCGCTTAGGTTTGACTGTTAATAGCACTAGATACAGCAGGATTAGCAAAATAATGAGAACGTTTATGCCACTTGTTTTTGAAGATCAATAATTCTTCATATAAGAAGGTCCAGTCATTTCAAATGACCTTTGCCTGGTTTTCAGAGAAAATGAAACCATCCTTACGTTAGTTCTGCCACTGCAGTTTTCAAGTCATGTGTTTCCCAATAAATCAGCCATACACAGGTAGAACATTTTTGTCCCTCCTCTGTCTGGTCTTCTCCCGACTAAACAAACCCAATTTATTCAGTCTTCCCTCATAGGTCATGTTTTCTAGACCTTTAATAATTTGTATTACCTTTTTCTGGATTTTGTCCAATTTGCTCACATCTTTCTTGAAACGTGGTGCCCAGAATTGGACACAGTTAAGGCCTAATCAGTGTGGAGTAGAGGGAAGAGTTACTTCTCCTGTCTTGTGTACAACACTCCTGCTAATACATTACAGAATGATATCTGGAGGGTTCTCTTTGGTTTTTTTTGCAAGTGTTACACTGTTGATGCATATTTAGCTTGTAAATCTAGTATGTGTCTCAGATCCTTTTCTGCAGTACTCCTTCCTAGGCAATCATTTCTCATTTTGTATGTGTGTGACTGGTTGTTTCCTAAGTGGAGTACTTTGCATGTTCATTGTGAACATGTTCTGACTGGAGTTTTCTTACTTATGTTCAGCAATTTAAATATAAAAATTAGATAAATTTAGAAGACGTTAGCACAAACCAGTCTATTCTGCTGGATGGCTATATTATGCAAAACATTATCTGTAGCAAGGTATGTAGTTAAACTTGCATGTTGGCGTCAGGCATAACCAAACTCATGGATTTTGTAAATTATTTTTGGAAACTTTAAAATATATGCTTGTAATTTAACTGGAAAAAAACTTGATTATTTTAAAAATAATTCCTTGTAAAGGACCTTGTCAACTTAAATTTGGTCCAGAATTTAAAATTTGCTAGCATGTTTTTAATCAACAGTTTCACAATTAAAAAGAAATTTTTAAATGAAAACAATGTATTTTAAACAAATAAGTAGTTTCCTGTAGTGTTTGGGTGGCAAAAATGCCCAAATTAAGAACTTGAAAATGTCATTGATTATAAGCAAAAGTAAAACTACTTTACTGATTTTCTTTGTCTGGGCTGAGAGAAAAGCAAAAAGTCAGTGTGTAAGCAGTGAAAAGTACAAGGATTTAAAAAATAATAACTTTGAATAATCTATGAACATATTAATAGTAAGATAAATTTGTTTGTAGCATGTGATTTTTAAATTGACTGTCCCTTTTAAGTTCTGTATTTTTAAAATTCTAAAGTTTATGAACTTTATTCTAGAAAATGTTCACAATAATTTGTATTTACTACTAAATCTGATCAGTTTAATTTAATTTGTTAAACCGATCAAGTTAAATGATGATGATGATGATTTCTAATCTAAACTAGGTTCTTATATTTAAAAAAAGTTTTGAACAACTCTAGTAATAATTTCTGAATGTCACTGACTTGATGGTGTGCAGCATTAGAAATAAGATGTTGCTAACTTAAAACTAGTGGAAGCCAGAAAGTAAAATTTACTGGGAAGAAAAGTGAATCTGACTAGTCAATTTGTATTGTCTAGATGTAAGAACACACAGGGAGTCTGGTGGCAATTTTAGAGACTAACACATATATTTATCGCAGGCTGTTACAGCAAATCAATGCAGTTGTTTAGATTCAAACAGCAGACAACAGCATGTATATGCAGAATTGAAATTCACATGTAGATTTGACACCATCATCTTAGGGTTAAATAGAGAAATTTTTTCCCCACGATTATAACAAGTAATTTTGCTTTCCTTTTTCTCTCACCTCCCTCCGATAAACTGTTGTCCACTGTTTGAATCTAAACAACTGCATTGATTTGCTGTAACAGTCTGGCCTGATCCTATGACTTATACTTCCCTGCCTTTATTTTCTTCCCATTCATCTGTACTTCTCCATCTTCAAGCATCTGATGAAGTGGAACTTTCTCCCACGAAAGCTCATGTGATAAATAAATTAGTCAGTCTTTAAAAGCGCAGCTAGACTCCTTGTTTGTTTTTCTGGAAAACACTAGCATGGCTAGCCTTTTGGCACTTATATGTATTAAGTACACTGTAGAAATAGTGAGAAGAAAATCAAACTCTAGAAAAATTCTATTTCATTTTTAATAATCTAAATTATTTTAATTTAATTAAATTCTATTTAATTTTGAATAAAGTAAGGTATTCATGAGAGCTTAGGTGAAGAAATCAGCTTCCTTGCAAATTTTGGGTTGGTGTCTTGGTTATCTATATAATGGTGCTGTTGGTTATAATGTCTCAATATTTCAGGCTGTGTTTACACTGCAGAGTTCTAATGGCCAAAGCTTTGCCAGTAGACAGCCAGCACTGTAATTATAGCAGTGAGCAGTGTACACACAGACATCCTTTGGTCACTGGAGTGTGCCCTCAGGGTGGAAGCTGCCAGGGCTCCCTGGTCCCCAGCGGCTGGGAGGCCGAAGCTGCAGGGGACAGAGAAGCCCCAGAGGCGGGGGGTGGGGTAGCTGAGGCCACCAGGGACAGAGGAGCCCTGGGTGGGGGGATTGAATCTGCGGGGCACTGAGGAGCCCCGGCGGTGGAAGTTGAAACCCCAGTGGTGGGGTCTGAAGCGGCAGGGGCTTCCCCATCCCTGGTGACGGAGGTTGAAGCTGCTGGGGACCAAGGATCCCAGGCAGTGGGGTTGAAGCCCCTGGGGGGGGTGGGGTGCTGAAGCTGCCCAGAGCTCCCTGTCCGCAGCTGTAGAGGGGTTAAATCCCCTAGTGGGGGGAGCAGGTAGGGCCGGGGCGCCCGCCCTGCGGGGGGGTTGGATTTGAAGCTGCTGGGGACGGAGGAGTCCCAGCAGTGGGGGCTGAAGCCGCCGAAGCCCCTCCGTCCCCGGCAGCGGCCCCTTCTTCTTAATTTCACTGTTAGAGCAGGGAAATTAAGTATGACAGCTTCCAGAGAGTGGAGTCACCTTGATTGGCATTGTGGGATATTTCTGGAGGCCATGTAACATGGAAAAAAATAGCTTGAATGTTCACACTGATTCTTTTGTGATCAAACAATTGTGCAATAGGCATTATTCCTCTCACAGAGGTGGTATTATTTTGTCGCCAAAACAGGGCAGTTTTGACAACAAACAAGCATTCCAGTGTGTATGGTGGGCTTGTTTTGTCAGAAAAAGTCAACTTTTTGCATCAAAACTTTCTAGTGTGTACAAACCCTCAGTCTGACAATGGTGGTTCCAGAAATGAAATGATAGTGACATATAAGGGAAGTTAACCTGTATGTGCCTCTTTCTAGTTCTTATCTGAAACAACTGCTGCAGAATATACCTCAACTTTAGCAAGGCTTTTGATATGGTTTCCCACAGCGTTCTCATCGGCAAGTTAGGGATATATGGGTTAGATGGGTGGACCGTAAGGTGGATAGAAAACTGGCTAGATCACCGGGCTCAGCGGATAGGAATCAATGGCGTGATGTCTAGTTGGCAACCGGTAACGAGTGGAGTGCCCCAGGAGTTCAACATCTTCATTAATAATCTGGATGCTAGGATAGATTGCACGCTTAGTAAGTTCGCGGATGACACCAAGCTGGGGGGAATGGCAGACATGCTGGAGGGCAGGGACAGGATTCAGGGAGACCTAAACAAATTGGAGCACTGGGCCAAAAGAAATCTCATGAGTTTCATCAAGGACAAGTGCAAAGTCCTGCACTTAGGACGGAAAAATCCCATGCACTGCTGTAGGCTGGGGACCAATCGGCTAAGTAGCAGCGCTGTAGAAAAGGACCTGGCGGTTATGGTGGACGGGAAGCTGGAGATGAGTTAACAGTGTGCCCTTGTTGCCAAAAAGGCCAATGGCATATTGGGCTGCATCAGTAGGAGTGTTGCCAGCAGACTGAGGGATGTGATTATTCCCCTCTAGTAGGCACTGGTGAGGCTGCATCTGGAATACTGTGTCCAGTTTTGGGCTCCCCACTACAGAAAGTATGTTGACAAATTAGAAAGAGTCCAGCGGAGGGCAACAAAAATGATTAGTGGGCTGGGTCACATCACGTATGAGGAAAGACTGAAGGAACTAGGCTTATTTAGTCTGCAGAAGGGAAGACTGAGGGAGGATTTGTTAGCAACCTTCAACTACTTGAAGGGGTGCTCCAAAGAGGAGGGAGCTAGGCTGTTCTTGGTAGTAACAGAGGACAGAACAAGGAGCAGTGGTTTCAAGTTGCAGGTGGGGAGGTCGAGGTTGGATATTAGGAAAAACTTTCTCACTAGGAGGGTGGCGAAGCATTGGAATGGGTTACCTAGGGAGGTGGTGGAATCTCTGTCTTTGGAGATATTTAAGGTCCGGTTGGACAGTACCCTGGCTGGGATGATTTAGTGGGTGTGGTCCTGCTTTTTAGCAGGGGGTTGGACTAGATGACCTCATGAGGTCCCTTCCAACCCTATGATTCTATGAATAACAAGGGGATGATGTATAGTGTTCTCTTTTATGAATAGGATTAAAATATTAGTCTCTGCTACATTTCTTTTTAGGTATTGGTAAACACTGCCTGCTGTTTTCTGATGTTGATTGCCAAACTAATCCAGTGTGCAGTGTTTGGTCCTCTTCGTGTTAGTGAGAGGCAGGTAAGTAAAATGTATGATGCTTTTAGACAAATTGTCTTGCTATCAGATACTTGTTTATCTGTGGCCTGTTTATTTTTTACAACTTTTTTTTGTAGATGAATGGTTTTCATATCTCATTTGGGAATGTTGAAACTTGCACAAATTAACATTTAGCACCCTAACAGTTTTATTAAAAATACAAATGTAGTTCTTACGATTTACAGTGTTTTTTTTAAAGTAAGATCCCATCTTTCCATCAAAAATGCTTCCTTTTTTTTTTTTTTTTTTTTGAACCCTAAACTTGGAAGGTGATTTGTCCATATTTCCTTTTGATATTTTTAAAATGCACATCCCAGTAAAATTGGTAGAAGTTTGAAATAAGCCAAGGAAGTCTTCACAGTTCTCTTATGCATAAACTACTCAGTTTACATATAAGCATCCATAAACCTTCTGGCTGTTTCTGAAGATGTTTTAATTTTTGTGAACTTCTATTTTATTTTAAAAGGATATGTGTCAACTAGGAAATTACACTTCCATGATAAATTTTGTTCTTATGCTTACAAGTATTCTTAATTTTAAAAGAAATTAGAGGAAAACAATTATCTATTTTATTTTTGTCTACTCTTTGCATTTGATGGCAGTTTTTTATCTAGTCAGTTTCTCTGTTTTATTACTCATCAGTTACAATTCTTTCCCCATGCTCTGGCATGATGATATAAATCTAATGCACCCTCAATCGCTGAGAGACAAAGATGTTAACCATCAATGCAGCAAGCAGATAAATGTACAGATATGGCAGGATTGCTGAGCCCAAGCACATGTGTTACTAGTTTGCGTAGAAGACTTTTCTAAACATTAGCAGGGAAACGGGAAAATCCTTTTAAAACAATATTTTTTAAAAATAATTCAGGACATTTAAAATCCATTTCAGTTTTCTGATAAGAACAGATTTTAATAATTTAAAAAATAAATTTAAAAAAATCAAGCTGTGTCCCTTCAAAATGTTTTTCTCTCTATAGTTATACAATCATCTAAAAGTGTTAAGCCATTGTAGTTTTTAATGTACAGACATGTAGTGCAAGTGGGGCACTAGTATTTACTTGTTTCTGGAGTTCTTTTGCAGTTTATCATAATGGTGATTCACCAACCTAAAGACCTGTGAGTGCAGTGTCTATACTTTAAAAGTAAGGCACCTTCCCAGGGCTTTGTGCTAGGTTTTTTCAGTTAACCATGGCGGGCATATGGATGTGGTATTCAAATCAGTATCAATGCCAGCTTCTAGTGTGTTCACTATTCCTTTAAAAATTGAAATGCACTTTGATAGTTTTCTTAGAAAGACAAGCTATATATGTTACTAGGTCAAAAATGTGATCATCCTGAAGGAATTATTAGCTTGTTCTAGCTGTCTTACTGATGACTTCATTGTGTTTTTATAAAGAGGATTCGTAAGACATTTTTTCATAAACCACCCAAGCCCTTCAGGTTGTATGCTTGCTTTTATCCTGCAGTAACTAACCAGTGCATTGTCTTTCTTTCTGATTGACTAAGTATGGGGATACTTTTCCTGTCCAATTGTTGCTCACCCACTCCTGTCTTGTATGTAGCCATTATACTGGGAGAGGAAGCATCTTATACACTGAGTATTCTTAGAGGACTGCCTTTTTGTAACTTCCCTTTAATTGCTGATGGGGGCAGGGACAAGGCTTTGTGTATATGCCAGCAATCCAGAAATGAAAATGTCAGTATTTGTAGTCTGGCAGGCACATTGCTATGACACTGAGTTGAGATCAGGGCCCCATTGTACAAAGGACTATAAAAATGCGTAATAAAAAAATTATCTACAGTGCTGCATAGTCTTGTTGCAATACTACATAAGGAACATCTTTTATCCAGTACATCTTAAGAGGAAGTGATGTCTAGTGAAGGTGAGACCGGTGGCAGGCAACACGGATAAAAATGGAAGATATATATACACACACAATTTTTAAAAGAATTTAAAGTATTTACAGATTTATTTTGTAAAATAAGCCTATTTAAAATTAAATTTTTGAATTATGGCAACTCATGTTAACACCTAAATTTACTATAATCTATTAAAGTTACTTAAATTAATTAAAATATTAAGCTGTACATGTTTGTTGTCAAGTTTTAAAGAAAGTCACACTACTGAACTGGTGGAAGTGATGGGCTAAACACCTGGAAACAGAGTTTGTTGATTTGCTAAACCGTTTTTGACTGACAGCAGTAGCCTCTTCTGCAGGTGTAGTGAGAATATTTTCTTAATTTCAGTTTGTTTAGTTCAATGACAAGTTCATTCAAAGCTAAGAACTGGGAAAAAGCAGGAAAGCTTGCTTTCTCCTTCCAGTCTATGGACCAAAATTAGGTGTGAAAGGATGAGATGTACCAGTTCTAAAATCTTGAAAGATATGGGGACCTGAAACAATCAGTTCAATTTGCAAATTACAGATCAATAATTTTGATAGAGAGAGAACCTGTTTTGCATTAAAACTGGCTTATTAAACATATTTTGATAAACGTTTTTCTTGTCTAATGTACTTAAAGTAGTTTTATTTAATAACAAAAAATTAAATGTTTTTGTACATTTTTAACTGTATTTGACTTTCCAAAGACCTTGACACAAATCCCAAATAACGAACTTAAAAAGGTCACCATTTTCAAACATAATTAAAAATGTTAAAAATTAACAATCTGAATATATGTGAGTTAAGCTATCTAGCTACTTAAATAAATTATTTTATAGTGTATCCTTTTGGTTAGCAAATAGACATACCAAATTTAATTTAAAGGCTGTATTTGTTTGCAAATAGTCATGTTTAATAGTTACCAACCAACGAGAACCAACTTGTTTTAGAAAAATAACTAAAAATGCAAATCATGATTACAACTGACGATTTAAATCAAGATTTCCTACTTATGGTTGAATTTGATGATTTCAATCAGTTCACCCTGATGGCAAGGATTTCTAATATTTCTCACTTATGTGTAGTTCATAACCTGGCTCTGTAAAACATTAGTAAAATAATTTCCATATCCAGCTGTGTGCATAGTGGCTTGTGGTGCCACATTTTCATGCTTTTGTTTCCTCCGTCTTCCCTACTGCATGCCTGCCTATTATCTGTTACAGCCCATCTTTTGCTTCTTAGCTCAACTGAGACAATTACCGGTAGCTCTCTGGGGCTGGGACTGTTCTTTTAGTCTGTCTGGTATTCAGCACAATGGGGTCTGTTAGTGCTGCCTCAAAGCATGTGGTAAATGACAATAGCAGGTGATGTAGGTGACCATGAATTGGGATTTCTACTCCCCGCTCTACCATTGGCTTCCTGTGTAGCAAATTTCCCAACTTGTGAAATGGGGATACTTCCCTGTCTCATGGGGGTGTTGGGAGTATTAAATAATTGTGAAACATGTCGTGATTGTCAGATGAAGAAGCTACATAAGTACCAAGTATTATAGGATTTTTGCATTAATAAAATAATAATAATGTTAGGTACGGGCAGATGGTTTTGTGTTTGAGCATTGTTAACTACTTTGGTCTCCTACAGAAAACAAATGTCTTCCTTTTTAGCATCTCAAGGACAAATTCTGGAATTTCATCTTCTACAAGTTTATCTTTATTTTTGGGGTGCTGAATGTTCAGACCGTGGAAGAGGTGGTCATGTGGTGCCTCTGGTTCTCTGGGCTTGTGTTTCTCCACCTCATGGTTCAGCTCTGCAAGGATCGGTTTGAATACGTAAGTTTTTCCCAGTGCCTGCGTGTGGGGAGTTGTGAGTTTTGTTCCCAGTGCCAGCACTTGAGTCATTGTGTGGCCTTGGCTGTGTCACTTGAAGCTTGATTTTTTAACAGCTGTTGGATGCCCACATCCCCCACTGACTTCAAACTGAGCTACTAGTGCTCTGCACCTCTGAATATCAGGTCCTCAAGCTCCTTGCCTCAGTTCTTCCATCTATTAAATGAGCCTAATGATACTTATCCTCTTTCATAAAGGGTGTAAAGATCCTCCGATGTAAAGCTCCATGTGTTCTTGCCTCCCCTAGAATTGCTATTGTAAGTGTCCTCTCTAAAGCATCCTCCTCAAATTGCCTTAGCTAAAAATTCTACAAAATCTCCTGCAGTTGGATGCCTGGTTGGAAATTGAAGTTAGACAAATTCAAACTAGAAATAAGACACAAAATTTTAACAGTGAAGGTAATTAATTATTGGAACAACTTGCCTAGGGAAATAGTGGACTCTCCATCACTTGACTTCTTCAAATCAGGACTGAATGTCTTTCTAAAACATACCCTCTAGCTCAAACAGAAGGTAGTGCTGGGTAAGGTTGTGTGGCCTGTGTTATGCTGGAAATCACACTAAAACAGTCCCTTCTGGCTGTAAAATCTGAATGTAAATAAAAGCCAGAGTCACAAGGCCTTAGCGAGTGTATTTGAATTTTTGTTGTTTGTTTGTTTTTTTTTCTCCCAGCCCTCCGTAGCAGCTTGGATAAGTGGTTGAGGTTGCAACATTGGTTTTATCCAGGAAATAATTAGGTTCACTTGAACATGTGCTTAGTGTAGGCAACAGGGAGGGGATCAGTTTGTTAACACTGTTTTGTTTTGTTTGCAGCTTTCCTTCTCTCCTACCACACCAATGAACAGCCACGTCAGGGTCCTGAGTCTGCTGGTCGCCATGTTACTCTCCTGTTGTGGTCTAGCAGTTGTCTGTGGAGTTATCGGCTATACGCATGGAATGCACACTCTAGCTTTCATGGCAGCAGAGGTGAGACTTACTTCATATGCAAGTTGATTTGCACTTTTTCTCCTCTTTCCTTTGATTCATTTGGGGGCTTCCACAATTTGGTTCTTGAAAGTATCCAGTTGTAAAGAATGAAAATAAACAATATTCTATTGCAAAGTAGCCAACTGATCTGTGTTTATCTTAATGTTAGACTCAGGACTGCAAATCATCTTTTCTTGAAGAGATGGTAGCTGTGATGAAGCCATGCAATGCTGCCTACTTTCAGCACAGCTGAAATCAAGACATCTGTGCATGAGGAAAACTGATGTGTGTTTCATGAGAAATACAGGAAGAATTAGCTGAAGTGTCTATTGGATTGTATTTATTTTTTCCAGTTTAATGTGAACTAGAATAGTTATCTAAATACAGTTCTCCAACATAGTATTTCTCCATTTATTTTTGACTTATTAGGAGTAGGATGACTATATCTTTTCATTAGTTCAGGAACCATACAGTGGCTATCTGAACTAGTTTATTATTGAGTCAGAATCCAACTACGGATAGTGAGGAGGAAAGAAACGGTCAGCTGGAAGTAGGAGGCTCTAGCAGCACCAAACATGGTGGAGGTAGGAAACAATTGAAGGGGATTTCTGTGGGATAGTTGGAAGTAGTTAGAAGGTACAGCTGCTGCAGGGCTGTGGCCATTTAAATATTTAACACTTGCATTAATGTTTCAGCTCAGATTGACCTGAACACAAAAACGGGCCAAAGGGCCAAATCTTCGTGTGGAGTGAAATGGAACTGAAGATTTGTCACTTTAATATTTCTGATAGCTGAGCTCTTTCTAACATTGCCACTCTTATTCTAGTAGGCATCTCAGCTAATTCTTGATTAACTCATGAGGCACAACTCATTTGTTTTTTCTTATTCACAGATGTCTTGATTTCCTCTGTGCCGAAAGTGGGCAGCATTGTATGGAGTTATCATAGCAACCAGGTTTTCAAGCAAAGATGATTTGCTGTCCTGAGTTTAACACTGAGATAAATTCACATTTATCTCTTTCATTCCAGTGTGTTTTTTAAAAACAAATTCTGAAAAATCAGATGAATCAAATGAATTGATATAGCTGCTCAGGCAGCTGACTAAAGAACTGTGAGCAATGTCCTGCTAACACTTACTGGCATGAGTAATGTCTTTGATTTTAGTGGGCCTGCACTCATGGGAGTGAAATTACTCGTTTGTGTCTGCAAGGTTGGAACTGAGGCAATATAGTCAGGTTGTTTTTTGTATGTCTCCTAACAGTGACATGCAGTGGCAACTGGCGAGCCTCAAACTTAAAGGAAAAAGTAGTAACAACTACAGTGGCAGACTTTTGAAATTTTTGTCCTGCTTACAGTCCGTGTGACACAGGCAGTGATATTTCATTCATTTATATGTAATTACTTTGGATTTTTAAAAATACCTTATTAATCTTTTTCCTGATTTTGCAAACATTGACTTAGTTTTATTCCCCTGTAGTTTCAATAGAGTGAGTGTGTGACTCTCAGGTTTTACTCTGGCTTCTTCCCCCTCTTTATGTTGCCTCCCCCCCGTCCTCTTCTCATCAGCAGGATGACAGAGATGAGTTTTCAAGAGGGATGTGAATGTGGTAAGGGATGTAGGTTGTGTTCACAAAAGGCCTGGCAAGTAAAAAGGGCAGTATGCTGCATCTAAATGCATGTTTGTTTAACATACTACAGTGCAATGCTCCAGGCACAGTCAATAATATCCTGTGCAGTTAGTCCATTATTTTCCCATTAATTTTTTTTTTTTTTTCCAGGTAAAGGAAATTTAAAGCAACAAAATTACATAAATGCCACACAGGGTTGAAATTTTAGAAATATGAAAGGTAGGATAGTCAGTTGTGATTCCTACAGCAATCGTAGCTTGGTTATATTGCATGTGAATATTCAAGCTAGCACCCCGTCTGATAACCAGTATTTAAGTGTTAGGTAATACAATAGTTAAGGTTTAATTCTATATAGGTTCTTGTTCCATGCTACTTATTGTAGTATCTGGGTGCCTTCCAGTAGTGCATTAAGCACATAACTACCATGTTTGTTCTCTCATCTTTTCCAAGAGATAGGAGTACAGGGACTGTTTGATTTGGGCTGTTACAGCTGCCAGGGGAATGTAAATGTCCTTTTCTTCATTTAAAATCTCAGTCATAGATTTGCATTAACCAGTGATGTAATATTTTGTTTTCAGTGTAGCCTCTCTCATTCCTGAAGGATCAATGTTTGTTTACAGATTCTATACTATAGAATTATAAAGTATTCTTTATACCAGAATATATATATATGTATATAATAGTGTATAGTATTCTATCTATAAGGATTTTAAAAAACTTTCTAAAATTAAATTTCAATTAAAATTAATTCAAATTCAATTAATTAAACCAAATCAATTTTAATTACAATCCATTTGAATTCAATTAATTAATTTTAATTTAATTTAAATTAAATAAACTGGTGGCCCTTCAGGGTTTTAAAAACTATTTTGGGCCATCAACCAAAAAGGTTGGGAGCCCCCCTGATTTATAATGTAAAATTTTAAGTTTGTTTATTTGCTTACTCTTTGTCTTTCTGATACCACCACCATCTTGAATGGAAGTAATTCTAAAAGTAAATGTGTATTTTGTTCAGTTGCCTACAAAGACGTTATAAGGCTATCCAGCAGTTCTCTCTCTAGTTCTAATAATAACTCATTGTATGAAAAGATTTCAGTATGTGGCCCTCGTGGTGATTTGAGTTTGAGACCCCTGCTTTAAAACATTACGGGTTAAGGAAGTAGCATGGTCCAACAGACAGGTTGAAGAATTGGGATTCAGGACACCTGGGCTATATTCCTGGCTTTGCCACTGGTTCACTGTGGTCTTGTCTAGTCACTTCTACTCCCTGCCTCAATATCTACCTATAAAACTGGAGGTGGGGGGAATTATACTAATGACTGACCTTTTTTTTCCTTACAGTCTCTACTTGTGACAGTGAGAACTACTCATGTGATTTTACGGTGAGTAGCATATATTTTAGATGATACCCGTGCCAAGATAATGGTGCAGAGAGGTACTTCGCTTGCAAGGTGGCGCTTAGTTATTTCGTTTGTTTGCAAATGCAGCTTTTTGAGAGGGACAAAGATTATTTATTGTAGATCATATTTCTCAATAAAGATCAGTAGAACAGTAATGAGCATACAGCTGTAGAAGTTATTCATAATTGTATGTATGAAGCATGGGCTAAAATGCAACCACCTAGGACTTAAAGTAGGCTGAGCTGGCAATCTGTTACTATTTTTTTTTACGAGGGCAGTCTTTTTCTTCAGAGCCTCAGTTCATTAAATGAAGTGTGATGATATATGTGTGATTATTATCTATAATTTAGGACAACAGGCAGGATATTGGCTTTTAGTCCACACAGAATTACTTCAGGGAACATTCATATGTATCCTCTGTTCTCTGATGCCAGCATATCCAAAGATGAACCGTTAAATTCCGATTGCTTTGCTTATCATGCATAGTGCTATTGAAATCACTGATTGGTCAGGTGAGTGAAAAAGACCTAAGTGTGACGGAAGAGAGGAAAGAGCAGCAGGAGGGGGAAAAAACTGTAAAATTAGTGCAATGTTGTTAAAGTCAACCTCATTTCCTAAACATTTTAAAAAATAACTTTGACTTCTCTTCTCTTACAGTTATGTAATTCATCTCTGGGATCTTAACCATGAAGGAACCTGGGAGGGGAAGGGAACATACGTGTACTATACAGATTTTGTCATGGAGCTAACCTTGCTTTCACTGGACCTGATGCATCATATTCACATGCTGGTATGTAATATTAGAATCATAGGGCTGGAAGGGACCTCATAAGGTTATCTAGTCCAACCCCCTGCTAAAAGCAGGATCACTCCCACTAAATCACCCCAGCCAGGGTTTCGTCTAACCGGACCTTAAATATCTCCAAAGACGGAGATTCTACCACCTCCCCAGGTAACCGATTCCAATGCTTCACCACGCTCCTAGTGAGAAAATTTTTCCTAATATCCAATTTCGACCTCCCCAGCTGTAATTTGAAATAATTGCTCCTTGTTCTGTCCTCTGTTATTGAGGTCAGCATTAAGCAAACAGAATTGTCTTAATATAAAGTGACCTGGCCACACACATTTTTAATTTGTGATGGACTGAATGTTACACAGAAGCTATCTGACTAAAGAACTGGAACTATAATGTTACTATATAGGCATTGTTTCTTCCTGAATCATTGAACTCCCTGGAAATCATTTGTCTTGGTGCTTTAGCTATCTTTATAATTATCTGCTTAGCAGATGTTTCCCTTCAAATTGATATGTACTTGAGTAATGTTAGACTTGTATTATCAAGAGAAATAAACTATTTCCACCCCCAGTAAGAGACTTCAAATTGATCAGGAGTGAATGTAACTTTTTTTGTTACAAATGCTATACTATTTAAGTAGCGTTAACAACGGTAACTGGAGGTGGTTCCTGTGATGGTTTTTTAACTTGAAACACACAATAACCTGGGTTTAATATTGGTTTATCTCTGTTTTTAGATCTTTCTTTCTGCTCTTAGAGCCTGATCCAACTCCCCCTGGCAGAAAATAATCTTATAACTGAACCTCCCTCCCCAGGTTGTAAAGACTGGGATAAATGTTTCTCCAAAAACATGAGTTATAGGCAAAATTCTCATTTGTGAGAGTTGAACAGCTGTGAATGGTTTGGGCTTTTTCTAGAGCAGCCAGACTGGAATTTTAGGAGCCCATCAGACTGTAATGTTCTACTTTGCTAGCCATAATGACTTGTACGTGTAGTACATTTTCCACTGTTTTTCAGTTTTTCTCTTCACTTTCCTGGCATTCACTTCTGAATACTTGTTTTTAAAGCTTTTTGGCAATATCTGGTTGTCAATGGCCAGCCTGGTGATTTTTATGCAGCTACGTTATTTGTTCCATGAGGTTCAGCGTAGAATCCGTCGTCACAAGAACTACCTGCGTGTGGTCGGAAACATGGAAGCTAGGTGAGCAAATGAGGAGAGAGTTTAAAATGCTGAGCTGAATCATGGAGAGAACCTACTGATGAACAGATGGTGGGTGGAGGGAAGGTGTTGCACTATTTACCATTTGTTAGTGTAAAGAGCTTGTGAAACACAAATTTGCTGATCCAGCTGTTAAGTGTTCTCACTCGTACTCTGTCACCACACTGATTCTTTGGCTTTGTTTTCCCATTCCTTCCATTAGAAGTTGACTCCTCCTAATGCTTGTCTACGCTTAAAATGCTACAGTTGCCCAGTTGTGCTGCTGCAGCACATTAGTATGGACCAGATGTTCTCACAATAACTTTTTAGTGGCCTCAGAGGGCAGCCATCTACTCTTGCTAGTGGCCTCTTTGACAATTTTTTCTAAAATTCTTAGATAACTTTAGGAAAAACCAATCAATATGCACATTATACATGTTCCAATATTGTAATTTTATTTATTTAGGATTTTTTTTCCAAACTCAATAATAAAGGTAATGTACAGTTGTCTTTTATTCTTTACTGGACCTAAGCAGTATATAAACAAAAATAAGGTGTTTTGCATGTTCTTCTTTTTGGTGGTTATTGATTCTTTTGCTTTTTTGGTTGCCTTTAAAAAAAAAAAAAAAGACTTGCTAGCTTGTAAGTCTGCTGCTGTGAAAAGTGATATTGTATATTTGTTAATATCATTTTTCACAGAAGCAGACTTGCTAGGTGGCTGGGAAGCAGTGAAAAGTGGCATTTGCAAATTTGTTAATATTGCTTTTCACAGCAGATTTACTCAGCCTTGGCAAGCTGGGAGACAAATTAAGCCCAGAAAGGGGAGGTGGGTAAAGAAGCAACAGGGGCCAGGGGCAATGTGGGTGTGGGGATGTGGAGCTTGGGTCCAGAGCCTATACTCCTGAGGTTAGAGCCCAGGGCCAGAGGATGCAGCTGGTACTTGTGGAGGTTGTGGGGACTGCTTCCTCTCCCCGCCAATCATTGCCCAACAGGCTGTGGACACCAAAAATCCCCTGGTGGCTGCATTTGAGAAACACTGGTATAGATTCTGTCTACACTGACAGGAGAGTGTCTCAAGTCAGCATGGGTAATTTACCTCCTCAAGAGGCAGTAGCTAGGTTGATAGAAGAATTCTTCTGTCAATTAGCTCAGCCTACACAAGGACTTAGATTGGCTTAAATGTGCCACTTAGGGGTGTGAATTTTTCAACCCCTGACTAACTTTGTTAAACAGACCTAATTCTCAAGTGTAGACCAGGCTTTAGGCCTAACATAAGCCTGACATTGACTTTGTTATAGCTATGGGAGCAGTAACCAAGTTAGAGTGAAACTGCCTGTCCAGTAACTCTGGTGTAATTTTAAACTTAGGCATCAGGAATGGAGCAAGAGCATCAAGGTTTTAATTCTCAGATGTCAAATTTTGGTCTAGCCTATGTGAGAAAAATGCACTGGTTTTAACTAAAATAATTTTTAAATGGATCTAGTTAAACCCCAATAGTTACGGTCTGAAATCCACTTTAAGCAAGGTTCAACTGTTTAATTTGTCTGTAACCCACTGATTTAAGCTAAATCAAAATCTTAAACAGCTCTGCTCAGTCTTAACTATGATCACTAACACTGCTCCATAATGTCAAATTCCAAAGGGGTAGCCGTGTTAGTCTATTGTAGAAAAACAACAGAGTCCTGTGGTACTTTTAAAGACTAACAGATTTATTTATCGCATGAGCTTTTGTGGGAGAAAATCCCACTTCATCAGACACTTTGAAGCATCTGACGAAGTGGGATTTTCTCCCGCGAAAGCTCATGCGATAAATAAATCTGTTAGTCTTTAAAAGTGCCACAGGACTCTACTGCTCCATAATGTTGGTAATTTACCAATAAAAGCTAAATTGATTTTAATAAGGGGGGAACTGATTTAAGAACTTCTCTTTTTAGGGGTTTGCACCAATTGGTTTTTAAATGAACATCTCTTTATAGGGTTGCTGCAAACTATTGGTCTGCATCAACCCAGAATCAATGGCTATTGCAGTGAACAAGGATTTCTAATGGAAGCAAACTTTGAGATCTGTAGTTGTGCTGGGGTTGGTGGGATCATGTGTTGTCTTTTACCATTGTAGGTTTGCAGTTGCAACTCCTGAAGAGCTAGCTGTCAATAATGATGACTGCGCCATTTGCTGGGACTCCATGCAGACTGCTCGTAAACTCCCATGTGGACATCTCTTCCACAAGTATGTGTCTGGTGAAGATGTCATGTAGAATAGATTGTAGAAAGTACCTTGCTGTCTGTCTATAGATGTTGCATTTGAGCAAACTCAGGTTTTTCCCTCTGTCTCAGCCTTCGTTTCCTCCGGGAAGATTTATTGTTTTGGGTGTTAGGTGAAAAACCAGAGATGACATTTAAGCTTGTGTTTAAAACAAACTGAAGTGGAAGTTGGGTAGGGAGGTAGGGTCTTTCTGAAGTACCTGCTGACTAACTTGAAGGGTCAGTTAAATTCTCTGTCCCTGTGTTGTATCATCACGTTCATTCTGCTCATAGCTCCTTCTATGGCTTACTCCTGGTTGTTAGTTATCAAATCAGAGGTTATGATCTGGAGGCTAATTTGTTGTTAGTCACTGGAAACCTTTTCATAAATATTTATCTACATTCCAAGAAGCCTCTAACGAGATAATTTGAAGCTGTTGCAGAAACTGCTTTTACAAAGCTACAGAACTCCATGAATATTTAATCACCAGCCATGCACTTGAGAAATAGAGGCTCTCCTCTTCAGAAAATTGTTTCTTTTGTATCTCAAATGGTGTCTTTGCATTCTTTCTGAAGTCTGGTTTCTCTGAGCTGCATGGTGCAGGTAGTTAGAGAGAGGCAACATATTAAAATGGATGACTTAAATTCAGCTGTAAAAACCTGATCTAATAAATTAGCCTTCAGATCCTCTAGAATTAATTCTCTCGTCTCATCATTGTTCTATTGTTGCTACTAACATGCCTAATATGATGCTTTCATTCTTGCTCTGATACGTGGGACTGCATAACTATCTTTAGAATTGAGGGGACGATGTGCGGTAGCTTCTGTTTGCATAAAATCACAAACTGCGTCCGCATATGTGCAAGATGTACAAAAAGAAATGACAGCCTAGATTCACATGGTTGAGATCAGTCTTGTGCCTTTAGGCTGGAGTTTTCAAAGGAGTCAAATCCTGTTAGCCTAAATCCTGTTGATTTCAATGGGTGTTGGTCACATAATTCTTTTATGCTCTTTTGAAAATCCTATCTGTTAATTTTTAGTAGCGCTTGGTTTGAATTCAGTGTCTTACAATACCCAGCACTTGTTTGCTACAGTAAGTGAATGCTGAGTGATTTCTTACTGCAGTCTAGGCAGATCAGTTTGAATCAGAAAGCAGACCAAGTGCTTAATGGAACTCCGTAAGTCATAGACCCGCAAGGAATGTAGATATTAAGTTATAAGTAACAGTAAATGATTCTAGGAAATAAACACATTATTGCTTTCATCAGTATATCTTGGGCCATGTGATTCTAACAGTGACAGGCATCTTGGTAATTATGAATAAGGTTAACTGTCTCAAGAAAAAATTGAAAAAATTTTTGGAAATCTAAATCCAGATCAGCCTGGCAAAAATGCCGTGAAGATTTACCACCCCTGCCACAAAATCTGCTCTTTATGATGATGATCTTTTGACATCCCCTTCTATATAAAAATGTACTTGATCTGGGTTACTTGGGCAAGGCAAATTGTATAAGGCTGCTGTAGACATGAGTGGATCTGTCTAGAAGTGTGTGTATAAAAGCAAGGTCTGAACATTTTCACTTGGGTTTCTTCTGCTGAAAAGACAAATCAAGTGATGTGGTCACCAGAAGCTGACCAGATAGTTTCTCCCTTCACAGAGGAATCAGTCATATTAATGTGTGGTTTCATTGTTGCACTTCATCTTCTTAGTGCCCTTGTGATCTGGATACCTCGGACAAACACAATATGCTCACTGGTTTTCTGTTGCCTTTTTTTTTGGTCAGCTCATGCCTGCGTTCCTGGCTTGAACAGGATACATCTTGCCCTACCTGCAGAATGTCTCTCAATATCACTGACAACCACCGAGTGCGGGAGGACAACCAGAGGGAGAACCTAGATGAGAACTTGGGCCCTGTGGCAGTAGCAGAAGGCAGACCTCGCTTGAACCAGCACAATCACTTCTTCCACTTTGATGGTTAGTTAACCAGGTTTTACAGTTGATGTTATCCAGAAAACCAGAAGAGCAGCAGCCTTCTGTACAAGTGGGGAGTCTCACTGTGGTCCAGTATAACTTCTCTCCTCTTCTGTTTTCTCAGACATTCAGTTCCTTAGCGGTGACTATCGTTTCATAGGGTGTGTCTGCCCTGCAGACAGAGGTGTGAGTGCAACATGTGTAGATATGTAATGGTAGCAATGAAGCCACAGCAGTAGAGGCTAGCTGGGTCCCAGGTGGCCTTGGGCAGCCAGAGCTGCCACCATGGCTTCACTGCTATTGTCATTCAAGCTAGCTATCTGAAATCTTTTTCATATGTGCTTTTGTCACACCTCTGAAGAGGCTTGAACATCTGCTTCTAAGACCAGCCAAAGCTGACAGAGACTTCTGAAAGCTCCCTTCCTTTTGTAACTCTAGGAAAGGAAAGTAGCCACTTTGAGTTCTATAGGGTTAACAATTCTAGAACCGTTACTTAGTCCATGCAGTCCCATGCTCACGGGCAGAGCAGGAAATGCCAAGATTTGTCAGCCTAATCAGAATCTGCTCTTGAAAGATTGTTGTAAATTATTACATATGTGTTGAAGGCTTTCTGATTTCGTCAACGTGAGTCACATGAAATCCTGCAGAGGCCTAAGAAAGTTTGCTCTAAGGTGAAAGTGTACATTCAGAGTAGAGTTGCTCGTGTTAGGGCAGGTGGTCCTGATGTCTTCACTAATATATTGTACGATATATGCACAAAGCATGTGGACTTCTCAGTGGTCCGGTGTCATTGTATCCCTCAGCATGCTCCCCATAGGCTCTTTTTGGTACAGAAGAAGCCTGCGAGTGCAAAGGGTCCGGCAAAGTTTTGTCAGCTTTGACACTAGCAGATGCCTTCTTTCCTCAGCCGTCCCTTGCTGATAATTTTAAAGCCCTTTCAGTTAAGTGTATGTCCTTGTTGGCAGGCATCTGTCCTAGCATGCTCATAGCAGGCATTCTAACTTAGATGCTGCCCAGTCACAAGAGGAACCTTTATTTGTCCGTTCTGTTTTTGTAATCTCACATCTTTCAACTGAAGAAAACGACAAGAAGAGAGGTTGGTCTCTGTTGTGTGCATCCACACACATCACTGCGGACAGTCTCCTTCACGTTCCCCATTTTCTGTGTTGATTTTTGTCTCTCCTAAGAGCACTTGCAAGTCAAAGCTTCCATCGCCTACGTGAGAGACCACGAAGATTGCTATGGAGACAAGAATAGAAGCTGCTTAGAGCAAGGCATGGACTGATTAACAGAGAAAGGAGAAATGAGGAAGGGGGTGGGAGTGAGGATCTATCCATTTTCCATACTCCTGGAGGCCTGATCATGTAATTGACACAGGAGGAGGTGAAGACTAATTTAGGGTGATTGCTCTGTGCACTTCTCCAGTGATGCTGACAGAGTGAGTGTGAAATAGGGGCCAAATTAGCTCTTTATAAGCGTGCACATCTTTATTGAAGTCAGTGGAGTTGCATCTATTTACACCAAGACTGAATTTGGCCGTAGAGTTTTCCCTTTGAGTAAGTATTCTTATTCCACAGCCTAGGTCTTAACTATAGATTACATGTGCTGTTCTGAGTTTACGTCCGCTTGATTCTCTGATAGCCCCCAAACTACTAAACACTGCTCTGCTTCTTGGCCCCCAACTGCCTCAGACTGGTTTTGTTTAAAAATAAAAGTGCTCTGTTTATTGTGACAGATGAGCCACAGATCAGAAATGGCTCGATGTTGTATCTAGTATGTACGTTGCAAACAAATAGTGACATTTGTGGGGAGCAGGATATGTTTGTCATTGCTCCTACCTTCTCCCGTTTGGATGGCATGCTTAGGGTGAAATCCATGATCAAATTCATCTTGTACATTTTGCGTCATTGTTGGTGAAAATAAATGCGCCTGGGAAAAGCTCAGACTTCCGAAAACCTCTTTTATTCCTGCCTGACCTTCCTTTTGGTCTTGTATTTGTAGGCTCTCGTATCGCTAGCTGGCTGCCCAGTTTTTCCGTGGAAGTGATGCACACTACCAGTATCCTGGGTATTGCACAAGCAAGCAACTCACAGCTCAATGCTATGGTAAGACCAATTAATGGATTGAACTCCTGGCCTGCCAGACTGTGTTGGAGTGAAGGGATGTATGTGGATTGAGAGTGAGTGGAAGGGAGACATTGAAATCTCTAACGGATGCCAAGCTCAGGGCTGGGTTTGTTTAGTTTGGAAAAGAGGAGACTGAGAGGGGATATGATAGCATTTTCAGGCACCTAAAGGTTGTTATGAGGAGGAGGGAGAAAAATTATTCTCCTTAACTGCTGATGATAGGACAAGAAGCAATGGGCTTAAATTACAGTAAGGGAGGTTTAGGTTGGACATGACGAAAAAAATTCCTAATGGTCAGGGTGATTAACCACTGGAATGAGTTGCCTAGGGGTGTTGTGGAATCTCCATCGCTGGACACTTTTAAGAGCAGGTTAGACAAATGCCTGTCAGGGATGGTTTAAGAGGGTACTTGGTCCTGCCACGCGTGCAGGGGACTGGACTCCATGACTTCTCCTGGTCCCTTCCAGTTTCTGTGATTCTATGATTCACCACAGAGAAGCCCCAGCTTAAGTGGGTGCAGCTCCATTGATTCCAGCAGAGCTGGGTTTATATGTTAGCAGTACTGAGGTGTGAAAATAAATGGACAGTGGGGGAGAGGCTAGCCTGGATAAGTCCGCGTTAACATTTGTACTGCTTGGAATGCGATGTGGTGAATGAGGCTTAGTTGGAGTTACTTCAAGGGCTGAGACACAGAGCCACATCCGTTGGCTTGGTTGGTGTTACTTCTTACGGTCCTCTCTAGTACCTCATTGCACATGCAGTTTGGAGTAATTAGGGTCCTGATTCTGCAATCCAGGTGTTTTGCCGCTGACTTCAGTGGAAGCAGAATTAGGCCTTAAACTGACAAAACTCTCTCTGGCCAGGTCTACCCTGGCAGCAAAATTTAGTGGCAGTTGACAGGAATTACGGAGCTAGCTTGTGTAACTACCATCAGCTTCATAACTTCCCTTCTATGTGCTGTGCTGATGGGAAATGTGTTCCCATCGACGCAGCGCTATGCCACGTGAGGGGGTGGTTTTACTAGATCAACCTCTGGATTGATTGAGCATGTCTTTACTGCCGCTCAGTCAAACTGGATAAATTGATCTGACTGTGAATTTGCCTCCGTCGGTGTAGACATAGCCTATGTTTGCAATAGTGATGTGGTCATATTTGCCTCAGGGTCTTAGAGAGGTTTCTCTTCTCACTTAGCATTACAGTTACTATAGTACTCATCACTATTATTAACAATACGGCGCTCGTACAGTGTTTTGTGTTCAAACACGTACAAATGAGATGATGCGCTCTCGGTTCAGCAGAACCTTGCAAATGACCAGATTTTGTGGATTAGTGAATGTGCGATAGCACAAGATAGAAAAAGTCAAGGAAATTACATCCTAAAATGTACTTGGTTCATTTAGTCTGACAAGCATAGTTTAATCTGAATTATTTGATACCCAATTTAAAAACATATTAATAATTGTTCACTAGCATATTTTGTAAAAATAATGAAGTCTTCCTGATGCCTTATTGAAATGCCATTTCTGCTGTTGAATTGTGTGGGCTGAGACTGTAGTTTTTGAGTATCTTGGGGTTTGCAGACTATCTACTGCAATAACTTGAAATGTGCACAAAGTTTTTAAGCAGACACCAACTGTTCTTTTTTGCTGAACATGACGACACAGGATGGAGGTTATATTTCGAAGGGCTAATTATAAGGGTCATGCATATTTGACTATATTTCAGTATTGCACTTTAAATTGCTTAATGTAAGGAGCAAGATGGGTGTGGTAGCAAACCCAAGTATTCTGCATTTTAAATCGGAAACTAAGCAAAATTCTGCTTCATATTACCTGAGACAAACCCTAGAAGAGTATTCCAAGAGAGGGGCCGTTAGTGATTGAAATGCTTGCTCTGTTATCTTGGTCACAGATTAATAAAAAGGGAAGTTATTCTTGCATGTGCTGGACCTCTGTTGTTGCTCTATGAGCTAGCTGCAAATGCCATCCAGTGTGTGTCTGGTGTTCTCCACATTATCCAAAACTGCCCATTTGCCATGTTTTTTCCTTTCTGAGCATTGAGAAGATTTACTGCTCTTGAAAGTATTTGTGTTGGTTCTGTGATGCTTTACTAGCCTCAGCAGTTGCCAAGACTTTGGACCTTTAAAAGCACATTATTTTGGTCTTGCCTTTCTCTGTTTCATTTGTACATCATTCAAACATCTTGAAATCCAGTAAATTGTTAGTTGCTCATGCTTTAGTCCATTTGAAATCTGTTTTTTCAGGCTTTCAGATGCTGTAAAAATATCTTGTTCTAGTCTGAACAGTTTGAGAGAAGAGAGTAGATTATTTAAAACTGACACTGCTAGTCTCTTGGGTTATCAGTGCCATTCTGGCATAATTGTGGGATTGGGTATAGTAAATCTAAACATTGACCTAATGTTCACTTACTGAAGATTATATATTTATGTATTGACACTCCTAAAAAAAGATCTTCATGAAAAGAGTGTGTGTGAGGTTTTTTTGAAGCCTGTATTCTTTCAACAATGAAGTTTCAGGGTGAAACTGTGGCTCCATATGAGTCAATTGGAGCTTTGATGTCGATTTCAGTGGCATCAGGATGTAAACTCTGAGTAACTCCTGTCATTTTTCCTAGTCTGTTTAATTTGCCAGAGTGGTTACAGCTACAGCTTCTCATCTGTTGTTCCTGGGTACATGGGACATAGACAAGGCTGCCATCAAACAATGCAGTTGTTCTGACTCTTTTTTCAGAGAGAGGTCCAGAACTGGTGTATGTCCAGTTTGCCTTTACAGATATTGTCATTGCTTGTACATTTACTGCAGATGGAATGGAATTATCTGGTACAAACCAGGCATGTGTGTGCATAGGTCTAAAAATATGGGCCTCCAAGACACCTTCCGCTATGACTTTTTGATGTTTTAAGGCACTTTGCACACAGATTTTCACATTATAAATTTTGCTTTTTTACAGGCCCATCAGATTCAAGAGATGTTCCCTCAGGTTCCTTATCATATAGTTCTTCAGGATCTGCAGCTGACACGCTCTGTAGAAATAACAACTGACAACATCTTAGAGGGGCGCATCCAGGTACCTTTCCCAACACAGGTCAGTCATGAGATCATGTTCTGGCAGTACTGTACTGTACCAATGGTCTAGAGATTCATCATGTGGATGAGAATGTTGAGAACAAGCTAGGAAAATGTAAGATTGATTCTTCAAGTTCCAAAAGGGTAGCCATGTTAGTCTTTTGCAGAAAAACAAACACAGTCCTGTGGCACTTTTAAAAACTAACAGATTTATTTATCGCACGAGCTTTCGTGGGAGAAAATCCCACTTCGTCATAACCCTGCAACAGACCACACTGCCAACTTTGCCCTCATATCTACACTAAAGACACCGTCACAGGACCAAATCAAGCCACCTACTCTGTCAAAGGGCTCATTCATCTGCTCATCCACCAATGTGATTTATGCCATCATGTGCTGGAAATGCCCCTCTGCCTTATATATTGGACAAACAGGACAGTCTCTGTGCAAAAGAATAAATGCACACAAATCTGACATCAGTAATTGCAACACTAAAAAACCAATAGGGGAGCACTCCATTGATGACTTGCTAATAGCTGTACTGAAACAGATGAATAACAAATCACAGCTTCAAAGAGAAACTGCAGAACTCGAATTTATATGCAAATTCGATTCACTTGCCTTGGGGTTAAACAGGGACTATGGATTTTTCTCTCATTACAACAAGTGATTTGAGCTCACCTTCCTCTATATGCTGTTCCCCAGTGTTTGATTCCTAACATGTATTTTGATTTGCTGTTACAGCCTGACCTGGTTCTATGCCATACACTTCCCTGCATTTAACTTTCTCCCATTCTGTAAATTTCCCATCTTCAAAGCATATGACGAAGTGGGATTTTCTCCCATGAAAGCTCATGCGATAAATAAATCTGTTAGTCTTTAAAAGTGCCACAGGACTCTGTTTGTTTATTGATTCTTCAGTTATTCTTTGTTTATTACCCACTAGTATGATCAAATTTTGGGTTAACGCAACATCATTAAAATTTCATCTGCATAAAAGTCAGGTAATACTGCAACCCTAACTTAGCTGTCTGGTCAAAGAATATAGCATTTAATATTACAAGATAGGATTTAATTAGAATGCCGTACTCTACCCTTTAAAATTGATTGTCGTCTTGATGCTGTGGGTTTTGTTACCTCAATTATCTCAACTTCTCTGTCTATAAAATTTCAAATGTATTGTTGTTTTAACCCAGGGGTCTGTTGTTTTTTCATGGAATTACCTTACTTTTTTAGAGCTCCAGAAACACTGTTTTCACACTCGTATAGCAAAACTGTCACAGTTGGCCCACGGGACAGCGCTGCATGGCGCCCCCTCCTGCTGCTGCCAGCAGACTGGAATGCATTTTTAAAAGATACAATTGTTAGGTTGTGGGCATAAATGATTTTTTTTTCAACTGGGTCCTGAGGAAAAAAGTTTGAAAACAACTGGAATGTAGCATGTTATGGGGTATGAGGTGAAGCTTGAATTTGTTCTTAGAACTTGTCTTGAATTTATTTTTGTATTTCATGTAGCAGATTAAAGCTGTACTGCTTGTGTTGCAGCGTCCAGATAACAGAGCTGCGGCAAACAGTCCAGTGGAAAGGCATAATTCCGATCAAGAGGAAGTGGAAACTGCTACCCAGGTAACCGGGCACAGAAAGCAGTGGAGCATATTAATGAAAGGAAACCAGAGTGAGAGAGAAATGAACTCAACTAGCCAGGGGGTATCTTTCAGTGCCTGGGTCACTGGTGCACATAGGTGACACCTGTACAGAAGATGTCAGGCTTCCATTCTAAAGCATGGTGGTCTCTAATGTGACTGTGATAGGATGGTTTTCATTGCCTTCCATGTCTAGCAAAGGAATGCTCTTGTGGAGTTGCAGACCAGGATTTGTTGCTGTCCTTGGGTGATCCCTTCAAGGGGAGGGTGGGAGCTCCACTCTTTACTTTCTCTGAGACTCTGGGGACGTTGTCCCTTTAATGAGTAGAATTTTCTTTTTTTAAAGATATGGAAATCTTTTCTTGTTGAGGGATAGAGAGGGAAATGGACAGATGAGGTGCCTATGAGTGAATGGGCTATGAATGGGATGGGGTGAAAGATAGTTAGTTCTCATCCTTTCTCTCACTTTCCCTAGAAGCAGATGGAAAATATTTCTTTCCATCTTTAAGAAATTAATAGAATGGTGCAAATTGGCTAGACTAAAACTTAGAGGAAAGGTTAGGGTCTCTTATTTGGTTGTTTTTTAAAATTCAGTTTTCCCATCACAAGTAGTTTTTACCTTCTTCTGAAGCTGGATTTAGAAGGGAATGAACCATCCATTACAGGACCTTCTGGCCCCCGGCAATCTTTAATAATCCAGCTAGCCCAGCTGTAGCTAATTTGAAGCTAAGGTGCAGCAGAGCCCGAGTTAGCATGGTTTTATTTATATTTAAAACCCTGAAACAGAAGCTAGAACAGGTTCGGTACAGGCATGAGTTTCAAGTAGAAGGGAGAGTCGCAGAGGAGGAAAATCTAGAGCTGGATATAAAGCACTTGATTATTCTTGGACGTCTACGGGAAACCTTATCCCTCGTTTCTTTTGGGTTATCCTGATTTGTTAGGACCCTCCCAAATACTTTCAGTTCTTGCTTCACTGACAGGAGCAGAAGAGCAGAGTCCAGCAGCAGGCAATACGACAGGTTTATTGGGATCTTTTCCACACAAGCATCCATTAGGACCCCATAGTCCTTTACACCAATAAGTTTGCCTTCCCAGTACATTTCCACCCTTCCCCAATAAATTCCTCTCCAGTAAATTTTCCTCCCTCTCCTTCCTGGTTTACCTTAGTTTTTATAATGTATTTTAACCAATCATTTCTTTAATATTATTTTAAGAACCATTCCTAACATATTGTAACATAATTCTCTGAGCAATCACACCCCACCACCTTAACTGATTGCAACTAATTATAGGAAGACAGAAACAATCAAGGACTCAGACAGAAGTTATCAGAGCAGTAGGTACCAGGATGACCAAACAATACAAATGTAGATTCTATCCCCAGCAGTGTTTGCAAACCAGACAGGATGCTATCTGCTTTGTTTGGTATGTGTGGATGTGACTGCACGCTTCCCAGCTTATGGCTGCCCCTGGTGCTTTTTGCCTTTGCTTAGCCAAAGTGCAAGGCCTCAGCCTGAGAAGCAGTTTGTGGTTTTGTTTCTTTGGTTTGCCGTCACTGTAGCTAGCTAAGTGATACAAACATACCTAAAAATCGTAGACCTTAGAAGCAGGCCTAAATATCTGTAGTTCCTTTTGGTGTGTTAGTAAAATCTTTTATAAGTATTATCATCCCATGTTCAGGAATATCATTTCACAAATTTGCACCAGCTTTGAATGCTTTGTGTTGAACTTGAATCTTGTTTTCTGTACTGACGCTCTGGATCCGGGTATGCAGATCTTCTGTCATGCTAACCCACCCCAAAAGCTTTACAGGTTGCATAGATATGTGATGCTTTAGAAAAGACACATTCAAAGGGTGGCATGCTTTTTGGTGTGATTTAATATACAGAACTTTATCCTAATTCAAACACTTCACTCTGAGCATATTAGAGGGGTGGGGAGGGGATGTTTTGGCTCACTTACAGAATTGATAATGGACATGGGGTATTGATCTAGAGATGTTTTCTTCTCTAGGTCAGTGGTTCTTAACCTTTTGTGGGACCCTACAGGGCACCCCCGCCCCACTCCTCCAGGCTGAATCCAACCATCTCCCTGGCTCTCTGTGACACACCACTGTGTGCCAACACAGTAATGTATCCCGACACAGTGGTTGAGAACTGCTGCTCTAGGTGACTGGATGTGAATTTCATCCCAGTTCTTTTGTGACTGAAAGCTATAGGGTCTGTTGGAAATTAATTGGTCGTCGCCATCCTGTTTCTACTGGATTGGCATCTGCGGTGCAAAATAGGTATTTCTAACAGTCTTATTAGAGACCAAAACCAGGAAATGGGCCATGGAGATTGACATTCCCTCTCAATTTCCATGTATTTCCATCAGGTCAGTCTTCAGTCACATTGGGGTGGTGTGAAAGCAGCTTGCAGTCCTGCTACTTAGCCTGTTCCTTGCTCTGTGCTTATAGACAAGACTTCACGCTCCAGGGCTGCCAAGCCAGCCGCTTTTTTCACATTAAATTCACCAAAACTATCTGACCTCCCTCGTCAGGACAAGAAATAATGGGCTTAATCTGGAGCAAGGGACATTTAGATTAGATGTTAGGAAAAGCTTTCTGACCATAAGGGTAGTTAAATCCCATCTTGAGAAATAGTGGGCACCTGGCTGCGATGGTGCCTACGAATTTGCTCCTGGCGTCTAGCTGCAGCACTCGGTGAGTCCAACACCCCGAAGCGCCTGAAAAAAGAGCCTGACGTGTTCAGCATCGCTGCCTCCCCTCCCCCTGTCCCGTCCCCCCCACTACCACCACCAAAAGCATCCCGGGTAGCAGATTTTTTCAGTGGTGGGGGTCTTTTGTGCAGTGCACCCCCACTGCAAGTGGTGTTATCAGGTTTTTGGTGGGGGGTGATGAAGGGGCCTCTTTGGTATTGCACCCTTCCGAGCCTGAGTTTTTGGGCTGGCCCCGAGGTGTGCAGCACATTTGTCCAGGCCTTAGTTAAGCACTGGACTAGATTATCAAGGGATGTGGTGGAATTTGTGTCATTGGTGGTTTTTAAGAACAAGTTAGACAAACACCTGTCGTGGTGGTCGAGGTATCCTTAATCCTACCTCAGTACAAGGGACTGGACTAAATGGCCTCTCGAGGGTTTTATTTCTATGATTGTTATATTTTCATGGAGTGCTACACAGGAGCGTGGTCTGCTGTGTTGGTGACCGGTCCCATGTTAATTCTTTGATTGCCCAGGGAGTATAGCTAAGTGTTGCAGGGATTTCTTGATTATGTTCATTTCCTTTGAGCTTTGGGTTGTTTCTTGGCAGGTTAACTTGTACATTGAGGGTACAGTCCCTTCTGTCTTTACATCTTGCCAGAAGCGCATATGACCAGACAGTAAACATGGACATGCTTATGGGGCTTGTGAGGTCTAAAAACTTGCTCAAGTGCTTCAGCAATGTACTGTGCCAACTCACATACCCAGTGATGTCCTAGGGGTGGGTCTCAGACTTACAACTAGTATTTACATTTGAAGAGACACCCTGTGGCACAGACTACCATGGGAAACGCTCAACGAGACACAGCAGTCATGCTTGGGGCTTCCTTCTTTTATCCCATATATCACTCACCCTCCTCCTTATCCAAATACTTCCTCAATAACATCTCTGCCAATGACTCATCTTCCTGTACAGTTTCCCTTTATTGGGTGTCATGTTTTAAGGGAGCTAATATACACTTGAAAACAAGCATTTTTTTTTTTATGTACCCTCTGCAATCTAGTTTACAGCTGCTTCATCAGAATGATGATTCAAAACTTTCCCCGTGTGCCAGGGTGCAAGTCAGCTCCAGAGTATGACTTAATAGAGGATCCTGCTTTCGGGGAACTCTCATTACAAAGGAGTTGTTTTTTACGTCTCCAAGATCATCATGAAACGTGGTACAATAACTTGGTGTTATGCTTTCAAATTACATGGGGAAGCAATGGAGTCCTTAATGCCACATTTTCAGCTGACGGCTGGGTTCCGGAATGTGTGCCATACTTCTATCTTGTGCTTTCTCGTAGCTCTCATTACACTTGTATCTCAGGGTGCGTCTACACTTGTAAATTAAGTCTACTTAAACAGGCTTAAGTTGGCTTAATTTACTCTGTGTCTACACTTGAGTTTCCTTAATTCGACTTAAGCAGTTCCTTAAGTCAAATTAAGGAAAAGTTGGTTCGAATTAGTAAAACCTGGTTTTACTTCGAACTAACCCTTAATTCGAACTAGTTAGTTCGAATTAAGTCAATGTGGCCATGTTAATTCGAACTAACCAGCACATTGAGCTTAATGCAACTCACTAATTCAAACTAAGCAAGTGCCTATCTTCAAAGCGTCTGACGAAGTGGGATTTTCTCCCACGAAAGCTCATGCGATAAATAAATCTGTTAGTCTTTAAAAGTGCCACAGGACTCTGTTGTCTTCCTACAATAGACTAACACGGCTACCCCTTTGGAATTTAACTAAAATTAGTTCAAATTAGTTAGTTCGAATTAACTAATTTGAATTAACTTTGGGAAGTGTAGACATAGCCTAAGTGCTTCCCTTGTAAACTAAATCTTCAGGCTGAGACCCTCGCATGCTTCATGGAGTTTTCTGCTCTTCTCCCCTCTCTGGGCAAGGAGTTTCTTTGGGGAATACATTCCATATATTCCATCCCTCATGCTGGGAATGCTTCGTCAAAGGAGTCCCTGGAAAGTGGTCAGCCTCTGGATTAATCTGATCTCAAGAAGTTCGTTCTACAGCTGGGTCATCTCAGAAAGAGCTTTGTCTCCAGCTCTGGCGCCCTTAGTCCTGGACGTTGTAATCTGAATTTTTCCAGAGACAGCTTGGGAGGCTTGTAGATGCAGATGATGTTTTTGTTGTGCCTTGGTTCTTTCGCATTAATGACTTTGAAGACTGGGGCCAGATCATGCTACCATGACTTAACATAAGAAACTGTGCAAGGTGTTGCAAGTAAATGGATTACTCTGTCAAACTATTACGAGTTTTTGAATGTGGCTAAAAAGTCCCAACTTTTCTTAGCACCAAAATACTTTTAATAATGAGCAAAACAAGAAGAAAAAGTCTGGGTTTGAGTTTATTTCCCTTGATACTGCAAAGTGGTGAGTGCAACCTTCAAGGAGCTATGGCTCTTCAGCTTAAATTTCTGAGAGTGGGGGATGTTAAACAATTTGCAGAATTGTGCTCCATGTGATGATTTTCCAGTTTACCTTAAATAGTTCTTTCTATGGGAAAGTAGAAACAATTTTTTCTGGAGACAATTGGGTAAGGCACTTCATCTCTCCATGCCTCAGTTTCTTCAGCTGTAAAATGGGTGATAATGGCATTGACCAGTAAAAAGCACTATTTAAGAGCTAAGTGGTGCTGTTATGGACTTAAAGTTGTTAAAGCCAGAAGGGACCATCATGATCATCTAGTCTGGCCTCTTTCACATTGCAGGCCACAGAGCCTCACCCACCCACTCCTGTAATAGACCCAGAACCTCTGGCTGAGTTACTGACTTCCTCAAACCATGATTTAAAGATATCTGGTTACAGAGAACCCAGTATGTACACTCCTTTAGACCTGCAAGTTATAGGCCCGAGGGAATTCTATGCCAAAAATATAAAAATTCTGTGTACAGTATTTTTAAATTCTGCAAATTTTATTTGTCAATAAATAAATGTGAGGCTGCAGCACTGCAGTGGGGAGCAGAGGCCACTGGCTGAACAGAGTTGGTAGATCATTTTACAGCCCACCTCGCCTTCCCAGGACACAGACTCCATAGTGAGGCTGCACCCCACCTGATCCCAGAGCAAGGGTAGGGCCTGCCCCAGAAACACCCCGGGGCCCTGCCCCTCCGTTGCCAGGCACACCAGGTGTGGACAGGCAGCCTCAGCCCGGCAGGATCTAGGTGTGAGGTGAGAGGGTTCTTTGCGGGGTAGCCTGTGTGCAGGCAGCTCAGTGGGGGTCTTAGTGTGGGGATGTGGGGCTATCTGGATGCACAGGGCTTGTTGGGAGTCCAGGTGCAGACAATGGGATTCTATAGGGGAATCCAGGGGAAGGTGAGTGAAGTTCAGCAGGGGGTGGTCTGGGTACAGGGATGGGGGTCTGGATGCAGGGGAGTGAGGATCAGTGGGGAGACCAGGTGCAGGGGGAGAGGCTTGGCAGGGTGGGGGGTTCATGTGTTGGGGAGATTGACAGAGGTTCTGGATGCAGGGGGTGAGGCTCAGCAGATTGGTCAGAGTATGGGGGGGTCTGGATTCATGGGGATTGGATGGGCAGGGGACCAGCTTCCCATAGAGGGACCCCTCAACCTGTGATTGGGGAATAATGGCGGCAGGAAGCTGGGGGAGGCAGGGGCGGAGAATCCTGCTGCTGGGAGAGGTTTTCAGGGTGGGTCTGTCCCGATATCAGCTGCTCCTTGGAGGGGAAGATGGAGTCATCCTCTAGGGACTAGAAGCTGAGCCCAGTGTAAGGTAGCCATCAACTGGGACATCCCCAGCCCCCCATAATGATCTATCATTCCGGGTGCCCAAAATGGTGTGCCCATGCTTGCTGGGTAAACGTATGTGACTGTTCTTGCAACTTCCCTTTGCTTCCCTGTCAAAAAGGTATTTTTCTGCAAGGAAGCAAAGAAATCTCTTGGGGACATGAACTCTACCTGCACACAGTGGCCCAGAATCCCCCTGGGAGTAAAACGAACAGAGTCCTGTGGCACTTTTAAAGACTAACAGATTTATTTATCGCATGAGCTTTCGTGGGAGAAAATCCCCTACTAAAGCTCACGCGATAAATAAATCTGTTAGTCTTTAAAAGTGCCACAGGACTCTGTTCGTTTTTCTGCAATAGACTAGCACGGCTGCCTCTTCGGAACTTGATTACCTGGAAGGAAAGTCACCCATGCCCCAAGTGGCAGAGGAAGGTGACAAACCACTAAGATCTCTGCCAGTCTGACCTGGAAAAATATTCTTTACCTACCCCAGATATAACTGTTAGTTCAGGTAGTCTCAAACTTCATGCTGGGATCCCCTTTGAGAATATGTCAAGCTGTGCTGACCCCCTCCTCAGCCCCTCCCCCTCCATGCTATGCCACCTTCCCTGGCATGCATGGGGGCTGATATCGTGACCCTCACCCATAATAGCCTTGGGGCCCTGTGAGAGGTCATGACCCTTAGTTTGAGGACCCCTGGGTTAGATGGCCTCTGAGCTTATGAGCACGGCCCACCAACCAGACCCCTGGGAAAGAATTTTCTGTGTAACTCGAGTCCTCCCCATCTAGTGTCCCTCAGTGGTGGTCACAGATCAGGTACATGCCATTGTAGGCAGTCTCATCATCCCCTCCCCTCCATAAACTTACCAAGTCTTGAAACCAGTTTGGTTTTTTGGCCCCACTACACCCCTTGGAGGGCTGTTTCAGAACTTCACTCCTCTGATGGTTAGAAACCTTCAGCTAATCCATGGGGGAACGTAAGAATTCTCAATGTGCGGTATTTTAGGGATTGAAATCCACATAGTGTAAAAAGCCTACATCACCAGAACAGTGACTGTAAAAGAGAGCTTGGCGTTGCTATTAATAACTACCTCTCCAACATACTCAGCTTTTAAATATTATTTCGACTATTAAACTATCTCCAGGTGATGTTTGATTGTCTAGCTTTGTCATTTGTGCCTGTACATTTCAGTGAATAATCACAATGGAATTTCTGGCAACTTGGCTGTGTTAATCAAGAGCTTGGTACATGACAGCAGATATACCCCTAACCTCAATGAGCGGAGTTTGCTCTTGCATGTTCAGCATTCTTAGATACAGAGTAGATTCTGCAGTAAACAGAACAATAAATGGTTTCTAACTTATCTAGCACTATCCAGAGGGGTGGCCGTGTTAGTCTGTGTCCAGCAAAAACAACGACAGTCCTGTGGCACCTTAAAGACTAACATGTTTCTTCGGGCATAAGCTTTTGTGGGCTCCAACCCACTTCGTCAGATGCAGGAAGTCTGTAGTTTTCACTTCATGCATCTGATGAAGTGGGTTGGAGCCCACGAGAGCTTATGCCCAAATAAATTTGTTAGTCTTTAAGGTGCCACAGGGCTCTCGTTTTATCTAGCAGTGTAAATTTACACAGACCTTTGCAGCAGGTTGGGTGTCCAATATGCTAAATAGAATGCCAAGAAGGAAGTTCCTGCCCCAAGGAGCTTACAGGTTAAAGGCACATCCATTACAATTCAGGCAACAAAGTAGCTTGAAGGTCTGGACTGAAGAATTGCAGGCACTAGAGATGCAGCAACAAACTGCAGCTGGTGGATGGGCTAATATCCCTTTTGTACTAGGGTCTGATTCTGCAGGGTTAGTGCCTGGAGAACTGGTGTGTTGTGCATATGGTTTGAAGGCTCTACGAATTCTGAATCCAAAGGCATGAGACTTGAGTCCCAAAGAATTGGTGAAAAATCTCAAAATAGTTTTTTGGCAAGACTGAATTGCCATTGGGGGCTGGGCCACAAACAGTGTATGAAATATGCTGCTGCAACTTCTTCAGAGATTTTCTATGAACACGCCTGGCCTTTTAATTTTTTGCTTCTGTGCCGTAAAGTAGGACAGACCTTTCATTACAGCACCTTTTGTGTCTGGCTTTTTAATCATCTAAAAAGCTGTGATTTGTGGGTGTTTAAATAGGACAAGAGGTCCCATGGTTTTCATTTGGAAATTTACCAATCTCACAACTAATCTGTTACCTGAATCCACAGCCAATATAACCATCTTCCATCTTCAGTGTGATTCAGCTTTATAGAATTCTGACTCTTTAAATGTTTTGACTTGTCCCGTTGCACATTTTGAGTGGGATTTGAAAAGACATCTAAAGGAATTGGCTACCTGAGTGGGGTGCCTTTCCCCTTTAAATTCCTTGAAAACCTCTGCCCTTATTATTCGCTCTGAAAGTTAGGCTGTAGTGTGTTTGTTCTCTTATTGAAACCCTCTGTTATCAAGTTTTACGCTGCCATATGAATTCCTGTTTTGGCTTTCCTGTCTTTCTCCTAGACCGAGAGAGTGCCCCTGGAACTCGGCTCAAGACTGGAAGAAATGGCAGAGTTCAGTGAAGCAGAAATAGAGCTCAGTGAGACAGAAGATTTTGAGGCTAGAGGAAGTCGCTTCTCTAAGTCAGCAGATGAAAGGCAGCGTATGTTAGTTCAGCGGAAGGAAGATCTATTGCAGCAAGCTCGCAGGTATGCTCAATCCCTGACATGCGGTACTGTCCGGGTCATTAGGATGGGAGCTTGCGGAGGGGATTTTGTCTGACTTGATGTGTTAATACCAAGTACAGGGAGAGCAATGAATGCACCTACTGCTGCAGGTTCAGGACTCTGCTAAGCAGCATTTGTCTACAAGTTGTGTCCGTAAAGGCGGTACGCTTTCCCCCGAACCCAGTGAAGTTCTGCTAATATTAGGGAAGTGTGATAATCTCCAATAAATGCCACTTTAGCAGCAGTTGTTGATGCACAAAATGCCCAGGGAGTGAGAAACCTCTAAAGTACCATATAGCAAGATTACTTTGTTTTGGTTCATTTCTATTGAACGAGTTTCTGTGGTAAACTTTTATTAAGAAGAAAATATGAAATGGGCCTGCAAAAAGTCCATGCATGTTATTTGCTGGTGCAACCCTATTTGTCAGCAAACACCCCCTTTGCGTTTTTTGAATCCCTTCCTTTGTGTTCAAATGGAACATAGCCTGAAGATTTTTAAGTCTCTTGAGAAATTTGGGCTCAAATATACCTATCCCAAGCCACATCTTCCTTCAAATCCTAAATTTTGTTCAGAGAGGTGAATTATTTCTTTCACATTTAAAACTACTCATTCATGTGTATCTTTAGATCTGTTGGGCTCAAAACTGTTGCTTTTAACACTAACTTTAAAATGCAGCAGGATGTCACCTCTGGAAGCTGCATTCTTGTATATTTTTGATAATCTAGCACTTGATATTTTTAGACCCCCTTCCATCCAAAGCTCTCCTAGAACTCACTGATCCTTGTGAGACAGGTGCCACCACCATTTTCCAGTGGTGATGTGGGTAGACAGATGGGTTAGGTGACTTTCCCAAAGCCACACAGTAAAGTGGTGTGAGAATTGGAATAAAACCTGGCTCTTGAGACTCCCACTTCTGTATTTTCACCACAAGAAACTTCAAAAAGTTTATACTAGGTGCTGCTTAACTACAGAAAGAGCATGACAGGTTTCATAGTCCTCTTTCTGGTAAACATAGCGAGGGTCTGAGTTTATACTGCTCACGGATCTGCCAATGAGGTATTTCCCCACTTTCCCTAATCTTAAACGCTCCCTTGCTTTTCTGCCCGCTGAACCCTGAGTGCACTAATAGGCACTTTTCAGATAGTCTGTTATTTTCATCTTTTCCCTTCATCTTTGTAGGCGTTATTTAAACAAAGCTTCCGATGAGGATGCCACCTCCGAGAGCCCCATTCCGTCTGAGGGGGCTGCCTCCGACCCCGTCACCGTGCGCCGCAGGATGTTAGCCGCTGCTGCTGAACGGAGACTGCAGATGCAACAAACCTCTTAGCACGCTCTGCTGCTGCTGCCACCTCACGAGCAATGTTGAAATGAATAAATAAATAAATTCATAAACCCTGCACTCTTTTTACTAGCAGGAGGTCTCTTCCGTGCTCAGCTAGCTGTGCTGATGGGTGAGCTGGCGCATCTCTGCTGTGTAAAGCATGTGATCTAATAGTGTTTGGACAGCTGACAATTTAACCTGCCTTTTGGTAATATTTTCTCTCTGGCACTTATCCCCTTCACAAATGAATGCAGTTTTTATACCTTGGGCGTGATTTCTGCAGCTAGCATAACGTTGCTGGCGCACGACAGAGGCACAGGAAAACTGCAGCTTAGATTAACAGCTGCATGCATAGGTCACTGAAACGCTGGCATGTTTAGCTTGGGACCATCCAAGAGGAGTATTAGAAGACAGAACTGAAAAGTTGAGATTCACAGTGAACCCCAAGTTAAGTCAGCAACCAGCCACTGCCAAGTTCTGTACCTATCAAAAATGAGGTAAAAATGTTACATAGACCTGTTCGGGCATGGATAAGTGCTGAAATGCAGGAGCCATGCGGCCTGGGAAGCGAATTCTTAGGGTGTATGGTAAGTTGTCTAGCTGAGCAACTTAAAAGTAACGCATAGATGGTACAGAGAGGCGCTAACTCATGTTGGCCTCAGTGAAACCATTTCTTTAATCCTTTCTGAGCTCCTCCTTGCTTCCCATTTCTAGCTCTGCTCAGGCCTATGCATTTCATTGCCAGGAGCAGCTGGGAGGCTGAGAAGAATAAAGCTGAAAGGGCAGGGGGGACAAGGCAAATATATTAGACATTTGAAATCAGTGTTACAGCATGTTGGTGAAATATAATTGAAACCTCTGAGTTTGGGCTCTTGAGTGACGTGCAAAGAAAGGTCCATATGCGGCTGGATGGGACTTTATTGAAGAGACAAGTGAGAGCTACAGTGTCTTTTCATATTTTTAACCCTGCACTGTGTAGTAATACACTCATTAGTTTAATTGAACATCCAAACACAAGAAGAATCAGGACAGCCATACTTTAGGTTAGCTGTGAACAAATCCCCTAACTTCACTCACGTTTTCTAAAGACCTTTGACACCTACAAGCCTAGGTTCCATAGCTGAGTTTTACATGACGGTGTCTTAATTTTAAATGTTTTGAGGAGTGTCTTCTGCTATCACTGTTCTTTGGAAGGAGCTCAGTATTATCTAGAATGATTGGGGGGGCGGGGGGTGTCTTTTTTTTACTGCAGGTTTTTAGGACATTTAATGAAAGGCTAAATTGCATAAATGTTTTGTGAAGATAATTTATTTTGATAAATCTCTTTGGAATGCCTTTCCTTGCAAAGCTGTTAGTAAACTTTAAAATATGTGTGTGCAAGAGAGATTTGGTTTTGCTGAGAGCACAGCTGTTTGTTATGTTGTTTAAAAATAATAATAATAATAAAAACCCTCTTGATCAGAGTTGGAAATTGTCCTGAAGTTTCTTTAACATAACTTTCCTTATTCCCATTGCATCACTGTTATACAGTTGGCCCAATTTAGGGCTTGGGAATTAGTTAAAGTAAGGTCACCTCCTCTGCTAAAAGGAGACGGAGCATGTTTGCTGAACTCCAGGCTTATGGAGAATTTCCCATGACTTTAGCTGTGCAGCTAAAACTCATGAGTGCTACATACATGACTGTAATGGAGGAGGATTACAGGGATGTCCACAGAGGCTGCACAGAGAGCCACACATTAGTCTGTGTTCAACTAAAGGATAGTGAGTCTGATGTTTAAGATTTGTTGTCTTCTCTCAAAGGGCAGTGATTCCCTGGTTCAGATGGTGACACAAGTCAGGTGCAAGGAAAATTTCAGGCTCATCAATCTTTCAGGGCAAACAGATAAGGGAGGGAGAGCTACTCTGTTTCCCTCGCCTTTGGGGATCTGGGGTTTCTTGTAACCAGGCTGTGGGTTTTCAGACCCAACTTTGGGTCGGCAGAGACATTGTCATCTGATTTGTTGATTGTCCCCATTTCTTTGCCTCAGAGGAGAAAGGAGAGCCAATCAGATCTGCATGGCTGAGTGCCATCATCCTTACCCCTCTACATACCAAGGCCTGAGAGCGCTAGTGCAGAGTTCATCCCTTATGTCGTACTCAGCTGGGGAGACGCTGCTCCCTGCCAGCTCTGCATTTCCCTGCATCAACCTGGCAATTGCGTAGTATAGTGTTGCTGCTCTTATGTTGTACATCTTAACGATTGCCCCCTAACTCTTGTCATTTACCACTATGAAACTCCTCCTGTACACAGTCCTGACACATTCATACCAGCATGAGAAGGTAAACAAGTGATGCCAATAAATTGTACTTGAACAAGACTATCTTTCAACCTGCTGAGGCCACAGTGTAGGACGCTGGGAGTGACGTGAAAGGAGGGAGACACAAATTAGTCAGATAGGGAAGGTAAAACGGAATGTGGTTCCTCCCGTTAGCGTAAATAACTCCCTCGAAGCAGAGTTTCATGATTCTTTGTGAGGTAAATGTTCAGCAACTGAAGGGAACGCCTAAAATGAGAAGCCGTCCATCAAAATGAGGGACATTTGAAGTACGGGCAAGACCCTTGGATTGTTCCCCTCTCTTGGTCTGCCCAGTTTTTCACTGGTGCTTTCTTCTTGACCCCTTTTTGTTCCCCAGAGATGGTGCTTCCTTCATCGCACAGACCAAAAGTGGCTTCCATGCTACAGCGCACTGGACGCGAGCAGCCAGCTGTCATCTGGTCCCTGCTACTCCCCCAGCTGCCCACTGGATGGCAGCCGCATACTGGAGCACTGCTAAGTGACCTACTTCAGCAGTAAATGGCTTGCTCATGCCTGGAAATAAGAGGAAGATGCAGCGATGTCTATTTACCCTCACTCCCTTTCTGCAAAATGGAGCTTATTGAAGGAGAAGCCATGGTGCTGACTGGCTCTGCCATGGCCATGAAGAACTACTTGTGGAAGCCACTGTAAACTCCCAGGATCAGGGAGAAATAATGGAACCCTCTGAGCAAGACTGGCTGCTGTGTGAACAAATTTCCTTTGTCAACTTTTTTTCTTTCCTAGATTGCCCCTGTCAGGGCTACTGGGAGGGCCTGTGTAAAGGTTGTCTTGTTCGTGTATCCCACTCTACGGCTACTTCATCCAACTCACTGGAAGCCATGTGGGCCCCAATCTGTGCTTGACAAATGTTCCTCCTGGTTCACGCAGGCACTGACTGAGCAAAAGGCGTCACCCTCATACCCTACCTCTGCCAATTGCTGGTGAGAGGTTAGCAGGATAGTGTATGGAGCTGCCAAAGGAGAACCCTAAACAGGTGGTGGGGTCCTCCCTTGCCACAGGCCAGAAGGTTTTGTTGCTGTTGCATGCAAGCACTGCCCTGTGTCATGTTTATTTTCCCTGGCCTGACCCAGTGGGAGCATTGCGCTGTCCAAAGCAGTGAGACTAGCAATCCCAACAGTTCAAATATTTTTCTTGCCTCATGCAGACATTTAACACTGACTGATCAATAATCTCTTGCTACAGTGTGTAGGTGAGGCAGTGCCTGATACCTCAGTAAGATCTCATGGGTAGAGGACTATGAGCCCCCAGTCTCAGATGGAGAAACAGCCTGTTTCGTTTCGATGGTGTTCTACAACTGGTGTCTTTCATAGAATCATAGAAGCTGGAAGGGGCCATGAGAAGACATCGAGTCCAGTCCCCTGCACTCATGGCAGGACCAAGTACTGTCTTCAACCATCCCTGACAGGTGCTTGTCTAACCTGCTCTTAAAAATGTCCAGTGATGGAGATACCACAACACCCCTAGGCAACTTATCCCAGTGGTTAATCACCCTGATGGTTAGGAATTCTTTCCTAATGTCCAACCTAAACCTCACTTGTCGTAATTTAAGCCCATTGCTTCTTGTCCTATCATCGGCGGTTAAAGAGAACAATTTTTCTTCCTCCTTCTCATGACAACCTTTTAGGTACTTGAAAACTGTTATCATATCCCCTCTCAGTCTCCTCTTTTCTAGACTAAACAAACCCAGCTCATTCAATCTTCCCTCATAAGTCAAGTCTTCCAGACCTTTAATCATTCTTGTTGCTCTTCTCTGGACTTTCTCCAATTTGTCCACATCTTTCCTGAAGTGAAGCGCCCAGAACTGGACACAATACTTCAATTGAGGCCTGATCAGGGAGGGGTAGAGCAGAATTACTTCTCATGTCTTACTTACAATACTCCTGTTAATACATCCCAGAATGGTGTTCGCTTTTTTTGCAATAGTGTTACACTGTTGACTCATATTTAGCTTGTGGTCCACTATGACACCCAGATCCCTTTCCGCAGTACTCCTTCCTAGGCAGTCATTGCCCATTTTGTATGTGTGAATGGATTGTTCTTTCCGAAGTGGAGTACTTTGCACTTATCTTTATTGAATTTCATTCTATTTACCTCAGACCATTTCACCAGTTTGTCCAAATCATTCTGAATTGTGATCCTATCCTTCAAAGCACTTGTAACCCCTTCCAGCTTGGAATCATCAGCAAACTCTGTATGCCATCATCTAAATCATTAATGGAAATATTGAACAGAACCAGACCCAGAACCGGTCCCTATGGTACTCTGCTCATTATGCCCTTCCAACATGCACCCATCTTATGCTTCATCCAGATTGTTGTTCTCCAGTTTGATAGTGAGGTGATGTGAGACCGTATCAAAAGCCTTACTAAAGTCTAGATACACCACATCTACACTTTCCCCTCTATCCACAAGGCTTGTTTGGAATGAATTTGTGCCTGGCTGCATAGGATTGATTTAGTTAATTAATAACAGTTGTAGAATACTTACAATCAGATACTAGATAGACAAGTTGTATCACATGGTCTAGTAGTCCCTCACTGGGGGCAGTTCAGGTACATTTCCTTATGCTATATATACTAGTGGTTTGTCCAGACTAGCTCTAGATGTATCAACCAATGGAGATTTTCCACCACATCCCTTGGAAAACTATTGCACAGTCTAGTGGCTCTCCCTGGCAAGAAGCTTTCCTACTACTGTAAATATTCCTGTGACTCCATCAGTAATTGTCCTGTAGGTTGATGAACTGACTTGGCACAAAAACCACAGCATCAGCCAAGGGAAGGTCTCGCAGTCGCAGGGCAGCAGCCACACAACACCAAGGAACGTTTTTCATGCTGTTTCTATCACAGAGTTCCTATGCCAGATCTACAGGACTGGAACAGAGTGGAGCAACTGTGTCCTCCATAGTTAACTCCTCATTGCCAGGCACAAAATAGTGCCTCTGTATTCCGTATGCCTCCCTCCTAACTTAGTAGGTTTCCAATAATAAATCCAGCTAGGATTAGCTCTTCCTCTGCAACAAGATGGAGAATACCAATGGCGACTTAGTGCCCAACAGAAGTTGACCATGGATCTTACCCCCTTGGCTTCTATCCCTGAGCCTCGACAATGGCCCGGTTTCTTTGCAGAGCCCAAGGCTCTGTAGAGCTTCCAGTTCCAGGCCATGAACTGCTCTACGCTCCATTAGAATGCAGGAACTCCTTCCCTGGAGGGGAGAATGAGAAGGGGATTCTGCAAAATGGCTCTTGCTAAACCTACAGGGGATCTTTATAAGGAAAAGAGAATCCAAGGGGAAAACAGCGCAACCTAGAAAATGTCTGTTTCTCTGCCCTAGTCTGAGCCCAAGTCCCCCTCTGCTTGGTCAGATCAGGTAAGAAAGTCATTCCCAGTCTGGGCCTTTCCTCCAGGCTTCTTCCTGGCGCAGCTTTTAACCGGCCAGGTTGCAAAGCCCTTGGGACTGCTGACACATCATTAGCCATTGCAGCAGCACCAATGAGCCTCTCTAATCACTGTGATTTAATCAGGGGACTGGTCACAACTGACAAGCAGAGACCAGTCCAGCTTCGCAGCTTGCTGCAGCCTGAGTTGCTGAGTCATAATACACGGTGATATGAAACAGACACATTGAATAACAGCCCCGTGTGCCTTGAGTCCCTACCCTAGATGCAGGTATTTGTATTGACAGTGGCAAGCCTTGTGCTGTCATGGCAATAAAACCGAAGTGGAGGCTGAAAGCAAAACGAATCTTCTGAGCAGACTTTTCTCTCGCCTCTTCTGCACCCCCAGTGCCCTCCTGTTACCTCTCAAGGCAGCTGAGAGACCACAGGAATGTGCCCCACAGAAGGGATGCTAAGTGAGAACAGACGAGGCAAAAGACATCCATGGTGAGAATGCTCCCTGAGCGCACTGAATGGAGGAGCCCTGGATCTCCGAGGGACGGGAGATGCCTTGGGCCTGGGCCCAGCCTGTCTGGAGATGGACTTGTCATGGCTTACTAGAGCTGTGTGATGGATTGATTGATTGATGGTACTTTAGAGGCACTGGTGGACGTGTCACTTCCCCCGGCCGTCTTGACTGCACTCTCCCCCAGGCTGCAGGGTGTCCCAGCTGCTGGAGAGCTATGGAGGTTTGCTTAGTTGAAGAAACCCCATACATCATGGATTGGTGCTGATTTTACTTCTAGCTTCAGCTGTGTCATATAATCGTATTTGAGCCCTGTGCTTAAGGTGTAGTGAAGAAGCCAAAAAATTAATGTCCCCTGAACTTTTCCTAGGACTAGCGGGAGTGGGACAATTCGGACTTTGGTCCCAGTAGTGTACATCCAGACTGATTTCAATGGAGGGTGTTTGGTGAATCATTTAACACTTCTCCAGCCAATGAATGTTGGGACAGCATGTTAAAGCCAAAGAACCATTCTGCATTCTCATTGGTGCTGATCCCTTCATTGGAGATGCATCCATGCAAGTGACAGCGGATAAAGACAGTCAGGGCTGTGAATGCAAAATATAGTAACAGTAATATGTTTCTTTTTCTTCCCTGTCTCGTTTCCCTCTCACAGAGGGATACGGTCAGATAGTGGTTATCGTCCTTAACCACTTTGGACATTGTCTTTTACCCTTCCTATAACAGTGAGGGCAAAAGAGCACTGGACTTGGTGCCAGGAGCCCTGCACTCTATTTCTGGCTCTGCCACCGGTCTGCTGGGTGACCTTGGGCAACTCACTTCACCTGTCTGTGCCTCAGTTTCTCCTCCCATCCTCTGATCAGCTTTCAATATGTAGCCACTTGTCATTTATTGAAAAGATATCATTATGATCTGCATTCCCGCAGTGGCTAAGGAGACCAAATGAGATCAAAGCCCCTAATGCTGTGCTTATAGAGGGTGAGAGCCATATCTTGCTGCAAAAAGCCTTTTCTCTAAACACATACAGGAGGCGTCATTATTTCCATGTTCAGCCACAGAGAAGTTGCAATTTCCCCAAGGTCATACAGGAAGTCTTTAGCCGAGCTAGGATTTGAACCCACATATTGTGAATCTCTGGCAATTGTTCTAATCACAAAACCATCCTTCAGTCTCATAAGCAACACTCCTCTTCTTCTATCATCTTCTTCTGAGGCTGAGCAGTAATGCTGGGAACTACACAGGGCCTTCATCCAATAATAATTCAGGAGCTGTGATGCAAGTAATACATAAATAGTGACAGTAGTGACGCGATACAGGGGGCGCTTCTCCCATAAATCTGGCAGCGCATTTGGAATGGAGAGGGGGTGAAGATGAGCAGGGGTAGAGGCAGGGATGAAACTGGAATTTTTACAGCTAGAAATAAGCCAAGGGCTTTGGAACTCAAATCCATTGTCAGGGGTTGACCTGTCGCAGTGAAAGATGGTTAGAGAGTTTAGTCTTTAGCATTCAAACACTGGAACTGAAGCATGAGACACTCCCCACAATTCTATTATTGTATATATCTTCCTGGGGATTTGATTTGAGACTGGAATTTTTGGTCTAATATATGGCCAGTGATATGTTGCCTTAACTTTCCAAGTTCTTTGGAAATACGCTTTGTAGCAGATAGTTTTTGTACTCTTTTTGAGCTTCTCTGGTAGTGCAAAGGAATGGAAAGCTGGGCGTGGCCATCTGGGAATTCCCTCACTGTGTGCTCCCCCTCACAATCATGCTGCAAAACACTGGCCATTCTTTGAAAAGCAGTACAATCAGACTTTGGTTCATTGGAAATCACAGTCCTCTCTGCCTTCTTCCATCGGCGTAGTTAATCTGCCTGCTTGAGAGGCAGTAGCCCTCCCATCTACATAGCACTGCCTGCACCAGGGGGTGGGTTGGAATAACAGTGTTGCTCAGGGGTGTGGATTTTCTCATCTCTGAGTGACGTGGTTATCCCAGTGTTCACAGTGTAGCCCTGGCCCAACTTCCAGTTTCCAGATACCTCTACAGCTGTTCACACAGTGCTGTCCTATGTCTGCTTGCACCAAGATCTATAGCAACGATTTACAACCACCAAAAGGTCATGAACTCCCAGCTGGAGATGGAGGGTGCAAGGCACTGAACGTTTTATTACAATCAAAAGCAATGAAAACTTTGCTTCCCACACACCATTATCTTCAAAGTCAAATATTTTTGGTGAGCTTCTTGAAACACCAATACATTATATTGGCGTAGCGTTTCCATCATTGGCCAAGTCTATACGGACGGCAGCAAATTCAGTTCAATTTTTCCGGTTTGACTGAACAGTCAGTGAAGACCCATTCAATCTATCTGGAATTCAGCTCAGTAACTCCACCCCTTTAAGAAGAATAGCGCTGAGTCAAAGAGATGGCATTTCTTTTCGACTCAGTGCAATGGAGCCATGGAGGTAAAGGGGCATTAGAAAGTCTAAGGGAGATACTCAGGTTATTTTACATAGCTTGCATATGTCTCTTTGACGAGTGTACAGCAGGCCATTTGTGGATTTTTTTTTTTTTTTACTCCTGCTTTTATAGTAAATGTAAGGGATCTGTGAAGTTTTTGACATTGAAAAAGGGAGCCACCAACCTGAAAAGCATGAGAATTTCAGTTTTAGAGTAAGATGGCTGTCTAAAACCATGTCTACACTATGGGGACTATAGCAAAATAGTTAAGTTACTGTAGATATGCCAGTATAGCCTTGCAGTGTAGATCAGTGGTTCCCAACCTTTTTAGCAACACAGCACACTTCAACGAGTCAAACAATTCCTTGGCAGACACTTTTTTTCAGCTGAATTGATTGCTTGTAAACGTCACATTTACTTACATTTACGGTCTTCCTAGAGAGGTTTGCAACATAGTGCATACAACAAGCTAAAGAAAGATCAAATGTATTCATGTTTCAAATCCAGCTTATGGCAAAAAAATACACATCATCTCAATTTTGTCCTTTGGCCACCTGCATTTAAAATGTTCACAGTTCAGAATTGAAAGACTGATACCTTGCTTTTAATTGGATGATTAATTTTCATGAGTTTTGTGAGTGGTAATTTTGGTTGGCTAGAATATTGTTTAAGAGGAAACAATGTATGTTTTACAACGATTTTCATTACTTTTGTACAAAATTTCACGGCACACTTGGACAGTTCTCATGGCACATCAGTGTGCCGCGGCACACATTGATGGAAGCCTTCTTCTGTCCGTCCAGCTGCATCCACACTGGGGTTAGTTTGGCATAGTGACATCTCTCAGAGCTGCAGATTTTTCATACTCCTGAACAGCACAGCTAGGTTGACCTAAATTTTAAGTATAGGTGAGCCCTCAGTGTTTTGAGATGCGCTAGCATGTTCAGGGAGCTGTGTATCACAGCACACATACATTGCACTAATTTCTGTTGGTAGCAAGTTTAGCAAAATCAGACTTCTCACATCCATGGTTGCAGCCAATGTACAAATACTTTGTGTATGCTTTTACTTCAGGCAGTTCTTTCCAGATGTTCTTCAATCATAAAGACTTCTACAAGTTGAAGAGTATTTCATGTTCCTTTTTGCAGGGTTTGTTTTCTTTTAGGATAGAAATGTATTGACATATTTTGATTCTCACTTTGGAGAATGAGTTTTCAGGAACATCTTCACAAAGAATTTTTTTTCAGTCATCAGGACATGATCCTGAGATGTTAATGGAATTTGATGTTTAAATATGGCAATAACTGTTCACATGCACAGGTTTAACTGACTGCTACATTTAGAATTGGGAAGGAAATTTCCCACACAGGGACCGTGGGGTTTAACCTTTCATTTGACTTTTTTAAGGAGCTATCAGCCATTGGGACTTAACTGGAAGAAGGCCACATAGTCAGTTTCCTATATGGGTGAGCAGAGATTAATCTCTTTGTCTGGCTACATTTTGGAAGTAATGAAGTTGTGCAAGTTTGAATGACTCCACCTCATGGGTAGGAAGACTTAAGATTTGTTCTCTTTTTGTGATGTGTATGTGAAAACCTCTGCATCCTAGGGACCAGCAGGAAACAAATATTGGAACTAGTCAGAAGATGGAAACAAATTTTGAAAAAAATATTCATAAGCCCTCCCCACTCAATTTATTTGCCCCAAATTTGAAACATCTGCAACCAATCTCATGGTACAAAAACATTTCATCTACTTACACAGCCTACAGATTACCCAAACTGCCAATTCAAATGGGAAAGAGACTGAAACACAGTGTGAAAAGTGGATACATCATCTGGTTTCTTTTTGGATGTTTAGAGTTTGCAGTGATGAGTGCATTAGAAATGTGCAGATAGAATGAGTAGAGATACTGCAAGAATAGAGAGAGAAGCGGTATTTTGATGACACACTTTTTAATTAAGGACAGGTTTCCATCTGAAGTTCTCTGCTAAGGAGTTATAGACTTGCCCAGCACGGGATGAAAGCTTTGTTCTCTGCATGTTGGAACACCTGCTTCTACAGTCTTAATAATTTTGGAAGATGAGTTACCATTCAAATAACATTTGGTGGGAGGCATGCATGCCGTCAAAAGCTTCCACTCAAAGATTTGGTTTCTGATGGGAAAAAACAATGCTGTAACTGTAAAAGAGACAGGACTGCAGTTTGTCAATGAACCAAAGTCTGATTGTACCATATAACAATTGGCCGATTTACTTCTGGTGCACACATTGTAATAGTTTTATTCCCCTAAGATAAAGTCACACAAAAGTACCAGGTTTGGGGTTTCTTGTTCCAGTTTGGCATAGCTCACTGTCTACCAAACCCCAGGGCCAGGCGGATTTGGCAAAGAAGCCCTGGTCTAAAACTTCTGGTCTTTCCCCATCACCAGGTGGATTCGATTGATCTCAGCTGAGTTTTGGGTTAGTTTGAGATGAGCTTGTTTGAATCCCATTCGCAAAGTGAAGCTCTGTAGGGTGAGCCCCCTGCCCCCCATGAAACAAAGCAAGAAAGAAGGCTGGGACAAAGGTCCTCTAACACCACAAACAATCCCTGGACTCTTCCTAGCTCTGGATGCAATACTTTTGTCTTGCAATGAGCAGTATTTCCTTCTGGAGAGGCAAATAGACACAGAAAGGTCACTTGGGGGACAGGAAAACTGAAAATATTGACTTTTTATCCATGGCCTGTGGGACTGATGACTGCTGCAGACCCATCTGCACCCACCTCTTGGTAGAACAGGAAACATTTGGCTTGTAAGTATTGTCTACACCTAGATGAATTTATTCTGAATAGTGATGTGCCTTCACTGAGGCTAACTTGGTTTGAAAGTACTTGAAACCCAAAAGTGCCTAGTTCAAGTGCATTCAGAGAGCATTTAGGGTTGATTTATTACATTCTGGGTTCTGGTAACAAAAGATTATTCCTTTCAACTTCTTTTTCTTATGCTTGTGCCCCTCCTGGAAGAACTCAGACTCCAAGTACGTTAAAAATTGGTTTACAGTGATACTTAAGTCACTTTACTCCTCTGCGCTCTTGAGCCTTATACACACCTTTACATCACCAAGGTCAGCCTGATGGTTAGAAACTTCACCTCATTTCCTGGGCAGCAGAGGGAGCAGCATGTTCCATAAAAAAATTATAAGCCTACAACTGGGTGAGACCTTTATTTTTGCAGCAGCATTCTCCTGTTTTGTGGGCAAATAAGGCTGTGCTAACAAATTGCTCAATGGATTTCACTTTGGGCGGGGGGCAGATTTTTTCACAAGGAGCTTCACAATTACCGTAAATGTATCCATTCTTCAACAAATAATTCCTAAATAAAATTCTGTCCTTGAGAGGTTTAAGAGAATTCAATATTTGAGACCCAAACTGTGCTGGCTAATTTAAATTAGGTCATGAGGTCCTGTTTCTTTTCTCTGATTGGATGAGCACAACTCTTAGAATTAGGTCCCCAGAGCAAATAAAAGCATTTGTGCATTGAAAATGGGCTTTCTATGAATATCCTCAAACTATTTGCATATAACTCACTATTTCAGTGGCAGTTCCTGCTCAGGAACTCCTTTGCTAGAATATTCATGAAACGCGAACAAAATAGGGTCACAAATGTAATCCAAAAATCAATTTTAATTTTCAATCTGAGTCGGTATCTGCCCAACGTCTTTTGAGCTATTCACCCAGTTTCATGTTCCATCAGATTAGTTTTTGTCTTGATTTAGTTGACTTTGCCCTTCTCCCTTGTGTAGGCCTTTGAGTGTTAGTCACGATCAGGAGAAATATCTTTGCTACTATGGATTCCATTTAGGTCATGATTATTATTATTTTATTAGTATTTCTTATTCAAACTTTTCAGTGTCATTTAAGCCATTCTTCTTTTGAATCATCTGTGTGAGTAATTTGATGAGGGCTCATGTTGGGACCAAATTATTGCCAGTGTTATTTTTTCTTTGGAAGAGTGAAGTAGAGGCCATTGAACACATCAATGCTCCCTTTTCTGATTGGTCAGCATGCAGTCTGAGATGAAGAAAATGGGAAGAGGCTGCTTTGGAACATGAAGCTGGTCTGACTGGGCAGAGAGGAATGTAGGGTTTAAATCAGATTTGATGTGTGGCCTGGATGGCTGAAGGGATGAGAAATGGCCTCTAAGTTTATACTTCTGTATCGTCAGTTTTAACATGTTCCAAAGTGGCTGCGACATTAAGTCATAGACCAACAGCTGTTTGGTAGCGCTCAGTATATGAAACAATTTGGAATCTTACCACCAATCCTAGTGGATGGGTGTCTATGTCATGATTGACACCACTAGCCAGCATTATTGCCAGTCCAAGTAGAAGCCAAGGACTCAGCAGTAATAGATATTTAGACCCCAGGTCTGCAAACGCATGTTTAACTTTAAGCATGTGAGTAGTCCCCAGATGCATCAAGTTAAGCATAACTCTGTTTGTGGGATTGGGACTGAAATTGCCATCTCAACTTCACTGCTGATCCTGAACAGTTTGGGGGTCAGCCCACGTTGGTAGGCTGAGTTGGGAAAAGAGTAACCAGCTGGTACTGCCTGTGCTTTCTGTCCTTAGGCAACAAACAGAGGACTCCAGGGCTGTCAACCGGGCACCTTTCACCACCAAAAGCACTGAGAAAAAGTGGTAGTGGGACAATTCGTTTCCATGATTGTTTTTTGGTGTCTCAGTAAGTATGTTTTAATTCAATTACTGCTGTTAATAAATCCCTAGCTTTTCCAGAGTGATTTTCAGCACTAACTCTCAAAGCACCTGACATAGATGGTGTGTTCATTGACATCTCCAATTTACAGGGAATTAAAAAGTTCTAGCAGCTTCAGTGCTGAATGAAAGGCATGCGAGGGGCAGCCTTCAAGACTGATGCTGTCTTTATATCTCCCAATCCAGCACAAAGCACAGTTGCTGACAGCAATGGCTTCCTCCCTCCACTTTCCTGCTAGCGTGTCTCAGACCTGACCTGGAGGCCAACCCCAAGGGAGCAGAAGGCAGTTCACATTCCTCGGATCCCATCCGTGGCTGCTGTGCTCATGGCAGACAATGAGATTGCAATGAGTGTGGCTGAGGGCAGTATTTCAAGGGATCCACTTGGTCAAGACAACCAAATCCATTTCACATTGGCTACCAACCACCATCAGATGGCAACAGCATCCAGATCCTTCTGACCTGGGCACTGATCATGTAAGGGGTCTTCTGTTGGCAGATCGCTGCACCTGTGCAGAGCCACACTGAAGCCAGTAGCGATCTACAGGTGCAGGGGTCTTTCTAGCTGTGATACAACTTGCAGGATCAGCCTTGGACTGGGAACTATGGCTATGTCTACACTTAGAAACTTAGGTCGACTTTATTAAGTCGACATTAAGTTGACCTTATTAAGTTGACATAAAGAGTCTACACAAGACTCTTAAGTTGACTTAAAGATGACCTTATGAAGTCGACCTAGACAGTCTAGACTAGACTCTCTAAGTTGACTGGTTAGGTAAAGGCTGCAGCTCCCTTCTACCCAGGACCCAAGCGGTCCTGTCCAGAAGGCAACCCCGCTCTCTTCTCCTCGGACCTGCGGGGTCTGGGCAAAAAGGGAGCGTGCTCCAGCTGACAGGAAACCCTGGGGATCCCCTATCAGCTGGAGTGCCGGCAATTGCCAGCACGGCCCTACAGCTGATAGGGAAACCCCGGGGATCCCCTATCAGCTGGAGTGCGGTCCTGGAGAAGGGACCATGGGACTCCCTTCTCCCCAGGGTCCCCATTGTCCTGGCCAGAAGGGATCCCCGTGCTCCTTTCTCCCCGGGACTGCTTGGGGCTGGTGGCTTCCCGGTCTCAGGGAGAACCAGCCCCACGTGGGACTGGCTCTCCCCGGTACGAGCTGCGAGCAGCTTCCCAGGGAGAAGGGAGACCCCGGGGCTCTCCAGCTAGGGTTCTGGGGGGGATTCCCTCCGGCTGGAGCCCTGGCTGGGCAGCCCTTCTCCCTAGGACCGTGGCTCCTCTGGCAGGGAAGCCGTGGGTCTGGGAAGAAGGGAGCAGGAGCTCCCCAGGGGACAAGCAAGCTACGGTGGCTCCCTTCTGCCAGGGAGCCATGCGGGGCTCACTTGTCCCCGCCGCCTAGGTCGACTTTTAGACCAAGTCGACTTAAAGCATCCACACTGGCATAAGTTGACTGAAGAAGTTGACTTAAGCTCTAGTTCGAATTAAAACTAGGTGATATTAATTCCAATGAACTTTTCCTTAATTTGACTTAAGGAGCAGCTTAAGTTGAATTAAGGAAAGCCCAGTGTAGACGTGGAGTAAATTAAGTCGACTTAAGCCTCCTTAAATCGACTTAATTTCTAAGTGTAGACGCACCTATTAGAGTAAAGGCAGAAGGCCCCTAATTCCCTCTCCCTCAGCCATGCAGTGCCAGATGTTCTAGTGCTCCCCGTTCCCAACTGGGGCCAGGCTTCAGAAAGCAGCTCTGCACCCGCCAGGCACCAGCAAGCAGAGTTCTTGTCACGCTCTAGCTGCCAGGGCTGCCCCCTGTCTGGGTTTTACGCAGACAACCCAGTTCTTAGCTTCAGTGGCTGCCGGCCACCGATTCCATTAGCTGAATGGGAGCAAAGTGCTACTGAAAAATCTGACCCCAAATGTCCTATGATAGCGTTTTGCAGCAACACAAGAGGTGCAATGATTTTCAGGGTGCCAGTTAGGAAGGGACTGGGGGAGGGTGCATTCCCTCCCCCACCTCCCAACTTTTTACATTGGCTCGAAGTTCCATAGGCCACAAAGCTGGAGGGAGGCCACGGCCTAGCCACTTTTAAGCAGTGGCCCTGCACTAAATCAGTCCTCCTACTTCCAGAGAGGGCCAGAGCATTGCTCAGGCTGTGTGATCACATCGCTACTGACATTTGGTGTAGCTGCCCCTCCAGACAGGGATGAGGGGTGACTGAACCAAATTCTAGTCAGCGGCCTTTTGACCTGCCCCATGTGGAGACTTCCTGAATGAGGAAGACCCAGGGTCTGTGTGTGTGGGTGTGCGTGCTTGGGGGGGCAAAGGGAGGGAATGGAATAATGTATGGGACTGGAATTGGGTCCCTGTTTGGAGTGGTGGGACAGGGACCCTAATTTGCCCTTTTCCTCTACATCTCCAAGAACTATCTGAATTGGCAAGACTGATAGATTTCTTTTCTTTTCTTTTCTTTTCTTTTCTTTTCTTTTCTTTTCTTTAAAGAAAAATAGTAATAAAATAACTGTAGTCTGAAAACCAGAAGGTGAAAGACCAGGATTACAGACAAACATTCTCTTTATTGAGCTACACATGAATTTTCCATTAGTCAGAGAAAGAGATTGGCAGTGTCTAATATATCACAGAAACCTCACTGATTGGTAATAGAAAGGCTTAGAAAGACCTGGAGCGTTATATATATATATCTATATATATATATATTTAGTTTCCTCTTTATTTAGTCATTTTATTTTAAACAGGTGTGACTGGTTTTGTTCAGCAAAGGTAATTCTTAAAAGTGAAACTGTGAAGATGTCAGATTACTAATTAAAGTAGAAATGATGAAGGTTTGGTCATGAAAACTGTGGCTTTAATGTAAACACTACATTTGAGTTTGTTTTTTTTAGTTTTTTGTGACTTTTTGTGTGTGTGTTTTTAAAATGTTTTAAAACATTTTCTTTCTTTTTTTGTTTTTCTTTAGTTTTTTGTATTTTTTTTGTATTTTTTGTTTGTTTTTGCAGCACAAACACCCCCACATGAGACACACAGAGAGAAAATACCATTCACTAAAAGGAAGGATCAGAGGAGGAAAAAAAGCAGCACAAAAAAGCATTCACTGGAAAGAGTTAAAAAAAATCACAAAAAACCCAAAACAAAAAAACAAAAATAATCCCCCAAAGGACCCCCAAATCAACCCCCAAAACAATAAAAGAAAGAAGAGGAAGCCTATGTGGTATGTAATACACAGTATTCTTCAGCGCAAAAAAGTCAAGAGGGTGGAACTCGCTGAATAATTTGGCCACTATGGGCCAGTGACAGCTGTGCTTTTTCAATACAAACCTGGAGTATGAATGAGACAATTTAAAACAAAGAATTATTAAATTGGGGGTGTGGGAGGGCAAGGAATAAATAAATAAATAAATAAATAAATAAGCAGAAAGACATCCCTTGTGGATTCCTGACACATAGTCATGGTCTTACATTGTGGTTTTACCACTCCAGGCTGATAAAGAGCCTCCCTCTTTTTTCTTTTCTTTTTAAAGAGGTAGGACACAAATAAAAACAAAAAATGAAATTAAATGGAAATTCATTCCTGCTAAAAAGAGGAATGGAGAAGAGGAAAACCTCTGAGCACTGTTGCAAAAGATTTTTCTTTTTTCTTTAAATAAAAGGGGGAAGGGGAAATGGGAAAGGAATTTTTCTCCCCTCCCCTTTTTTTTTTAGCTACGAAGCACATGAAAAAAAGTTTTCTTTTTCCATTTTTCTGGTTTTTTCTTCTTTTTTAATCTTTTAGCTTCTAAATGTAAAGACTCAGCTAAAACCAGATCTACAGCAGTCTACGGAAACACACAGCCATCATTCCATGTTCAGAACATTATACATTTACTCAGTGAGGAAGGCTGTGTCTTATGCAAAAGGCCAAACAGTCATGCTACTGGTAAGGAGAACATCAACAGGAGAGTCCGTGGTCTGGAGAGAGAGAGAGAGAGAAGGGAGCCTAGGCTTGAATGCATTAAAAATAAACCAATTAAATCATGGGGGAATCCCTCCCTGCCAAGTAAAACAGCATACAATAGTTAATGTCCATAACCCTGTTCAAAAATGGATTGCTTCTCCAATTCCCTGCCCGAAGCCCACCTGAATGTGAGGTTGGCGCTGACATATGTTTTGAATTTGATGGGCCAATTCAGCCCTCCCCCCCAACATCTTGTCAGTGTGTGTGTGCGTGCACGTGTTGGGTTCTGACTGCCACCAGGGGCCCTCCTCTTTCTCGCAGACCCCATGCTGGTAAAACACCTGAAGCACCCCATCCTGTGCTTAAAGTTGGAAGGAAGTTACATCCCACAAGGGAAGAGCTTGGTAAATAAAGGGTGCTTTCCTGCTGCTTCCCGATTTTTAAAAAAAGTCCTAAACTATTGTGGGCTTGGATTTGTTTTGTTTTGTTATTTGGTTATTTTTTATTCTTATTATTTGTCTTTTTTTGTTTGTTTTTGAAACCCACAAGAGTTGAACAGAACCGAGAGGCCCTGAAAGCCCAGCCCAGAATGCACTGCGGCACCACCTGACTGACAGGCTCCTAAAACCCCCCAAGAAACTGGGATGGGGAGAGAAAGAAAGAAAGAAAAAATTCCCCTTCCCTGGAAGTCCCTCCCCACAAAGAAGTGTTAAAAGAAATAACATTACCGCCATTTGTTTTAAGAAAATGATCCCTTTTAAAACTCGTAGGGTACTTTACGTTCAAAATGCGGTGGAGCATTTAGCAAATGTCGTCAGTTTTCTTGGCTCATTTAATTGATTTGATTTCTATGACTAGTGACTGTACCAAGAAGGGCTGACGCCTGTCAGAGACGTCAGTTCTGTCCACAGCTCTTTGAGACAAACGAAAAAGATTGTTGTGGTGGTTTATATATATATATATATATTTATATATATATAATTTGTCATTATGCCTTTTTATTTACCAGCTTGCATTATTAGTATTATGATTTTGTTTTTTGTCGTTTGATTCGGTTTTTGTTTTGCGCTTTTTTTTTTTGTTTTGTTTTAAATTTTTCCTCACGCCGTGATCATTACCAAAGGAGTTGCTTTGCTATACAGGACGAGACGGTGTCAGTACAAGCCACAGCCTCGGAGGTTGTTGGCAATGATGATGTCAGTGACGGCATCGAATACCACCTGGATGTTGTTCGTGTCCGTCGCACAAGTCATGTGACAGTAAATCTCCTTGTTGGGGGAGCGGTTTTTGCTTTCAAATTGTGCTTGGATATATGCTGCTGCATCCTCATAAGTGTTCGGACCTGCAGGCAAACAAACAGGAAAAGACAGAGGATCCCCATCAGAGGTTTTGCAGGTATGAACAAGCTCTCGGGAGATCTGGAAGAGAAAGGCTGGGAGAGGGATTGATGTGTTGTCCTCTTAAAGTTCACCTGCAAAGGGGGAGAGGCTGTTGTTTTGAAGAAGAGCTTTGTACTACTTGTCGTTTACATTAGAAAATCAGGTCTCATCTACTCTCTCTCTTTTCCCCAGAAGAGGTTCTGGAAAACAGGTGAGCTAATGGGATGATGACATCACAAGCGAAACATGAGCAACTGAGCAGAGACAGACTTTCAAAACTCTTGGGGCCAGCTCCTCAGCTAGCGGGAATTGACTAGCTCCATTAATGTATTTACACTAGCTGAAGATCTTGCTCATTGATTTTTTTCTGAAAACTCTTATTTAACTCAACAATCTGAATGAAGATCTGGCAGGCAGAGGGGGAAGATCCTCTCTCTTAAAGATTCAGTACCCTCCATCCCTTTAGTTAAAATTATAGAAAGTTCCCACTCCGGTTCTCTGCACCACCAGGAGACTTCCCGTAAACTGAGGGAAGAGGAGACTTGATGATCCTGATATTTCTGAGGTGAAAAGTGAGGAGAAAAATCAAGCCAACCAACCAACCCTGAAGTCCTTTATCCATTGCCAAAACACTCAAAAGGCCCAACCCAATATTTATTCTTGTTTTGGTGGTCAACATTAAAAGCAGTCTGAGGTGTAGGAACTGTGCAGTGCTAGGCAATGCAGTACTTTGTCCCAATATTTGTCCTAACTCTTCATCTCACCATAGCTACAGTGTTTGCCATATATTTCGTTACTTTGCCCATTCTGCTGCCTTCTCCCTTCTGAGCGGATCTTTCCACCTCCACATGCCCATGACACTTCTCTGCATCCCCAAACCATCTCTTACTTCTCCAATGTGGCTCTGACGATCTACCCCTCCCTTGTTTATGAGGCTATGGCCCCCTCTGATGACCAACTCCTATACGGAAGCCAGAAGGTAGACCTGAACAGCAGCTTTCCAAGGGCAAACTTGTAAAAGCTTCATGTTGAAGAGTAGAGATTGCTCTTGTCATGTAAAGGAACACATGTGAGAAGGGCCTAGGAGGTAGCAAACAGAGCTCTGTGAGAGATGGGGAAGGACAAAGAGAGAAGCAATATCTTGCATTGCTTTCATGGCTGACAAAGGAGGAGCACTGAGTGAATTGCCAGCTCCTCATGAGAGAAAAGTGGATCAACTGTGAAGTGGGGGGTCTTTGAGGTTAGCATATAAAGGGAGAAATTGGGGGACTAGGCCTTAATCCTCAATGACATCTGTACCTTCAAACAGTAGTGCCAATGGACATCAAAGATCAAAGCACTGAAAATATTTTGGAAGCTCAGATATTTGTATCTCCAACTGGGAGCCATACTATCAACAGGAAAGACAAACAAACAAAGAGATATAGCCAACACTGTGAGAGGAAAAGCATCAGAAAATTGACGCTCACACCTCCTTTGTACCACACTAACTTTAACGGTGTTACTCCTAATTTACACCATTGGTGGTGACAGCAGGGTCAAGCACAGTGACATCATTGGAGCCGCAAGGCACTGCTAATCAGTGCCCTTCAATACAAACATGAGAAACTAAGGCCAGGTCTACACTGCAAACCTACACCTCTGAGCAATGCAGTTATTCTGACCTAACCCCTGGCACAGACAGCACTACGTCAATGGAGGGGCTTCGTCCATCACCATAGCTACCACCTCTTGGGGTGATGGGTTTCCTATGCTCCCATCAGCATCTTCCCTAAAGCGTTACAGCAGTGCAGCTGAGTCACTTCAGCTTTTTAAGAGCAGACTTGCCCTAAGTAACAATACTGCTTGACTGAACCAAAGCCCCATGCAGCCCTAGGGCAGGCCTTCAATGACTGTGGCTAATTTGCCACTGTCAGATCGATCTTCCGAATCGACTGATTGGATCTGTGAAGACCCACGCAGCCCATCAGGAAGCCGATCTTGGAAGACCATCCCAAGCAGAAGGAATAGGGCTGAGTTGGAAGGAAGCCATTTCCCTCCGACTCAGCGCACTGAAGACCGTGTGATAAGTAGGCGGTAGGCAAGCAGAGGTTGATATGCAAGGTACTTTAAGTACATTGTGTATCTCTCTTCAACTGCCACCAAAATCACACAGCATTATAGACCAGGGCCAAGATTCCTGCAGGTCACACTATGCTATGAACTCCCACTCTTTTGCCCTGGTGAATGTGTTGGGAAAGGGAACTGGGCCTGCGGAGATCAGCTTGGAACATATTGATCTTTTATACAAGCATTACAACGGGAGAAAAAGATAATGGTTGCGTCCATGTAAGTATTGCTACAAGATGAAATGAAAAGGTATTTAAAGGCCGAGACATGAGCTCAATTTTCTACATTCCACTTGCAACCCGAAACCCTGCAGCCAAGTTGGGAGCTGCAGTCTCTATGCTCCTTCTACTGCTGTAGAGGTTACGGATATCCTGCAAACCACCAGGCACTAAAATCCGATCTGGAGACTGGGCCCAGATCCATAAAAATACGTAGGCTCTTAACTTCAATTGAATCAGTGGCAGTTTGGAGCCTTAATACTTTTTGGGTCTGGGACTAGGAATTCCGCTCCTCGTTCCATCACCATACATCCAGATGAAACGCCTTAATGTTAATAGAATTACACCTGTACAACTGGGAGCGGCACTCAGCCCTAGGACTCCTAAGAAGGATCCAGCAATACGCAGTAAGTGGATTATTATGTCAGTGCTATTACAATGGACAGACACTACAATAAGGGGTGAGAAATGGATGTTTCCTTTGAATCACATCACTAGTGTTTCACGGGGCATTGGGCTCTTCTAATAAGCACCCTACAACACTGTTGAACAAAGCCGGTTTCTCCTCCCTTGGTACAATGGAATTACTCTTGATTTACACTGCTGTAATTGAGCCAGACTTGTAATCAGGCTAAGCTTGTAATGTCAATCAAATGGACCGGAGGGAATAGACTTGATAAGTGCAACCAGACGCAAAACCAACCCACCGTCTGCTACGCACTAAATAATTAAAACTAAGCACAAGATGGTGGCAGAGTAGCATTCCATTCTGACGGACAGCACTGCCTGTGATGCGCAAATAGGTAAGCGGGAACAATTGGGTGGCTAGGGGCACTGGCGAGGGAATAATGATGGAGATTTTCACCTCCAATTTGCTTGTTTAAATTCAACCCAGCTTTGAAGAAAGATGCTACCATTGTGGAATGGACAGACACTAGGGAACAGTTTCCCACCTGCTCCAATGAGCAAAGACACCTGAGAGCCCAAGATCCATAGCGACACATGAAGACTGTCCTGCTTGGTCACCCTTAGCAGTGGTCTCCTCTGGTTAGCATTGGCAGGGTAGATTCCTGTGCAGCTCCATTCCTGGGCTTTGAGATTTGGGATTTAGGTTTGTAGAGAGATGGGACCAACACAACATTTTCATTAGGATCCAAATTCTTCCCAAGAGGGGAGATCCACCATTTTCAGATGGGGGCCGCCTTTGCCTCTGAGCTTCGCTGTCCAGGGCTTTTAATGTTTCATCATTCAGCAGCCCTAAAATTCACTAAAATGGGGCTGACAGAAAGAATGGAACAGGAATTTTGGGCAGGCACAGAGCTGATGTGTGAAGATGGCTCCAAGTGACACTGCCGCTCACTTGCTCAGAACAATGATGCTTTCGTAGCAGTGAGATAAGTCTAATTAAGGTATAATGTACCTGGTGGGGGAGCCACAGACAGGGCGGTAAACTGCTGCTAGGTTTATGGAGCACATACTCCAAGGTCAGCGCCATTATCCCTATTACAAACCAAGAAGGACGTTCCCACAAACCACACATGCAGTAGAAACCTGATGCTGCTTTCTCTGGACTTTCCAGAGACACCCTGCTGTGCTCATGGCTTGTGTGAACATGTGGTGGAGTCAGTGAGCTGTGCAGGCAAGGAAAGATGTGCCTGGACACATGAGGTTAGATTCTAGTCCCTTGTTCCAGCTGCTTTGCTCTACAGCAGCGTTTCTGGGAATTTCCTGGGGTAGCACAGAGCAGGCTTAGTGGCTCTAAGCCATGGGTTCTCAAGCTGGGAATTGAGACCATCCTCCTTCTCCTGGGGTATGTGTGTGTCCTGGCCAGATCCCAGTTAAATGGAAGGGGAGCCTGCTCTAACCATCTGCTCTCCTAGTCCCCTGTGCAGGCATGCCTCTGTGCCACCCTTTTTGGCTACCCAAATGGACACTAGAGGCTGTGGACAAATGGTTATAAGTCAGAGCAGCTGACCTTAGGCCTGAATCTGGGGGGCAGCAGTGGCACATAGCATAGGCTAGCTATACCGGGCTAGCTGTGAGCCAAACACGTTCCTGTCTGAAATGCACCCAGGACAGACCTGGCCCGCCATGATGCATAAGAAATCTGCAGTGAGAGCAGGTGACAGATGTTAAAATAAACTCAAACTAGAGGGAGGACCTTTGCTTTGAGGAGAGAAAAGGCAGCAGCTTCCCCATCCTGGGTTCCTCCTTCCTCTGAGTGAAAACAGCCAGAGAAAAATCACAGTGCCTGATTTCACCTCCTAGCACCATGAGAGAGCAGTGGCAGGTACTAATACAGCCCCTACCATGGAGGCACCACCCCACTGCTAACTCACTCCAGAGTACGGTAACTTACTTTTCTCCCCAGCCTTGCTGAGAGGTGGCCCTTTAAATTCAGCAGAGCCAAACAGCTGTAGCCCTAGGGTGGCCATTTTGCAACCTGCAGCTGCTCCTGGCATCTCCTTTTTTTCCAGCTGGTAAGTGCCTGCTCCATTGCCCCTTTCTCCTGATTGCAGCTGGCTCACAGCAACATGTACTGATCTGGCTGAACCCAAGCCACAAAACTCAGAGCCATATTTAAACCCTCTCCTATGTAGAGTCACCAGGCCCCCCTGTGTTCTCGTAGACAGTCCCATTTTCCAGCAGCTGGTCATGGAAATTTGGAGCCTTATAAAAAGACTCTTTGGTGTATTCAGCTGCCCCCCTCCCTCTCCTCTCCTCAGAGCATGCTGCCGTGGCTGTGGGATGCCAGGACCGCCAAGCCCTGCTGTGGGAAGAGCAGCCACTGCTGTGACTCCAGGCAGGGGCACCACCTTCACTGGGAGCTGCTGGGTTGCACCATGAGCATAACTGCCAGATGCAGGGTCTGGCCTGGCCAGCCGCAAGAGTGCTGGCACCACCTAGGCTGACAAGAACGGGGACCTGCCTGAGTCAGACCCAGCCCAGGAGTGAGGGGAGAGGATGACTGTGGATGCCCCACTGGGGAAGAAGCACTGGACTCCTTTCTAGGAGGGAGGTAAGGGACAGAGCTCCTTGACTAGGGTGAGAGAGACAAAGTTCCCCCTTCCATGGGCAGCCTGGTCCCACCTATGTGAGAGGTCTCACCTCTTCTTCAGCCTGTCTTCAGTCACCTCACCCAAATCAGGGGGTGTTTGCAGGCCAGTGTCCAGTCCAGCCACAACAGTTTGTATCACGTAAATGACACAATCAGAAGGACCCGTGTTCTCTGAGGGGCCTACCTGGCATCTAGAGCCTATCCGACTGGCCAGAACTTTGGTCTGGGAAGTGTTTATAAAATGCTGGTCTGGGGATGGCAGCGAGCCAGTTGGTAGAGTGAAGAAGACGTTATTACTTTCAGCAGCTTAGGACGGTGAGAGCATCAAGACCTGGCCCCTCACTGAAATGCAGAGCCAATATCACGCACCTGCCATCATCTCCTGAAGAGCTGCTGTTATCTGGAGATATATTTTCCTTTTCAAGAGCTCTTTCTCTGGCACTGTTCCTTTATTTTAATGCCTTTGCTTGGAGGAGCAAAGATCCCCATGTTAGATCATATCAGATGGAGGGAAGGAAGCTGGCTTAGGCCTCAGATGTACTGTGCATAGTCTGCTAGCCCGTATCCTAAACAGGGATGACGTTGCCATTTTCTAAGTAACGGGAACACAGCTGGCTGGGGCTGTTAGCCTGGGTGCATGCCAATCCCAGGGATCAGTTCTCAGGTGTGTTGGAAGGTGCACTCAGCAGTCAAACACAAGATGATCTGTAAAATGGCACTGATCTGACTTGGACAAAAATTTGGCACCCCTCCCCAGTCAAACTTAGCTCAGAGTCAGGAGGGGACTGCCTTTCACAAAGCTCTTCTTCTCTCCTTTTGCCTTTTCTTTCCTCATCTTCTCCCCCTCTATACTGGCCCTGCACCACTCTGCTCAGCAATCTTCAAGTACCATTCCATCAGCTGGGGAAGTCCAGAGCTTGAAGGAAGGGGTAAAAGAAGAGATAGAGGAGAGAACGGGAGGCTATTTAGAAAGAAGCTGTATCCACTTCTCCTTCCAGCTGATGGAGGGTTGTGCGGGATGGCTCAGCAAGAGATGCACAAGAGATTTGTTAAAAAGAAGTTGCTGATTATGTCCTCCATTTCATCCCTGGCTGACCATTTCCTCAGGAATGGTGGAATTGTTCTCCTGGGTGGATTAATACTGACTACACTGCTTATATTTCATTGTTTCTGTCACATGGCAGCGGGTGCTTTGGCCACTCAACACGCCCACCCACCAGGTGCGTGGTCCCACACTGGCGCGGCTCATGGCTCAGTGCACCCAAGACACTGGCTCTTGGTTGGCATAAAATGAGCAATACGCAAAGAGACTCGAAAGAGTAAAATAGCCCTGGCAAAGTCTCTTGTGCTTTTCGCTCCTTGGGCCGGCTCACTTTCCAACTCTTTGGATGATAATGGAACTAGCGTTGGATTTTTGCTAAAGATGACAATTTTAGGGCCAACTATTCACTTTGGCGCCATGGTCTGGACAGACGAGCACAGGGCTTGCAGCCTCTGTTTTTGTTGTGATATGGAGTCTCAGGCCAGAGACCAGAAGGACAGTCTGGCCTAATAGAGTAGGCTTGGGCCAGCAGTCGGGAAATATGCCTTATTGTGTGTCTTTGGGCCCTGGTCTCTGCTTCTGTTTCCCCATCTGTAAAATGGAAGTAATCGTACTTATTTCATAGGGATTAAAGACTGTACATTGTGCTAAACATACACGGTGAAGTTCTCCCTGAGTCCCTACATGCGTCAATCTGTGATCGATCTAGGAGACCTAATGTAGGTGAGCAGATTATCCAACATCTGCCTACCTGTGTATTCTTTTCTTACATCAGGGGCCGGCAACCTTTGCCGACCCCTGTGCTGGCCCCTCCTCCTCGACCCACAGCTGGTGCTGATGGCCCATTCATGGAAAGAAGCCACCTGGAGTGGCTCCTTTCAGTGGCGTGCCTGGAGACCCCTATCCCCAGGCACGCAATGGAAAGAAGTTGCCTGGAGTCACTCCTTTTGATGGCAGCACACCACAGAGAGGAGCTGCTCTGGGTGACTTCTTTACATGGTATGCCTGGGGCATGGACATGGCAGGGACCTCCGCACTGCAGCCGCCCCTGAAAGAAGCCACTTGGAGTGTCTCCTGGTGGCAGGAATGGCCATTTCTGTGGCCCCACAGAGGATGCCGAGTGCCGCTCCGAATGGGCTCGTGTGCCACTATTGGCACGTGTGCCGGGGGTTGCCTACCCCTGTCTTACACCTTCCATCTAGTACTGGCCATTGTTGGAAGCCAGATACTGGGCTAGATGGACCACAGGTTTGATCCTATGCTCCTGTCTGAGAGGAAGGTTGGCCATAACACGGCTGTGTGTTTGCCATAGCCATTACTTCTGTTACAAAAGCGTTCACTTGTAGGGTTTTTTCCACAATCAAAATCATTGGTCATTGTCATCTCAGCCAGCCTGCTATTGGAACAAGCCTCCACCGTGAACTATTAGACAATGCAACCTTCTGCTTAGCAGTTTAATGCAGACTGGATATTGTCTGAGAGCTTTAAATTGTTTGGTAAACATTACTAGATGGGGCTTAATACATTCTAGAGTACAGCAAAAGGATATTTATTTCACTTTTCTCATAGTTACTCACAAAACAACTTAACATCCATTAAACTATTGTGTGCTATGAATTACCCTTAGAAACAAAAAATGGTCGTTGTCATTTCTGCTCTAGCAAACAACCAGCGGTAGCCAAGGCAAACAACAGGGGACAGAATGGTGTGAAGACCCCACCCATTAGATGAGGTAGCCACACTATCAGAAGATAACTCAAGCTCCGGTAATGCAAACACCTACATGTATAATTAATTTTACTACCCCTAACAGTTCCATTGATTTCAGGGGGACTACTCTTAGCAGGAAAACTAGACGTGTATAAATTTATGAGTGGGAATATATGATAGAGTTGCCACCCATAATAGGGGATTGGTCTTAATGACCCAGGAAGTCCCTGTGTTCCTATATTTGTGTTTGATGGACTGGGACTGTACAAACTTACTAAACATTTCAGAAGCAGATTCATGGGCAGAGTTTGATCATGAGGAGAAAGGAAGAAGGAAAGAGAAAAAACAATATTGTTATAACTAACACTGCTATATTGTTCCATTAGTTATTGGAGGAATTTTATAGTTCAGTACTTCATAAGTTCATATGGTGTCTTGAGGTTTGTGTGTCCAATTGACAGCATAGGAGGATCATTCAGTGTTACCTCAACAAGAACTGTCCATAAGACACCCACCCATACTAATAGTCACAGTCCCTCAGGCAGCATAAAACTGTAGGGCACATCAAGTATGTCATTTCTCATCCACGCCCAAATGCTGAAAGATTGCTTCTTTTATCTTTTGCTTTCTGACTGGCAGGCTGAGCTGTCCCCATCATGATACATACCTGTATATTCAGGAAAGCAGATGGTCAGAGGTGATTTCTTGATCTTCTCGGCAAATAGATCTTTCTTGTTGAGGAAGAGAATGATGGAGGTATCAATGAAGAATTTGTTGTTACAGATGGAGTCGAAGAGCATGAGAGACTCATGCATGCGATTCTGCAGTAGAAAGCAGATCAGAAAGGAAAAGAGGGAGACAGGCGGAGAGAGACAGAGAGAGAGAATGAAAGTTAGATTTAGGAAAGAAGAATGTTTACCAAACCAAACTTTGGGAAACGGTTGGAAAGCATGTTTTCCAAAACAGAACAATCATATAACAAAAGGCAGTTACAAAAGAGAGGGAGACAGTTTTATTCTCTTTCAATGAAAGCCACATGCAGTAACTTGGATTTCTACAGACCAGAATCCTAGTACAATGTACAGGACAGCAACAGAACCTCCTGTTATGCCATGACCTAGGATGGAGCCTAGAGTTGCCATTCTTGATTGGACCAAAGGTCTGCTTTGAGCAATGACCAATTCATGATGCTTCAAAGAAAGGTGAAAAGCCCCCACCATGTACCTGATGACCTGTGTAATGCAGAACATGATGGTGAGGCAAATACTTTCTGAATCTTGCTGTTATCAATGGATGCCCAGATGCACAACATTTCATTAGTCTCATCTTAGTCTGTAGAATTACTAATTGTTATCAGTGCTTTTTTTGGGATGGTACGCAGGGAGACAGAATACTGGCAGCTTTTCTCCCAGCCCTGCTGTCCAGCTGGGGGGCGGGGAGGCAAGGTCAACAGGGGAAAGGAGTGCACTTGGTTATGCATCTTGTTAGCGACTACAAAGCAGTGGGCACTGCTTTTCAAGAGCTTCACATTTCTTCCCAACTCAAGTCAGCATAAAGTCAAAATCTCAAAAATATCTGTGAACCAGAAAACTGGACTTTCTGTTTTGGGGTTTGGGTTAACTGTAACTTGTTGGATTTTTGAAATATTTCATTTTGATTTTGACCTTTTGGCCCTTTTTTAACTCTTTTGTCCAGTCTGATAGCTTACATTTTTTTTAAAATGAAAACTTATTTTAAACCAAAAAAGCAGATTTTTTTTTCAGTTAGAAAATGTTGAAACAAAACATTCCAGCCATTTTTATAATTTTTTTTCTTGACACTTTTGGGGATTGAAAATTTGTCAAATCCATCCCTGTTTCCTGAGCAGTTTTGATTTTGATGAATTGGTGTTTTTCAATGAAAAATATGTCAAAAAATTCCCAATGATCACTCTTGGTGACTCCTCAATTGTCCATTTTAGCTGATCAGCAGCTGCTCTGGCATTCACTCTTTAAGGCAGTCTACTTTTTTGGTTGCATGGGGAGAAAATGGTATAATGATGAATCCAACTATTGTAGCAATGCCAGATCAGGAAATATTCAGGCTCCAGGATGAAGTAGAAATTGAGGCATGTAATGAACTAGCTCCGTGCTACCACAATGTACAAAGTACCCATAGATCAGTCAGTAGATACCTGCCAGCCAAGGGCTATGTCTACACTTGTAATTTTAAGTCGACTTAACTAGGGGATGGGGTACCTAGGGCAGGTCCATGGGGGCAGGGGGGGCACCCTTGCCCAGTGCCAGGGGGCTCAGCCTTTGCCCCATTGTACATAGGTACAATGGGGCAAAGAGGGACAGGGACATAGCGGCAAGGCATAGCGGCAAGGTGGGCAGGGCTCTGCCCTGCCCTTTGGGGGGGGCATGCCAGACTCTCCCTGTGGCCCCCCCCCGGCAGGGAGAGCATTGGTGTAGTCCTGGGGTAGCCCTAAGTTGACTACCCCACGTCTACACTGGCTTAAGTCAACTCTAGGGAGTCAACTTAAGCCTTAGGTCAACTTATTTCAAGGTTTTATAAAGTCGACTTAATTTTCATTGTCAACCTTAAGTCGACTTAAGCAAACTGCTTAAGTTGATTTAAGGAAACTGTAGTGTAGACGCGGGGTAAATTAAGTCAATTTAAGTTCTAAGGGATATTTTTAGTGAATCTTTTTGTCGTTTGCTGCTATTCATACACTATTTGGTGGCTTCTTTGCAACTTCTTAATTAAATGTTTCTCTCACTTGCTGGTTGATTCTCTGTATTTTAAAGTTTTTAAATCATGATTTGAGGACTTTAATAACTCAGTCATAGGTTAGAGGTTCATTACAGGAGTGGGTGGGTGAGGTTTTGTGGCCTGCATTGTGCGGGAGGTCAGACTAGATGATCTTATTGGTCCCTTCGACTGGCTATGTCTATATTGGCAAGTTAGTTCGAATTATGGAGGCTTAATTCGAACTAACTAAAGCCATGGCTACATTAGGCTTTAGTTAGTTCAAATTAAGGGCTTCCTTAATTCAAACTAATAAGTTTAAATAGTGTATTTGAACTAAAGAGTTAATTCGAACTAACTAGTTCAAATTAACCAATGTGGCCATGTTAATTGGAACTAATTTCTTAGTTCAAACTAACCGGCCATTGAAATGAACGGGGATCACTAATTTGAACTAAGCAAGTGCCATTCATGTTCGAACTAATTAATTTGAACTAATTTTAGCAAGTGTAGACATAGCCTATGAGTCTCATGATCTGAAGAGGATCACATAAAGTCTGGGTTTTTTAAAAATGATTCTATAAGACTTGTCTCCAGAAAGGGGTAGAAAGAAAAAAAGACCAGATGAGCTTGAGCTACTGTGAATTAATTGCCAGAAGCCAGAGAATATAACAAAATGGAGTATTTTCAATCTTTTTCACTGCTTCAGCTGCATTCCATCATGTTAAATGGCTTGGAATGCTTTATGTGAACAATTATATACACAAGTCATTAAAAGCATGCAGTGCTGGGACTGCAGCAAAGATAAGAATATACTATACCATGGCCTCTTTCCAACAGAAAGATGACTTTTTCTTTGTTTTTTTTTTTAAAGGTAAGTTAATACAAAATGCCATTTGCTACCATTCTTCTAAACATCATGGGCCAGATTTTAGACACCAACCACAATTGTTGGGTACGTCCACACTGGAGTCTTAGGTTGACTTAAGGACAGTTAAGTCGACCTACAGACCGCTGTGTCCACACTGGGCGCTTATTAGGTCAACTTAAGCGCTTCCTTAAGTCGACTTAATAACACCACCTCTTAAGGTCGACCTAAGGCTTAAGTCGACCTTATTAAGTCAGCTTAAGCCAATGGAGATGGGAGATAGCCCTTAAGTCGACCTAATTGGCCTCCAGGCCCCTTGCAGAGTTCCTGGCCACTCCTCTGTCAACCTAGCACCTGCCAGTGTGGACGCAGGGCTGTGGAGTCTCCAAGTCAACTTAACAGAGCCTCCAGTGTAGACATACCCTTTGTGCCCAGAAATTGGCAGTGTAAGTTTGTCTCTTTGATTATTGTACCTACAAAATCACAAGAGCAAAAACCAGGGCCCCAGTTAAGGCTAAGATGAAAATGTTGTCCTTTATCAAAGTCATACAATGCAGTGGTTACACTGGCCTAACACTGAATTTTATTTGATGGCGGAATAGTCTTCCAAGAGCGCTGATAGTATTCCTACTGCCCAAGTCATTTAAAACTAAACTAGACACAACACTATTAAATACACTGGTCATAACAAACCTGCACTGGAGGGAAGGAACTTGATGGTACTGGATATCACTGAGTTAGGAAAAAAGAAAGATGGAGGGTTTCTATCCCTTTAACATTTTAGGAGAGAACAACAATGGGAAGGCAAATAACTGAGAATTCATTTCTCACAACAGTGTATGTGTCACAGGAGTTATGAGAGTAATTTATGAACTTGATGGAGCTAGAAAAATAACCTTGTCAACCATAGGCCCCAAGGCTCTGTAACCTATTTCATAGGTTGCTCAGTAAGAATCCAGTCTCTGCCATCTTCAGGTCACAAAACACAATTCACTCTTCAGTAAAACATTTCTCAAAGAGCAAGAGCAGAAGTTAGTCTGGAAGCATGCTCAAAGAAAGGAGCCAGTTGTTATTCCAGAAATGGTATTAGAGAATTAATTGTCCCTTCTGGATAAATCCAATTGTTTTCTATAACCTCCATACAGTACCTATATAACACTGAGACAATGCCCTAGAAATTCTGGTAGATGGAGGACTGATACCATCTCCCTGCCAATGCAGATATATATCTAGATCTTTTCCATCTCTAACCTCTGTGGCTATGTCTACACTAGAAAAAGTTAGGTTGATTTTGTTAAGTCGACTTAATAAGGTCGACTTGAAGTCAACTTCAAGTCGACCTTATTAAGTCGACTTAACAAAGTGGTTACCCTGAACCTGGACTTAGTAAGTCGACCTAACTGCCCTTAATAAAGTCGACTTAAGGGTTAATCCATACCCACACTGTGCTTAAGTTGACCTAAGGAGTCGACATAAGGGTTAGGTCAACCTAACCGGCGGTTCTTACTAAGTTGACTTAAGCTTTCAGTCAGTTGACTTAAGGAATTTCTTAAGTCGACTTAATGAAAGCCCAGTGTGGACAGGGAGTAATTTAGGTCGGCTTAAGGCTACTTAAGTCGACCTAAATTGCCAGTGTAGACGTACCCTGTGATTCTACAATACATGCAAAGCAATAGCATGAAGGTGAGCGTATAGATCTTAGAGAATTTCCAAAAGGCACCCAAACAAACTAATCCCATACCTACAATCGGTTGATTGCAAAGACTTCAGGGTTAAAAATACACAAATTGCAGCAGAAAGAGAGTGCTGGATAAAGGCAATTAATGTGTGAAGAACATCAGTGAGAAGAAAACAGCCGTAGGTGCACTTTTGCCCAATGTAATGCTTTTATCATTCTCCTGGACTCAGTGCCCTGAAGATGTAAATACTGCATCAATATTATTATTTCTTGTATTTACGTCTAAACTTTACTACGGCAGTTATCATGGTAGTATTATTACTGTATTGTGATTTACTTCAGAGACATAGTTGTCAGTTTTATCTGAAGTCAGCAGATTATATTATGAAGTTAAGTAGCTCTAGAGGTTTGATTTTTGTTTTTGAAAGATGTACTAGTTAGGGGCACAGCTTTGTTTCAGTGGGAGAGGGGCTGTTATAGACAATCATTAACTGTTGCTGTGCTCTAGTATAGTGGAAAATCTTTTTACCTTGAGCCAAGTTACATAAATACATAACAAAGCTCTCCTTATGGTTGTCTGTTAAATGCAAATTGCAAAGAAAAACAAAAGCCCTGACTGAAAAGTATTCATATAAAATTTTTCTCATTGGGAAAAAATAATTTTTTTATGGCAAACTTTTTCCACTGTGGGTTCAGCCCTAGAGCTGGTGTTCACTGAAGGATGGTGTTAATATAAGGTACATTCTGATTGTTCTGCTTTCTAACCTGGCCAGGCATTCCACAGTGTATTAGAGTGAGGAACTGGTTCTAAAAATCCTCCATGCACAGACTAGTGACTGACTTCAGTGGCATGTGGACTTCTTGCAAGAGCAGTCCCTAAATAGATTAATATGTATCCTCTACTTGCCTTAAGAAGTCCTCAGATAATTAAACTAGAAAGCACTAAAAAAAAAGTTGAGTTGATTTCTCATTATGTTTGCCACACCATTTTGGTTACACCCTGCATTTCACTGACCTTGGACCCTGAGAACAGGTGGGTCTGTTTCACTCCCTTTCACTTTCTGTTCTGCACTAGCTCAAATGCCATTGTCTTTAGTGCTTCCAACATTTCAGAGTAAAGTATAAATCCAAAAATCCTGTTTTTACTCATGCATTTTTAAAATATCATTCGAACATTTCTACTTCTATTAGCCAGGGCGTAGCGATGGGTGTGTCTGGGCGGGGCCTGATCCACAAGCTTTGAAAGCAGGCCACCCAATCAGATTTTAAGCAATTCATCCACTTTTTTATCATCCTCTGTTTCGCTTGTGATACCCCTGTCAACCACAGGCCCTGCCAAAAAATCAGTTCTGGCTACGCCTCTGCTATTAGCTGTTGTAAAAAACTAAAATGAATAAACAACAACAATAATAATAAAACAGAAAACCTAAATGTAAGGACTAAAATGCTTGACAACGTGACTTAAATTTTTCAAAAACTCATGCAATTTACTTTGCAAGTAGACATCATTATGCGATGAGCATTGGAAGTATGAATAATAGGCACAAATAGTTCTACATCCTGCCTCATTTAGCATTATGCAAATGAATATTTTGGGCCAAATTTAACCCTGTTTAACTCAGTTGTCTAATAAAATTACAACAGGGATGACCGATTTGGCCATGCGACCTTTCTATCTTTAATGATTTTATTTATCGCTCTCACTCCCTGCATTAACATTCTGAGCAGCATGTTACCTGATGTTCAGACAAAAGCACTTCAAAAAGAATGGTAATTGTAGTGCAATCAGACAATGTGACCTAAAATAAAACAAACAAGGAGTCCTGTGGCACTTTTAAACACTAATAAATGTATTTATCACATGACCTTTCGGGGATAAAATCTCACTTCAGCAGAACAATAGTGATGAAGGAAGCCTTTGGTGTCTCAAGACCTGCAGGGAAACCCCAGAGAATTTAGGATAATCAAGGAAGACTGTGAGTTTATATTTCTCTTTGCTCCATGTTGGTCCCCATGGCAGCAAGTTTCCTTCAGCAGCCCTGCCACTAGTTCATATCTTACTCCAGTCAGAGTATGGCAACCTCCTGTGTTCCTGCTCTGGTTTGTGTGGTTTACTTTCAGGCTGGCTCTTGTAGAAATGAAAGTTTCTGAGAATCTAAGTTCTCAGCACTTTTATGTAACTGCTCTTTGTTTCACAAGCTAGCAAGCCGTTTGTCCTGCTTTTTCTTGGCTCTTACTTTTGTTGTCATCCATTTTCATTAGCTACAGAAAGATCATTGAAATATATATAACCGAGGGTCAGCTTTTCAAACGTTCATGTGCAAAAATTTGGGTGCAGTTGTGCATTTTGCGGACCACGATTGCTAATGTATGTCAGCAGCTGTTCGCTTAAATAGTCTGTTTACATGCACTGTTACAGAAAGTGATTAGGCACATTTGGAGACCAATTGGTGGGGTTAGTTTTGGTATTGATCCATAGCCAGTTGGGGCTTTTGTTATCTTGACCACCTAGTATGGAGCTCTTTAAACATGGTCAAATGTATGTTTGTACGTTTCCCGGGAAACAGATGAAGAAAGAGTCACTCAGTAAAAGTGCATATTGGGGCAGCTACTGAGTCATGATTTCGGTGGAGAAAGCACAAATGCTGCTATTACTCATCACAACAGATTTTGAAAATGTTATTTCCACCCTAGGAACTAGAGGATATAGTGGAACTCCTAGGAGCTTTGTTAAGTTGATGAGCAGTGAATGACAGGAAGCAGTCAATCATAGACATTTTGTATTTACTGTAACATCTTTAGGAATTTGGGATTCGCCAGACAGGAGCAGATCAAGTCAGCCTATTGAGGCTCAGATCAAGAGTAGTATCTGTGAATCTTTGGTTTCCATGCATGGACATATGGGCTATGTCTACACTTGAAAATTTAGGTCAACTTTAGCTAAGTCGACTTAGTTAAGTCGACTTAGTGAGTCTACACCTAAATTTTAAGTTGACTTTGGAGGGAACTTACAAAGTCGACCTAGAGAGTCCACATTGGACGCCTAGGTCGACTTCTAGGGGCTAGGGGGACCTAGGGCAGGTCCATAGGGGCAGGGGGGGCACCCCTTGCCCAGTGCCAGGGGGCTCAGCCTTTGCCCCATTGTACATAGGTACAATGGGGCAAAGGGGGACAGGTACCCTGGCAGGGCATAGGGGCAGGGTGGGCAGGGCTCTGCCCTGCTCTGTGGGGGGGGGGGCATGCCAGGCTCCCCCTGTATCCCCCCTGGCAGGGAGGGCATTGGTGTAGTCCTGGGGTAGCCCTAAGTCAACTTAGGGCTACCCCACGTCTACACTGGCTTAAGTCGACTTGAAAAAGTTGACTTAAGCCCTAAGTCGAATTAAATTGAGATTTTATAAAGTCGACTTAATTTTCATTAAGTCGATTTTATTTTCCTTAAGTCGACTTAAGCAACTTCTTAAGTCGACTTAAGGAAACTCTAGTGTAGATGCAGGGTAAATTAAGTCGACTTAAGCAAGCTTAAGTCAACTTAATTTACAAGTGTAGACGCAGCCATGGGGATTAATCTATGCGCTGCACGGGCCACAACTACACTTGGTCTGCCCTTCAAATATTTTCTATCTCTGGCGGTGGCCAGGGTAGTGTCAAGAGACAATATACTGGTGCAGACTAAAGTAAGGCAGTAATAGGGATTCCATTAAAAAAACCTCTCTCGTATAAAAATAAATCTCTGGTAAAAGTCTTTGAACTAATTAATACCTACCTAGCGTTTATATTGCACTTTTCATCAGTAGGTGTCAAAGACCTTTACAAAGGGCAGTATCGTTATCCCCATTTTACACCTGGGTAAACTGAGGAACAGAGAAGAGAAGATCAACCAGCAGTCCAATGGCAATTCTGGGAACAGTGCTTTATCCACTAGACCCCAAAGCTTCTATGCCATTGTAGGCAACCAGCTGGTCAGTGCCATAATATATACATGCAGGGCAAAAAGTTGCTGTGATTAAAAATGCTGATCTTTTGTTATACATTTTGGTAAACTCAGCTGCACATTACTGATTCTCAGTAACTTCAAGCCATCTTTTCACCTCCCCTCTGGGACTGTTTAAGGCCTGGGTGGTCCCTGTTGTAAATTAGAGCAGCCTCAGCACAGCTCTAATTTATATTTGTCTGCCTCTGGCTCTGTGGCAGATGTAGTCAGCCGAGAATAGCCAGACCATGTATGTGCTTCTTAATGAAAAGATGACCCAATTACATATTTAGGAGTTTACCATGAACATTTTATTAATGAATAATTCTGTTGAGTGGTTTGAATGTGAATGTTGCATGCAGTATTGAGCAGACGTCTGATTTCATTTTACTAACCCTGGGATTACTCTGCAGTCTTCTAATAAAGACCAGCTGCAAATGCAGAGCAATAATATTTCCATGCTCCAGAAAACCCATATTTAGCCCCAAAATACAAAAATCATATGGCTCTTCGTCATGGAAGCCTACTCAAATGGCCACCCCTCGCCCCACTTTGATTGGTTTCTTCAGGCTTCCATAGTAAATGTTCCATATGATTTTTCTTGAACTGGTCCTTTTTGGAGTCCCACTTTGTTTAACGGACATCATTCATGGTGGACGAATAGATGAGGCAATAAGCAGCATTTGTTGGGAATTAAGCCTTTGAGTGAAACTGAAATGACAATAGCATCTGATGACTTCAGAGCCAATTATGCCAATGCCTGGAACTTTATTGCTATTATAGGACATGGTTTTTTAAAAAAATTTACAACAGAAAAAAGGTCAGGGTTTCTAAACCTTTTATTATTTTGTTGCTTTCCTCAGGATTCTCTCCAGTTTGTTCACATATGTCCTAAAATGTGGCCCCCAGAACTGGACACAGTACTCCAGCTGATGCTTGCTAAGTAGCAGCGCTGTAGAAAAGGACCTGGGGATTATGGTGGACGGGAAGATGAATATGATCCAACAGTGTGGCCTTGTTGCCAAAAAGGCCAATGGCATATTAGGCTGCATCAGTAGGAGTATTGCCAGCAGATCAAGGGATGGGATAAATTCCCCTCTATTTGACACTGGTCAGGCCGCATCTGGAATACTGTGTCCAGTTTTGGGCTCCCCACTACAGAAAGGATGTGGACAAATTAGAAAGTCCAGCAGAGGGCAACAAAAATGATTAGGGGACTGGGGCACATGACTTATGAGGAGAGACTGAAGGAACTAGGCTTATTTAGTCTACAGAAGAGAAGACTGAGGGGAGATTTGATAGCAACCTTCAACTACTTGAAGGGGTGCTCCAAAGAGGAGGGAGCTAGGCTGTTCTCGATGGTAACGGAGGACAGAACAAGGAGCAATGGTTTTAAATTGCAGCTGGGGAGGTCAAGGTTGGATATTAGGAAAAACTTTCTCACTAGGAGGGTGGTGAAGCATTGGAATGGGCTACCGAGGGAGGTGGTAGAATCTCTATCTTTGGAGATTTTTAAGGCCCGGTTAGATAAAACCCTGGCTGGGGTGATTTAGTGGGAGAGGTCCTGCTTTTTAGCAGGGGGTTGGACTAGATGACCTTGTGAGGTCCCTTCCACCCCTATTATTCTATGATTCTCACCACTGTCAAGTAGAACAGGGGAGTTATATCCCGTGATTTACATACAAGACTCCTTTAACTACACCCCAAAATATTAGCCTTTTTTGCAACTTCATCACATTGTTGACTCATATTCAACTTGTGATCCACTACTACCTGCAGATCTTTGCCAGTTTGTACTACCACTTACTCATTTCTTCCTCATTTTGTAGTTGTGCATTTGTTTTTTCCTTTCTAGTACTTTGCGCTTGTCTCTACTGAATCTCATCTTGTTGATTTCCGACCAATTCTCCAATTTGTTGTCAACTACAAATTTTATAAGCATGCTTTTATTATCCAGGTCAGTAATGAAAATTGGGAGTAGTACCAGACTCAGAGCAGACACCTGCAGGTCTCCACTTGATGTACCTTCCCAGTCTGACAGCAAACCATTGATAACTACTCTTGGAGTATGGTCTTTCAACCATTTGGGCACGCATCTTTTAGAAGTTTCATCTAGATCATGTTTCCCCGTTGTTTTTGAGGCAGAAGCCTCACTGCAATCAAGACATATCATGCCTACTGCTTTCCCCCTACCCAGTAGGCCAGTAACCCTGTCGGAGAAGGAAATTAGATTGGTCTGGTATGATTTGTTTCTGGCAAATCCATGCTGGCTATTCCTTATAATCCTATTATCCTTTTGGTGCTTCCAAACTGATAGTTTAATGTTTCAAAGAAGAGGTGATCAATTGTTCTCCATGCTCGCTTGAGGATAGGACAAGAAGCAATTGGCTGAGTTTGCAGCAAGGGAGGTTAGGTTAGATATTAGGAAAATTTTTTGACTATAAGACTAGTTAAGCTCTGGAATTGGTTACCTAGGTTCCCGTGATATGCCCTCATCACTGGAAGTTTTTATGAACAGGTTAGCCAAATCTGTTAGTCTTTAAAAGTGCCACAGGACTCTGTTGTCTTTCTACAATAGACTAACACGGCTACCCCTTTGGAATTAGTTTACCTGGTCCTCCTTCTGTGTGGGACTGGATAGATGACCTCTTGAGGTCTCTTCCAGTCCTACCTTTCTAACGTTCTATGGTTATCTGTTTGGAGTGGATATGGGTGGTGTCAGTAAGAAAAGATTAAATTTTTCTAGGCTGCAACTGGTGGAAATTCTGTTCTTGGTGTCTTCTGGGAATGACCCAATTTCTAAAAGACCCTTGGTCTAAATTCACGAAACTTATGCAAGTATTATTTTCAAAGGAGAGAAATACTCCACTGTTGTGCTGGTAGGAAATACCCCAATTTACTGAGGTTAAACAAAGTTAGACAGATACCTGTTCAGCATCCTCAAGACCATGTCAATAAACATATTTCACCTCTGTCACTGCAAATACAAATATATCACTAACATCTTTTATAATACCAATGCAAACATAATAAATACTATTTATTTGGAAAACAACAGTATTTCTTATCAACCAGTAATGATGCCATTATATTTAAATGGATTTTCATGCATATAAGTACCTTGGATGTTGACTAGCACCAGGTACCACTGGAAAATGACAAGCTTTGACCAAAGGCATAAGATAACCAGAAAAACACATTAAAAATAGAAGACTACATAACTAAATTATAGACATAGGAGCACAAAGGATATTGTGCCATGTCCATCAAACCATGATCCATGACCAGTGCATAAGCTAAAAATATGCTGCCTTCTCAATGACGAAGGCTTATAAAAATATTCTGTTTAATTTATGGGATGAACGCATAGCCTTTTGTCATGAGCAGTTAGAGGCAATCATGACATGGAAAACCCCGGGGGATAATCCACTTGGGTCAGACGTCAGAACAAATCTCAGGAGTTTCAAGTTCTCATGGCAATCTTTAACTCAGTCACATTGCCCTCTGTGTATACGAGTATACCAGTAACAAAGCACATAAGGACTGAAAACCACAGTGCATGTGCACGCTGTGGCGGAGGTCTTGTCTACACGTAAGCATGCACTGGTTTAATTAAACTGGTTTAGTTAAATTGATGCAAATCCCTTCATGGACATTCTTTTATTTCGGTTTGAGAGGCCAACTTTAATTTAGCTCAAACCTGCTCCTAATCTATTTAAACCCAGAATAAGCTTAGTTTGTATTGAAATGAGAGCATCTACACAGGATTTTGCACCAGTTTATAAACCAGTTTAAAACCAACTTCTTAAATTAAAGCAGTTCAACTGTGTGTGTAACTGTCATCATCATAATGCTGAGCCCTTATAGTTCTTTTCATCAGTAGCTTAACAAAGACACTCAGAATCAGTATCCCCATTTTACAGATGGGGAAACTGAGGCACAGAGCAGAAAAGTGACTTGCCCTAAGTCACCCAGCAGGCCAATGGCAGAACTGGGAATTGAATCATGTAGATGATGAGTTAATACTGTTGTGAGAGGCTTAACTTCTGAATTTCTCAAGGTGTTCAAATCATCTCTATTGATGCTGCATTAATATAAGGGCGGGGTTTTTTTGCATTTAATATACATGCTTATTTCAAACTTTCAGGTCATTGTACAAGACAACAGCTGATACCTGGCTCACAATTTAAATATACACAAATCCCCCAAATTCTGACAACAGCCACCTACTCACGGCCTCATGATCTTAGTGACATGACCATACAGTGTTCAAATGTGTTTGTAAGGAAAAAGCCTCTAATTTCAAGCTTCCAAGGAGTAATTGAAAACAATGATATATATTGTTTTTTTAAAAAATACCTTTTGTCAGTATCCTCTTAATGCTCCATATTTCCAAGAGAATGGAGATCTGGGAAACATCTGCAGAAGTTGAGTGATGGCTTCATCGATGTCATTGTAGGTGGTCTGATAGTGTGTGCATCTGTATGTCCACGCACATGCACAGGGTAAGAGTACTGTTAATTCAGACATTTCTAGGGCTTCAAAGGGAGACACAATAAAACCCTCTCACACTAGAAAAGAGCTGGCACTTTATTAACATTTTGTAACTAATAAATACATTACTGACAGCCAATAAATTATTACAAACACTAACAATCTATTAACCAAATGGACAGTCACTCTTCATACAAAATTACAGTTAATACAAGTTGGGCCATTGAACATGCAAGAAAAAAGATTCAGCAAGGAATTGGCAAAAGAAAAATCTTAGCAGACTTCAGTGTTTCTTCAAAAAAAAAAGGCCAAGGAGTTGTTGTGGGGAATGAGAGAAATGGAGTGTGGGGGACTATGGGGAAGTTGGAGGACAGTTATGATCCACAAAGGCCTATGAATAGAAACAAATGGCGGTGATATGTATGTTGTTATTCCTCTATTTAGTTGGAGGGAAAATGGATGGCAGGGAGGAAAGTGGCAGACTTAAAGTCAATCAGGGTATGTTATGGCTGTAGGAGGAGACACAGGGGGTAAAGAAGGAAGGATACATTAGGAAGAGGACAAACTCTTCAACGTAGTAAACTGCCTGTCTTTAAACATCCTTGTTCCCAAAATTTGCATGAAAGCGATGTCACAAAGGGCCAGGTCTACGTTAGGAATGGGGAGGGGCACCTGCAAGGCTAGTTTTGTGGTGTCTCCAAACCCTCAGTCGTCTGCCCCATTTGCGTCATCTGCCTATCACAGTGCTCCGTTGTGGAAATAAATCTCTGACTCTCCCATTGCCCTAAGTGCTGGGCACGACAGTTGTGGGAGAGACGTGTGACAAAGCAGGACTGCACTATGAAATGTGGGATTTCTGTTGTCCGTGCCTCCAGCCTTGCGTTATTGCCATAGAAGGTGTGCTGTGAGGGACCGCAGTCGTCCCAGTTTAAAGCATGAGATGGACAGAAAGCCCAGTGTCCTGTCCGGTTGGTCGGTGCTGTCCAATCAGTGCTGATGAGCCTGAACCGAGTCACTAGTGGAAGTCTCACTGTCGCCCCCCAGTGGGGGATTTGTGGAGCAGTATCACCATTAACATTTCGTGTCAGTCAGGTGTTGCCCATGAGCCTCCTTTCTAAAGGCACTATGAGGAAAAATACATGGCAGCAAGCCTCCACCTTCCCTGACCACGTATCTCCTCCTCCAGTTTCCAGGAGGTGGCACGGCTCTGAAATAGGAGCCAAGCTATGCAATCACTCCTCCCCGTTGCCACTTCCCCTCAGCTCTCATAGTGTCTTGCTGCCTAGTGGGATCTACAGACATAAGTCCCCATGGCAGGCCATCTTTTCTGGTGGTCACGTGAAGCAAGGAAGTCCATAGCTCTTCTAGTTCTCTCTTTAGGACCATAGAGTTTTATTTCCTACTCTTTTCCGTTTCCGACATCTCTCCTGGCAAGGAAGAAGGTGACATGTGTGCCCCCCCCCCTCACCCCCATGGACTCCAAGCATGGTTTCACCAGTGCTGAATAGAGGGGAAAAATCCCTTCCCTTGAAATTCTGGCAATGCTACTAATGCAGCCCAATATACCATTAGTCTCCTTAGCAATAAAGGCACATTGTTGATCCATATTGGTTTTTTTTGTCCACTGTAACCCCCCAGGTCCTTTTCTGAAGAACTGCTGCTTAGCCAGTCTGTCCCCAGTCTGTAGCAGTGCAGTGCATGGGATTCTTCTGTCCAACGTGCAGGACTCTACACTTCTTGAACCTCATTGGATTTTTTTTGTCCCAATCCTCCAATTTGCCTAGGTCACTCTGTATCCTATGCCTACTATACAGCATATCTAGCACTCCCCACAGTTTAGTATCAATTCCAAACTTGCTGAGAGTGCACTGCCTCATCCAGATTATCAATGAAGATATTGAACAAAACTGGCCCACAACTGATCCCTGGAGCACTCTTCTTGATACTGCTTGCCAACTAGACATCGAGCCGTTGATCACTACCTGTTAAGCCTGATCATTTATCCAGCTTTCTATCTACCTTATAGTCCATTCATCCACCCCACATTACTTTAATTTGCTGACAAGAATACTGTGAGAGACCATATCAAATGCTTTGCTAATTGTTTGCTAATCAAAAGCTTTTCTAATCTGTGATCCACAATTCCCTTGGCAGGTATCACAGGATAGTCCTGCTTTTGTGGTTTGTGTAACAAAGACCATTTGTTACTGTTTGTGGAATTCTCATCACTTCTGGTAAGTACGCAACTGAGGTTGCATCCTGCAGTCTTTGCAGGTGCAAAACTTCAGTGAGAGTACTGCACATAGAATGACTACATTCCTAGGTTCATTAATATTGGCAAGCTTTTGTTAAAGGTATAAGTTGACGTACTCGCCTTGTGAGGCAATTGTGTGTCTATGAACCAGTTCTGTGATGCACTTAGATGCTTAGATGCAGGACAGTTTATATTGTGCACAAGAATTGTGGATGGGATCTGTCATCAAAAGACATTGGCAGACACTGTGGGAAAACTGGGGGATCAAAAATCAAGACCTGATCATGGATCCTACAGACCCGCCTCTTGCTTTCACCACATAAGACATCATAGTACCCCATGTCACATAGATGCTGCAATTACCCACTACACAACTGGAAAATGAAAAGCAGTCCGATATAAGAATGTGGAGAAGCCACCCACTCCATAGAAAATCTAGTGAACAAGTGCCTTCTAAGACCTTTTCTGTAGGGACAATCTGGATTTATTCCACATCATCAGAAGCCATAGAATAGATGGCAAATTTGGACATTGACCTTTAATGTTGCTTTTCAACTTGCCATATGAAAGAAGATGAATGGATGGGATTTTCAAATGTCCTCTGTGCTGGCCTCATTTTGCACCCATTGAAGTCAATTGGAGTTTGACCCAGCAGAGAGAGGCCAACACAGAGTGCTTTTGAAAACGTACACTTTAAATGTCTAATTCAAAATGAAATATCCTTTCAATTTGCTTGATGATCATACCAAGTCACTGAGAACCAATTACAATCATACATTCTTTCACGGGGTATGACCTTCATACAGAGAAACTATTCCATTAGAGTTGGCTATGGATTGTTTAGTTTTAAGTTAAAAAACCCCATGTATAGTTAAAGAGAAAATACTATACAGACTGTAATCATTAGTAACTAAATTTATGGCTAAATTCAGCATCTAAGACTGATTGGTGGTTACTCATGTACTCACTGCTTTTTCTCCCATTGAAGTCAGGGCGAACTGATTCTCCTCCCATTTACTCTGATATAATTCTGTAAAAACTCTGTTATAAGTCTTGGAGTTGTTAGAACAGGGCTCGACAACACTGGCTCTCAGCTAGGCATCAGCAGTTTTATTTTTGGTCACCAGAGGGTGCGCCTCTGCTGCATTTATGCTGCAGAGCTAGGAGCCAGGCTACACACCCTGTTCGCCATGGCAACCTGATGCCCAGGTTTTGTCGAGCCCTGGGTTAGAGACATTCCATATGCACTGTCAATGTCAAATCCTGAGCATAAAGTGAGGAGACTGTGTTAAATGTCCTAATCTTGCACAGACCTGGCCTTCCTTCTATCACTCTGTATATTCAAGAGTGGCATTGCATGGCTCTTTGGCCATCTTGTAAGGATAGACAAAAACACGCTTCCATATCATGCTCTCAAACAGTCTATCAACGTTCAAAAGAATGCACGCCCTGACCCTGCTTGATGCCACCCATGGGGCCACCCCAGAGGTTCATGGATTCATAGGATTGTGCCAGATTTAGGAACTTCACTACACAATGCCTGGTGAAATACCATCATTCATGGTCACTCTGGCTGGCTCAATAGTACTTTGTAGCCTGTGTCTGTTGATGATGATGATGTCTTTTGAAATCAGTGGGAAAACTGTGGATCAAACTTAGGGGAAGTCAAAAAGAGAATCAGGATCTGGGAGTTTTGCCAATGACTCCAATGGCAACAGGAAGAGTGGGCTTACATGTGACTTCCATGTACCTTTACAGGGAAGTGTAACTACTATGTAATTACAGGTTTAATTAAGTAAAGTGTGTGCATTAGCCAAGAAGTTGTTCTACTTTGGCTCTGTAAAACACAATGTAGTTCCCCGTTTAGATCTCACAGTAATTGTAATTTTGAAGACAATAACTAAATAATTACTCCCTTAGAATTTAGCTTGTAATTACACAGCACATGGCCCATAGGTAATTATCGAATTGTCACATAGGTATTTGCAGCCTGTAAAACAAAACCATATTGATTGACAATACAGCACAACCCTCCACCTTGTCTTGATACTGGTCACTGTCTGTTGTCCAGGAACAGCTAGGTGATATGGCCAGGGAAAATGTAGCTCTTGTGTAAGTGGACACAGCTCCACTGAAGTCAGAGGCATTGTGCCTGTGTACTAAAGGGCTGAATTTGGCTCTGGATGTAAAAATGCTGCTGCGGACGCTGGATAGTCTGTCAGGTGAGTGCCAGACAAACAAATGAGATTGCAGAAGAAGGGAGCCTACTGTTAGGATGTCTTACCTCTTCAAATGTTTGAGCACTTCCCAGTGCTAGGCCTCCCTTTCCTGTTAGAGTCAGTTTTGCTGCAAGAACAATAAAGTGAGCACAGCAGACAGCTATGTTTTGATCCACTCCCTTTGAGTCTGCATGTATCTCCTTCTCTGTTAGGTCTATGGATGTGAACTGGCCCAAAGAGGGAAAACTAGGAGGAATGAGACAAAACTAGGTAAAGAAAAATTTAGAATGAATATTGGGCAAACTTCCCAACAGAAAGACAAATTTGACGGTGGCCCAGTGTCTCCCAGGGAGATGGCAGAAGGCTGACCCAATTATACTGGACAAAGTTCTAGAGCAGACTGTAGGGAACAGTCCTGCAATGGCAGGTGGATGGATTCAAGACCCAACAGATCTTTTACTTTTCTTTCATTGTAGACTAAGCTTCTGAGGCTGGATGTAAACGAGATGGTGTGACATTTGCCTGTTAAAATGCTTCTTAGTATCTAGCATGTGCCTTTCCAATGCAGTTTTATTACTACTCCTATTATCAGAGGCCCCAGCTGTGCCAGTAGTTCCACTGAAATCAGTTGGATTGTGTGTGTAATATGGTGGCACACCTGAGCCCTGGATAAGTATTCGTATGCTGACATTCAAATCCTTGCTCTGTAATATAGCGTTCTTTTGTATAAGATGAAACCATTGATGGCTTTTAATCCACTGTGAAACAGTAGGGCCAGAAGGCAGCAGGAGGGTAATAAATGGGGGACGCATAAGCCCCAGAATGGTCAGAGCCTTGTTCCCTGTGGACTGAATAGGGATTACTACAGGTCAGTTAGAAGCACCTGTGGCCAATTAAGGCCCAGCCAGAGACCTGATTAACACCCCCTGCTCCAGACAGACAGGAGAGAGAGGAAAGAGAGCTGGCTGGAGTATTGGAGGAGTATGAGACCAAAGAAGCAGGTGAAGGGGAACACTGGGCAGGCCTGCCTCAAAGCTACAGAGGCCTGAGGGAAAAGGACCCTGCCAAAAGGGGAGGAGTAGGACCGAGAGGCTCCCCTGGGCAGGAGGACTGGAAGAGACCCTGCCCAAGAAGCAAGGGGGCGGGGAGTCCCGGAAGCTGACAGGACAGAGGGGGAGAGCAGTCTAGGGGAAAGCAGCAGCTGGAAGCACTGTCAGCAGTGCAGAGCTGGTACTGCTAGGGTCCCTGGGCTGAGACCTGGAGAAGAGGGTGGGCCTAGGTCCCTTCCCCTCTCCCCTCTTGCCCCACTAGGCATTACTGGGCTGGCCAAAGCCCAGAAATAGGAGCAACATGTGGCACCTTGACCCTCCACAAGAGAGAAAAATGCAGGACGCATGATAGCAAACCTCACAATTTGCCACAGTCCATAGATGGTTGTATTTTCATGGAGAAACCTATCACAGAGGTGTATGACTGGAAGGGACCTCCGTAGGTCACCTAGTGGACCAGTCCCCCGTGCTCAAGGTAGGACTATGTAATAATACATGCCACAAAGCAATGACAGTTAACTGCACACGAGCTGCATATCGAAAGTGGGGGAGATCCTCAGCTGGCATAAATCAGCATAACTCTATTGATTTCAATGGCTCTGTGCTCATTGGCACCAGCTGAGGAATTGAACCCCATTACTAATGGCATGGAAAGTCAAGGGACTCACAGAGTTTTTGCTGTTGCTGACAGCCCATTTCAAGATTGTGAATTCAGCCTGTGCAGCATGGTACTTCACATGTGGGAACGATACAGTGCTAGGGACTTAAGTCATTTAAAACAGAGAGAGCTTTCAAAATACACTAGTGGAATAAAAAAGCATCTGTGGCCATTTTCCACATTAGCACTAAAGTAGAGGGAGGTATAAACTTAGCTAATTTTCACTAGTTATTAGACATTGCGCCTTCCCGCCCACCCCCAACATAATTTTTGTTGTGATTTCAAGTACCATTGCAATGTACATGCTACAGTGTGTGTGTGTGTGTGTGTTATAAATAGAAATAACTCTGGGTACTGTAAATGATTTGAAGGTGGGAGGATACAGCCTTACTACAAGGGAAGTTTTATTGTGCAATAAGAGGATTTAGTGAATCTCGCTATTTTATTTATTCCTGCAATTATAACTGTTCCTTTATAAAAAGAATAAGCGTTGCGCAAATGGTTGGCTGCTCAAGGCAAGCCCATCAGAAAAGAAGTGGGAGGGATGACAGAATCTATTGATGAGCTATGCCTTAAGACAGATTTTGGAGGCAAATTCTACCTAAGACCACTAAGTAGAAATCATAATAGTATTTAGGCCCTGCACAGAGTTTTTCATTTTCTAAAGGCTATGCAGACATTTATTAGTTAATACTCACAACGCTTTTGTGAGGCGGATAAGGATTACAGCCAATATAAATTGTGACAGGCAGATTAAATGATTTGCTCAGAGCCAATAAGATGTTGTCAGTGAAGGGAACAGAACTTCCATTCCTGAGCTCACCCTACTTGGACCCTACCATGTTTGAAGACAACAGAGTCCTGTGGCACTTTTAAAGACTAACAGATTTATTTATCGCATGAGCTTTCGTGGGAGAAAATCCCACTTCGTCAGATGCTTTGTTAGTCTTTAAAAGTGTTAGTCTTTAAAAGTGCCACAGGACTCTGCTGTCTTTCTACAATAGACTAACACGGCTACCCCTTTGGAATTTGCCTACCATGTTTGTGATTGAAATGCATTGTCATGGGACTTAGTAAACTATCCTGTTTATAGTAGTTCAGTCCAAGTTCATTTAAATCCAACTACTTACTTCAATCTGATGCAGTTTACACTGGAAATCCCATATAGTACGAGCAATTATATAAAAAGGGAAGAGGAGTCAAAGGGCTAGTCTTCACTGATGGCTGCTGACAGTTCAAACTTCCTGATCAACTGCTTGTGTCTGTGAAGACCTGGTCAGCTGATCAGGAATTTTGATCCCTGACCACCACACTGGCAACTGAGGTAGCACTGAATCAATGGGAGGCCCCTCCCTTCAACTCAGTGTAGTGGACATGCCGGGAATAGGGAGCTCAGAACACAGATACACAAGTTATTTAAGTAACTTGCGTATCTCCATTTGACTGCTGCCAAAAAGAGCAGGCAGTGTAGACCTGCCCTAAGATAATTATACACAAATGTTCAAAAAACACGGCTAAAAAGGATGCCTATATCCAGTCAACGTGGAAACCCTTTTCTTTCAGGGCATCAGATACCCAAAGAAATCTGACTCTCTTTAAGGCATTGTGATTTAAATGTTGGTCCCATTGAAGTCAAAGGGAGTTTTGCCATTGATTTCACTGAAGCCAAGATTTCACCCTATTTTTTTTAAACACTGACCTACATGAATACGAAGACCAAAAACTCAAAGAACAGGGAAAAATAATAATTCTCTCTTCATTCTGTCTCCCCTGTCAGATTCATCTTCCCTGTGCACTATCCACAATGGGCCTAGTTTTTACAATGCATTTGTGCATGCTTAATGGTGAGTCTACTTCAGGCACAAATGATCTGAGTGGTGAGTGCAAAATGAGATTTGACACACCTGCCCATGACTGATTAGGTCACCAACCATGTGTTTGTGCAAAGCAGGAATGCAAATGCACAGGTACAAATATGAGAGAGATTGAAATAGGACCACATCGGCTCAGTTGTTTCTTGAGGATAGGCTGTTGGATGTGTATATTTTTTCTCCCCCACTTTTCTCTGGTTTTCCCTTTCTTTGTAAAATTCTTTTGAATATAGTGTTTATTACAGACTTCTGTATTAACTAGGGCAAAATCCTGCAGTCTTTATTCACAACTTTCTCAAGCAAAATCTCCCATGGATTTCATTGGAAGTTTTGCCTGAGTAAATTCTGAGCCAGGATTCAGCTGCTGGAGATCAATCCATGGAGAGAACATGACAAACAGCTCATTTGCTACATTACAGGAGAGATTAGTCTGACCCAGATTACTGTATTTGAAAGGCCTCGAATCTTTGAAGAGGTTTGGATCTGGCTCTAATTCCAGAGGAGAACTCCATTGTTTGACTCTTCAGTGTCCTGCACGTCGTGATGTATTTTACAGCAATGTAAAATGGGTTTAAAATTCTATCGGTCAAATTGGCAAAACATTGGCACCACACCACATAATTGTAATTGACAATACAAGTGCAGTGCAGTGAAGAACCTGGCCTTATGCCTCAGAACCATCTTGAATAAGAACAGATTCCATTACTGTATTTACTAAGCAGGATAATAATCTACCCTCAACAAAAGAAAAAAAGGTCCTGAACTTCTAGTGCTATTGAGCAGATGCTTCTGTTAAAATTTAAGGCCAAAGCTGCTTCTACTAGCTGTAATGAGATGAAGTCTTCTGGCGTTCTATGCTATTTACGTTTGGCATTTCATTTTGTGCTAAGTAATTATACCAAGGTATGTGTGTGTATGCACCAGTATCTATCCATACATTAGATAAATGGGTGTTATTTCATGGCTCTGTTCTTTAAATTATATGCATGGCCTTCACATTTGTCCTCAGCATCAGTGAGCAGTGCTATGTACTGAGTGTAATATTCAGATTTTTGGCCCAGGTTTTAGCAATCAGTATTAATTCATTCATCCACGGGCAACATTTCACTAGTGGTATCAATTCCATCCTCCTCTGCAACATCACCTCTAAAAACCAGGGAACTGGGGTAGTCTTTCTGGACCATGCAGGCTTACTTCCTGGCAGTACTTTCTTTGGGAATTGAAATTAGAGGGGGTGTGGGAATTTAGAGGGGAGCTGAAAACCTATTAAACTGGCAACACTGCATGTAACTATTTGAACACTGGGGCAAGAGATGGGGGAGTTCAGGAAGGTGTAGGGAAATTCCTGCAGAGCTTCCTGGCCCCTAAAAGCTCTTCAGTGGAGAAGGAGCTATGAAGTTCCCATTTTACATGGCCTGGAACAGGAAGGCCAGGAATCAAGCTCATTAGTTATCTTTTATTTTATCTGTAGATGCTGCAAAATTTTCATTTTCCCTAGTACAGCCTCACTGAAATCAGTGACAAGTTCTGGAGGGGTAACCGTGTTAGTCCGTGTACAGCATCCGACAAAGTGGGCTTGGAGCCCATGAAAGCTTATGCCTGAAGAAATGTGTTAGTTTTTAACTCTCGTTGTTTTTACCGAAATCTGTGGCATATCTCCAAGGAGCCAGTGTGGCACATTTGTTTTGGTGCTCTCAACTTGCTCCTTTCTGGCCTTAAGCTCTATGAAGCTTCCCTGTAGTTGATCTGTTTTTCACATTGCCCACTAGCTAAGCCAGGCCCCAAACTTGCACTCGCTTGCTTCAGTTTACTGCTTTGACTAGTTCCATTGAGTTCAAAGGAATTATCTTTGGCCCTGATCCTAAAAAGACTCATACAAAGTACTTAACGTAACCCGATGAGTCCTGTGTCTGACGGTTAAAGGCTGGAGCAGGAATACTAAACACACTGGCTGACTCTTCACAAATGTTATCCCCTGGGCTGGGGAGCTATTCTGAGGTTCAGGCTGCGCTGTCGGGGAAAAAGAAGGCTACTGCTCCTCGGCAGTGAAGAGCAAGGGACAATATTGTGCTGGAATCATTTCTGTTGTTATCGCAGACCCCTGACTTGTGGACAGTGAAGTTTGAATATGAAATGAGAGATATCTTTTTAATAATTTAGCACTATTTGACTATTGTTTATACAGATGTATACTAGTAAGGCGCTGGTATAATTTTAAAAGGGTAACCATACCCTGCTTTGATAAAAAGGTAATGTTTGGTTAATGTCTTACAGATGGAGGGCATTATCCGGTCAAACTATTGGTACGGTTTGAGCCTCAGAGATATCCTATATGTATTTGTTTTGTTCACAAGGAAGATCTAAATCTTCCCAGATTATGAGTTTTCTCCAGCCTCACTCCCCACCCCCCGATCACTCTTCTCCACATCCCCATCTTCCTGCCCGGTCCTGCCAACTCAACCAGAGCCTTCTCCATTTTCCTGACCTTATGTTTCTGTTCCCAGCACCAGCTCCCCAACAGTCATCTCCATATCTGCCCCCCTGCTTGTTTCTTTCACTGACTCCCATACCCTGAACCCAAACAGGCCCCTCCTTTTGATGTTGTGTGGGTCAGCCAGCTCTGGCATGATCTTTTCTGGACCTGGGGACACAGGCTGTATGAAAATCCAGATCTTATCTGTGCTGGAGATATTCCAGAGTACCCCAGGGAAATGTCAGCCCGAACGGGATCAGAGTACATCATTCATGCTGGGCCCCCCGCAGAAAGAATGCTAAACCTGATGAGATGTTTTGCAGTTATGTGTAGAGCCCTGCAAATCCGTGGATATCCGCATCCATGGATACAATGCGGATATCTGCAGACCATTTCTTGCAGATGCAGATCATATATGGATCCACATATTTTTATCTGTGCAGGCTAGAGCCCTGGAAATATGCTGATATCTGCGGATATCCGCATTATATCTGCATCTGCGGATACCTGGCTATCCGCAGACCATTTCTTGCAGATGCGATATGGATCCACATATTTGTATCCACACAGGGCTCTAGTTATTTGTGTCTCTGCTGTGGGAGTTATATACGGCTAATTATTATAGTGTGTAGTTGTAAGCATACTATGTTCTGACTTCCTCCAAAGGTAGGGTGTATTTGGGTCAAATAGAGAACCCAGCATTTAGCGCTAATAAAATAGCATAGTCTTGATCTGGTTCTTGCTATTTAAGGAACTACTTTAGCATTCTCTAGTTAGTACAAACAGAGAGGAGAAAGATAATTTAAATAGAATGAAGAATATTTTGATAGTGTTCCATTCAGCCAATCATCAGTCATCTCCATATGAAAACCAGTGTGATCTCTCTAGACTGTAACCCAATCCAGAGACTTCATGGGAGGGGTCACATCGACCAGGATCATGGGCAGGCCAAAGGGGACACATGAGAAATATAGTTAAGGGTAAGAAAGATCCTCCCTGCCCTCTCCTGTGAGCCAGTGTGACTGATCTAAATGCAGTGGGTCCCAGCATGTGTCCTCCTCACATGGCTACCACTGGGGCTTACATAAGGCCTTCTGGGATCTCACCCCAGAGGTCTTGTTCACAGCAGCAGGAGCACACCTCGTTTCTCCTCAAGCCATGGCCATCACTTCAGCTGCATCTCAGCAGATGCCCCCGAATGACAGCATCCAGACAATCCCAACATGCTGTTGGTGTACCACACTCCCCCGCCTGTCTCTCCCTCAGTGTCCCCAGTCCTTGTTCTCCTGAACATCATGAGTACCAAGTACCATTCCCTCTCCCACCACTCCTGCAAGCCTGCCTTCTCCACACATTTCATGCTTGTTTCCCTCTTCCTCTCGCCTCCCTCTCCTGCTCTCACTTTCCCTTCCTGCCCTATCCTGCTGATCACAGCACCTCCCTATCCCCATTTCCCTAAGTAAACTGCATTAGTGCATAAACAACTATAGAGTTAAAAAACTGCAACAAAAGGGAATTTTTAACAATGGCTGCATGCACCGGTGCAAGTCTGTGTATATAGGTGTGTGACATTAGCCCCACACAGAATTGCAGATCTGCACACTACCCACTGATCTTTGGGGCAATTTCGATCCATAGCTAAACTTTGTGGCTACTAGCCATTATTTCTACAAGGACCAAACTTGTGCCTTCGATCTGAATATTTCTGCATCCAACATTAGCTCCTTTGGTCCATCACCGGTTTCGCTCCTGAAAGTGTCCAGCAGATCAAGCATCCTAGTATCACATCAATCTTTGCTGTCCCACTCTGTGGCTTGGGAATATTTGATCCCTGACCCCTTCAACTGAAAGAACCAATCAAAGTGAGGTGTTCATTGGGAAAAGCAACAAAATATACTTTTTTGAGGAACTGCTAGGCACCCCACAAGTAGCTGTAAATAATTATTTAAATTGAAGACCCATCATTAAGAAAAACCATAAGATGTTCCACAAAAATCTAGTATTGCTTTTTATGGGGACATTGGTAAGCAACGACACAAATGAACGGCGTGTTTACTGTACTGCTGAAGAAGCTAAGTATTTAGAATCACAATTTTAAAGGTATTTAGGTACCTACAGATGCAGATTGGTGCCTAGTGTGATTTTTTTCAAAAGTAGGTTGGTAGCTAACTCTCAGTGGAGTGGGATGAAAATCCCACTAGGAGTGTACCAGCATCGTTAGGCATCTAAAAACTTATAAAAACCTGGCCCGAAGTAATTTTTGAAAATGGGACACAGGCCCCTAGGTCACTTAGGTGCTTTTGAAAATTTTGTGTAAATCTCCACCACAGGTACAGATGAATGTTTGCTATTAAATACAAAGAGAAAGTCCCGCTTGTGTCTATGGCTATGTCTACACTGGCAAGCTGGTTCGAATTAAGGAAGCTTAATTCGAACTAACTAAATCCATGGCTACACTAGGCGTAAATTAGTTCGAATTAAGGGCTTCCTTAATTCAAACTAATAAGTTCTAATAGCCTATTTGAACTAAGGGTTAATTCGAACTAACTAGTTCAAATTAACCAATGTGGCCATGTTAGTTTGAACTAATTGCTTAGTTCGAACTAACTGGCCCATTGAAATCAATGTAAATCGCTAATTCGAACTAAGCAAGTGCCATGAATGGCACTTGCTTAGTTCGAACTAATTTTTTCTAGTTCGAATTAAGTTAATTTGAACTAACTAAAATTAGTTCGAATTAATCTAATTTTATAAGTGTAGACATAGCCTATGAGAGCATGAGCAGATAAGCCCTGATCTTCTGAACATTTAATATCTAAATTTGCATTCCCCAAAGTTGGTATTTAATACCGAGTTCAAAATCCTATAGAAGTCTGAAATGCGCTTTTATGAAACTTGGACTTTACAAAGATATTGGGGCCCCCCCGAGACCTTTGAAAAATCTGGGTTCACTGCACTCAGTGTAGGCACACACACACATGCTCTACGTACATGCACAAAGCAGGCTGACTCCCCACATATATCCATGCATGCACATACCTCGCCTTAGAAAAGAAGGTGATCCCAAAGAGACGGGGCCAGAGATGGGAAGCTTATTCATGATTGTGTGTCAGAGTCTCTGGTCTGCTCTGTGCACTTTGCATTGCTCACATAAGGTAAAATGGACAGATTGAATCTGGAAATGTCCCTTTGAAAAGGGAAACTTCCTGGCAGAGCTGGCTCTTTGGCCAGCCACCTTCCCCTGCACCTACACGGGAGTGGAGAGAAGGCATGGAGGAGCACATCTTCTCCATGGTAAGCTTCTCTTGGCTCAAAACCCCTCAGGGCCCTTAGATCAATGGCATAAACTACAGCAACCTCTCAAGTGCTCAAATTAAGGCTGGCATTCATACCAGGGAGTTGTAAATATCTTCTAAAGACCCCTGCATTTAACAGAGCTCAGATACAGAAGAAAATTGAGTCCAATGTCTCTTGCACCGCGCTGGCCTCTGAGGCACCTGGTTTTGAGTGCCCCTTGATGCCTGCCAGTCCAACACACACGCACCCTCCCTCCCTTCAGAGGAATGACTGCATCCAATTCGTACTCCTCTAGTTATACTAGGAAACATGCATTACTCAAACTTCAGGCAGCACAATCCTTGCCACTAATGACAACGCCTCATTACATAAGTGTTGTCAACATGAATGTCCAGAAACTGCCCACTTCCAGATCAGTAACTCTATGCTGTCAAGTAACAAGAAGAAGGATAGTCTTAGGGTAACAAATGGATTATTGAAAATGCTAAAGAAATATTATTAACATTAATTTTGAAAGCTTGAGGTAAAACTGTTATTGGTAACGTATACCTTTATACAATGAATGCTTAGTAGCTTCTATTAGTGGCTTTCTTAATAAAAGACACCAGCAAACCTCAGACTGTCTGTCTTAGTTGTTCAAAAATTCCAAAACTCAACCCAATTCTTGTTGATGTGGTTTATCCTGACTGTTTCAAACTGTGGGACAGAAACTGGAGCCAGAATGTGCCACCAAAGTGAGTACTGTGCATCTGGAGCTTCCGAAAAGAATAAAAAGATATATAATAACAAGAATTAAAAATATCCCCTGACGCCAAACTGCTATTTTGATGTCAAATATTTTTAAGGCTTTGAAAAATCAATTTTTGTTTTTTGAACAGGCCTTTTTTGGTAGCTGAAATACATTTTTAGGGGATCTGTTAGTCCCCACTACAGTATCATGAACACTGGCTGCCAATCCTAAAACTGAATGGTGGGGAGACATAGAGGGTAGTAAACAAAAGCGGGAAGGACACACCTAGGCGAAAGCAGATTTTTTTGCAAAGGTTCTTCAGGGCTGGAGGGGAAATCTATGTCATTTCTTCATCTTTGTCTTTTGGAGAAAAAAAAAAAAGGAGAAACCTTTCAACCTTAATGGGAGAGCGTTTCCTGGAGTGTGGGGAGAGAAGCGAGAGAGAGGGATTTAGTAGAGTCCGCATCCACGCAGATTGTTGGCAATGATGACATCCGTCACAGCGTCAAAAACAAACTGGATATTGTTGGTGTCAGTGGCACACGTGATGTGTGTGTAGATTTCCTTGTTGGGGGACTTGTTCTTGCTCTCGTACTGTGATTGGATGTAGGCCACGGCTTCAGTGAAAGAGTTAGGGCCTATGAGAGAAGCCAAGAAGAAAGGAAAGCGCACATTAAAACAATCCCAAACATAGGGCCTGAATCTGCTTCAATTGATGGCAATGGGAATTGACTAGCATTGTATCATTGTACAAACATGGCTAGTTCTTACTGGGTATCCTAAGTAACAATCTATGGCTATGCCTACACTAGGAAAGTTAAGTCGACTTTGTGAAGTCGACTTTAATAAGGTCAACTTTAAGTTGACTTAAAGTTGACCTTATTAAAGTTGACTTAACAAAGTGGACTAAGTTGACTTAGCTTTAAGTCGACTTGGTCCACTTTGTTAAGTCGACTTAACCACCCTTAAGGGTTAAAGGTTATTTAAGGGTTACTCCATGTCCACACTGTCCTTAAGTCGACTTAGGGAGTTGACTTAAGGGTTAAGTCGACTTAATGAGTGGTAGTAACAAAGTCGACTTAACCTTTCATTAAGTCGACTTAAGGAATTTCTTAAGTTGACTTAATGAAAGCCTAGTGTGGACGTGGCTTAATTTAAGTCAACTTAAGCCTCCTTAAGTTGACTTAAATTGCCAGTGTAGACATAGCCTATGGGTCTGAAGAGTGAAGTTAATGGAATTACACTGCTATAAAATTGGCACAGGAGCAGATGCTTTCCTGACTGTGAAGCCATTCCATTGGGTGATCCTAGTTAAATTTTCTTTTACTGGTACCTTGTATGAAAGTGTATGAAGGTGAAATGACAGGATAGTGGGCACTGCAGAGGTTGAGGGCCATAAGTACCAAAGCAATTTTAAACAGGAAAGCAGAAGGAATTCTGTGTAATGTTGCCAAAAAGCAGTGATTGTCCAGAAAAGTTACAGGTTATTAGATATGTCCAACATTTCCCATATTTTGATTTTTTTAAAACAACATTTTAAATTAGAATTCCCAATTTCCAAGCCAGGATGAAATGTTTGTAAAAAATGTTCATGAGAAATTCATCCCATTTTTTTGACTGGCTGGTGAAAATAATTCAAAATTGATATGAAAAAAGTCAGAAATGTTTAAAATGCTAATGAAAAAATAGATGTTTTCAATCCAGAATTTCCCATATTTCAATGAGTTCCAGAAATCATTCTTCATCTGTGACATCTGCTTGCAAAAGTATAGCTTAGATTGTAACAAGTGAATCACAGGGATTTATACCTCTTCCCTATCCAAAAGCCTATTATTTGGCTCTAAAGATTTTGTTTTAAAATACAGCCAGAGTGCAGAAAATAATAAACATTCTTTTGCTGTTCAGATTGTATATTAGATATTTATGTTCTATATATATACACTTCCACTGGGATGTGAACTTGGATACAACAGTCTTAATTTTTTGTCCTGCCAATATAAATGTGTGGGGTCTTTTTTATAAACGAAAAACTTGTCAGTAAGATGCCCAAGGATTTAGCCATTGGACTCCCACTGAGGGTAACAGGAGATAAAGCATCGTGACTCATGATAAAAAGTGTCCATGTGACCCTGACACAGCTTTACCAAGTGCTTGGATTAATTGAAAGCACAGGGTAAATTAAGGTGAAAGACAGTGATAATGCTTTAGAACACAAAGGTCCCTTTGTGGATGCATGCTTCTAACAGTTCTGTGTCAGTCAGCAAAACTGCTGAACATTTGGGTCTTCACTGTAATAAAAGCACTTTGTGTAACCAACTCTTGACCTTAACAGCCCCTTGTTTGATTTACAGGCTCATCAATTAATTCTGTTTAACTGGAGAGCACCCTTCCGTTTTAACACTGTTTTTCCACAGTGCTACCAGGCCAGGTATTCCTTGAGTGGTTCATTTTCTGTGGTATTTACGAGATGGACTTTTGAGGACAAGCATAAGCCTACCCCATTCACATCCTCACTTTGGCCTGACTGCCCCAATAGAGCAAAGCCCCAAAGCCTGTGCTTAAAGTTAAGCATGTTCAAGTTCACTGCTTGAATTGGGGCCTCAGGGAGACACCTGCTCTTCAGGTGAGATGTTAACGTGGTCGTGCAGATCCCGAATTCTGTGCCATTCCTCTCTTGGCTGCTGGCACAGGCGCAGTGGAAGGGAAAAAGGAGTGTGGTTCAGGCTTCCTGACATCCTTGCAGTTCCCAAAATAGTCCCAGGGTGGTGGACAACTGGTGCAATTTAGAAGAGTTTTGAGTGTCCTCTAAGTCATAGAAGGGAGGGCGGCATGGTTCCGAGGCAGGTCCAGAACTGGGATGCTACAAAGGGGTTTAAAACCACGTTTGTTTCCCCCCTTCTTTGGCTGAGGCCTCAGCAGCTACAGATAATGCTCTAGCCACCAGTATCTAACTCATTCCTTGTATTGAGATTCCTTTAACATGAAAGACTCACTAAAACTAAATTCCTTTCTGTTCTAATTTAGCTATCACTGGCATCTGCATGTAATTAGAAATGGCTATAAGAATTCCTTACGAGTCAAGTGTTTCTATGGCAACATAATTAATTCTACAATATGGCCCTTCCAAGTTCATTCCAAATTGCCCCAATGGACTTTGAGTGGAGAAAATCCTTTGCTGGCTGAAATGTTTAGTTAGCAAGTTAACTAGCTTTATCTACTGGTCAGATTCTTTCCTGTATCTCAAAACCCCATCTCCAGATAAATATCTGACCCTTCTCTGAGACAGTAAAGCTGTGGAATTTCTCTTGAATACAAAGGGAAGAGTTCAGCTCAATATTAATTTAGCATTTGGCACAGTGAAAGAACAATGGATCGTCCCTGCCCATTCATAGTGGGAATCAAGTGCCCAGAGATGGGGCTCTGGTTAGTAATTTGTCGGTGTGCCCCAAAACGGTAATGCTCTTGATATACTTTGTTCATAACCCTCTTGACTGACAAAGAGAACTGCTTTTCTGTTTGCCAGCTTGATTCATCCGGATGTCTCCAGCAAGACTAAATAATTCATTGCTGTAAAAGTTACTTTTTATGCCAGCTCAGAATTTTAATGAAGGTTTGTGGAAGATGGTGAGATGTGGAGTGGAGCAGCAAAGCTCAACCACTGACTTTGCAAGAGGATGCTTTCTGATCACCAGGAGGTCAGATGAGAGGCAGGCAGGCAAAAGAGGGGTTGGTGAAGCACCTTGGTTCTGATCTCCAGGGTAATCTAATGTTCAGCTCATCGAATATTAGGTACATCTGCATTAAAGTGCTTAGTATCCGTGTGAGAGCTGCCTTGACAGCTGACACTGGGGGGAGTTACAGTGACCAGCTGCTATGAGTGGAACTAAAGTGCTCTAGCTCTGAGCAATGGCTGGAACAACTCATATCCTTTGTGGACTGGGTTAGAGAGGGTCTGTTGTACACTCTGCTGCAGCAGAAACCTAGAGCCAGTTTTGCCTAGTAGATAGGACACTGGACTAGCACTAATTCTGCTATTGGCTTGCTGAGTGACCTTGGGCAAGTCATTTCAGTGCTCTGTGCCTCAGTTTCCCTATCTGTTAATTGGGGGATAATTACACTGACCTCTTTGGCAAAGCACTTTGAGATCTGTAGATTTTATGGAAAGATGGCCCATCAGAACATCTAGTCTGACCTCCTGCATAAGACAGACTCAACTGATGAAAAGCACTATATTCAAGAGCCAAGTATTGGTATTATTATTAATGCCAGGTGCAGGAAAACTAAGCTAGCCATCTGAATCAGGTAAAAGGGAGTGGCCTTGTGCTATGGATTCATTGTCTTTATTTGTTGAGTATTCCATAGTGTGTGTCTAACAAGATATAATTACTTGTTTGCTTTTTAGTTTGAGTCCTTTCTGGTGGATGACGGTGCTCATGAGGTGTCATAAACCGAAGTGGATATAAGACCTTTTATTCACAAACAGCACAGGTTCTTCAAACTTCTGCCAGATTGCCCAAACAACGAGCCTCAATTAGAGGCACACTTCTAGAGGTGGAAACATAGTACCATCTCTGTACTCATTCAGGCCTTGGCTTTTCTGCTGAAATGGCCAATAAGGAGTCAGCTAGTGGCAAATCTAGTAATTTTAGTGATAGTGTGACTTTTCCCTTACGAACTTGGCTTAAGTCATCAACGCATTTCAGATGGGCTATTGAAGAGCCCTCAGACAGTGGAAGCTGTTGGGAGCTGATTCTACAGCCTTTATTCAGAGGAAACTTCCACTGACATCAAGGGGAGTTTTGCCTAATGGTTGTAGTCTTGGAATCTTTTCATGATTGCTGGAGAGGTACTTTAAATCAACAACCTGAAGTTGAAAGGCTTCATGTCCCATCATCCTGAGCCATCCATGTCTTTACTGGACACAGTAGTGCCCACGATTTAAAAAGGAATGCTAGTTTCTCATTACCTGTGTACTCAGGAAAGCAGATCGTCAATGGAGATTTCTTAATTTTCTCCTCAAATATGTCCTTCTTGTTTAGAAAGAGGATGATGGATGTGTCTGTGAACCATTTGTTGTTACAGATGCTGTCAAACAACTTCAATGATTCATGCATGCGGTTCTGCAATATAAAGGAGAGAGCACATCAGGCTAAAGACAGTGACCACGGGGTGTTCAACATGTAGGGAAATCTAAAAGATCTAAACTGAGAAGGAAAAAAAATGCAAACTACAGTGTATGTAATAAATATATGTATACATACAGGTGAACATATACATACACAGATGCAATCCCTAAGATATTTGACATACAGTTAGTAACATAAGGGCATGTCACTACATAGAGCTGTTTATTTTGCATAGTATATAGTTTACAGGATATCAGCTCATGTAAATTATCATGCACCATGCACGTATGGAGAAGCTACTTTTGCCCTTTGGTCAGATCTATGTGTAGGTGCAGGTCATGCAGATTTTCTAAAATGTTCTCGTTAAAAAATTTTCATTTCATTTTTGTGTGTGTATGGCACACAGTTGGTTGGATACATTAACCAAGGACTGGTGAGATCCTTGAATTAATCCAGAGTTGGAAGCAGACAGCAAGGTGACATCTTCTTGCTAATGACCTTGCCGTGACCTTTGCCTTATTTTGTTATTTTGTTTAGTGGGTTTGCTTTTTTTTTTTTTTTTTTTTAGGGTGGGTTTCTTTGGAAGATGGCTCAACAAAAAGCATCTAGCAAAGGAAAGAAAATAAGGGGGGGGAGAAAAGGAAAAAAAATCAATAATAAAAGATACCTAAGAGCAATCAAACTACAAATCAGCAGATTGATGTTAACCCATTGATGTTAGCTCATGCTTCACAGAAGAACATTAGATTGTTTGCCAATAAAGGAACCACGCGCTCAAATGCACACACAGGGGGAAGTCAGCTTTTTAGTTATAGGTCATGCAATGACAAAAAGATACAGAAACAGATAAAATAAAATAAAGTATTGGTTAGGAAGTTGCTAAGTCTGCCACGTGGTCTATGGTGTTGGAAGGAGTTCACGGCAAAGTCAACCAGTAGTATCATGTTCCTCTGCTGCTTTCAACTCTTAACTCATTTTGCTCAGTTCAAGAGAAGCTTCATACCTGCCAAATTTGGTGGGCCTCTCAAAATCTCATTTTTTTGGCCTTTGTTTGGTTAGATAAGGTCAGACAGCCGAGGAAAAGTTGTGAAGGTGCTGAGGCGTGGTGATGTTTGGAGCGAGAGGCCGAAGCCGGAGTGCGCACGCCGGTTGCGCGGCCACCTCCCAACCGGGAACAGGATAGCAGAGAGAGCAGGCATAATGAGGACGAAGCACACCCAAAGAGTCATGGGATCATCAAAGGCAAATCACATTACAGACCAGACCACTTGCTTGGTTTTTGTCATGGGCAACACCTCAGAAAGTGCACCCCAGTTCCGCCAAAACTCCTACAGGACTAACAGCTGTTACAACGAACACTGGAGATAGGCTAGATGCAAAAATGGTACATAATCCTCCTTTCCGTGGCGGGTGTGGTACAGCCCACCCATATTGAGACACGCAGAATGACTTGCACAGTGCACATACAGTGGGCCCCAGTCACTGGCCACTGCTTGTCAGCATGGCCTACTGAGTCACATGCATATGGCAGTTCCATTATAGAGCCCAGTGTTTTGCTTATTTTCTTCTTATTGGTACACTTGAATGATCATGGAACATTTTATTTACATACAAATAATTCCATGAACAAGGGAAATATTTGAACCTGCGATCAGATACAGCATCAAATGCACTGCGACATTACTCTTTTACTGATACCCCATATCTTGGATTAAAAGCTGTGGCTTCATTTAAATTGGATCGCTTCCCCCCCCCCCCCCGCGCTTGTATGGTAATGATGTGTGGTGAAGACATGGCTACCAACGTCATCATTAATTTATGTATTGGACTCCATTGTTTTTCCTGGATCCTTGATGATGCTAGAAAGAAAAAACCTTGCAGCTGAATGGGGCAGCTTTATAAAGCTTCATGGAGACAGTCAAGGTTCTATTGCTCACCTGTGAATGAGTTAAGGCAAAGGTTTGCCCACATATAATTCAATATAGCACATTTCTTAGCTGGATGACCGCTCATTTGTTTTCTTTTTCTTTTCTTTAAATGTCACTTGAGAATATTGCCCTGTTCAGCTTTTAATACTTCTCTGAACACCCTGAAAAGACTTTGTTCAGATGACCCTTGGCTTTCCTTTGGGGAGGGGGCAGGGGGAGAAGAAGAGGCTGGAGGGTGGAAAGGGGCAGGAACACAAATACATCTAGTCATTTTTAACCAAGGTGCCACCCAGAACATTATCTGTGCCATTCTCTACCATCCTTAATTGTTAAAACAAGATGGATACACAGCTTCTGGGATAAATGAAGCAGAGTCTTTGTTCTTCTACAATCAGAGACCATAAACTTTGAACTGTTATGATACTTACCCCCTTCTGTTCACCGTATCATAATTAAAGAACAATCAGAACACGTTAAAAGAGCAGCGTTTATACAATACTGTGGTCAACATGCATCAGGTAATATAGATGAACACAGAAGGCTTGGTTTATAAAGAGAGCAGAATCCTTCTCAGCATATGGACCTTTTAGCTAGTGCTGGCATATTCCCGCTGCAGCCAAGGTATTTAAAAATCCCAGGAGGATTTTTTTTCCTTTAAATTTTCATCATAATGCACAGGGAAATGGCAAACTTTCCTTGATTAATAGCCCATTGTCATTTAGCCTTCACCATTACATATACACAGCAGAACAATTCAGAGGTAAAACCCAGCAGAAAACAGTCCTTACAATAAACATTCCTGTTCCCTACAAATTCCAGTGCAGGATTTGACATTTCTCATCCCGACCCCCGGGGGAAAGAAGCTAGTCTATTGTCTCATCTGGTCTTGAAACAGACAATGTCTTCTCCTGACAATGTCTAAGATCTGTTTTCTGGCTTTGTCTCCTGGGTGGCTGAATATTGCCACTGCTCCGCTGAGTTCTCCCCTTCACCCACTGTCTAAACATTGCTTCTCTTCTAATGATTGGGGCAAACAAAGTCATTCTCATAGGAGTTAAGGGCTGGGAAACCATGGCGTTCCCCACTGTATGACTCCCCTGACTCTCCCTTCTTTTACCACATTCTATTTAGCTCTGGATGTATTTGCTTTATCATTTCGGAGGAGCAGGAAGGAAAGAACATCTTTTAGCATCTCTCCCCTTGTTTCCTGCCAACAGTTCTCAAATGCAGCAATGAATATTTCTTATTTTGTACCCTGATGGCAAAGACAAGATGATTGCTTCTCTGCGCTTGCTACTGTCCAGATCAGGTCTATTGTGCATCCGAACAAAAACGGTTCTTCTCTTCTGCTCCCCAGTGTATAGCTTCTAGTTACATTTTCTACAGAGGCCAGAGATCCTTGAACTTTCTCTGTGCTTCTACACAAATGGATGGTGGGTGCAATTCAACTTCAAATACACATTTATAGCAGTTTCTAAAGGTCCAACATTAAAGCATTCCTAAGGACAACAGAAGCACCAGGTGGCAAGAGTACTACACACTCAGTAATTAGGACACCAAGGATCATCTTCTACCAGCTGGATACAGAGGAACTAAACAATAGTTTAATTCCAGAGGCAGCAAAGGCTACAATGCACATCTGCCTTTTTCCCCTCGCACGTACAAGGAGGAACGGAAGGGGATTTTGTAAGTTCACCTGGTAGATCCCACCTATACCACGTCTTGAAAATTGCCTGTTGGAGCAATAAAAATCCTCACCTGTTTACAAGCCATTCCAGTGCTGTATACAATTGTTACTGGGGGCTTTCCTGTTACCTGGGAGATTCAGATTTGTATATGGCCTTGGGGTTTTTTTTAAAATATCATTGTCTAATGAAAACTAAAAAAAGCCATTAACTACTGCACTGAGAGCTTGACTGTGCAAGGATGTCCACTGGAATTGCTCAGTCACTTAGCAACTGAATAGTGCCCCCATTTCATTATTCATTTAGTATTGTGGTAGCACCTGACAGTGTGAGTCACGGCCTAAGCTGATGTACATTCCTCACTGTAAGCAGCAGTCTGAGAGCCATTTCACCATTTGGAGGACAGCTTTTGTGAGCTGTCTATGGCTGGATTTAGGGGAAAACTTGGCATGACATTTAATTTGGTTTTACCATCTCTACAAACAGGTTATATATGAAACCAATGGCGTTCTAACAGCATGATGGGTACCCTTCAGCTCTGGGAGTAGCACATGCTCAGCACTTTGTACAGTCAGGCCTTGGACTGGACCATCATATGAAGAAGGTTTCGGATGTGCTGACAGTGCTACAAATGCGAAGCTTGGATTGGTACTCAAATGTAGGTCTTGAAATCTCACAAGAAGGAACTTTCTCATAAGATTATTAGTTCAGGCTGAACTGGAGATGCAGAAAGACTAGCCTCTCTTTTGGTGTTGATGTAAAAAGTACTGTTCCTGGCTGAAAACACAGAAGTGGAGAGGCATCCTTTGCTGAAAGTTACAACAGGATTGTATTATAAAGCAGTGGTCTCAAACACTGCAGCACACACTAGGCGCTGCAATAATGGAGAAGAATGGCAGGCTTTTTAAAACAAGGATCATGACAAATAGATTAAAATGATAAACTTTTCTGCACTTCAGGCAAGGATTCACTTTGAGGGGAGTTTGGATTAGTTCTTATCAACTCATTGCTTAAGGGCTGGCTCTCCAACGACTGGCCAGTACCAACCTCCTGGGTTCTGCCTACTTCATCTGAGTAGACTGCCTCATAGGACTGGCATGAAACTGGAAGCTACCAGAAATGTCTAGCTCACTGATAAAGAGACCTCAAGGTATTGCTGCTTTAAACACCTTGTGGTCTAATTGGCTGCGTCTACACTTGTAAATTAAGTCGACTTAAGCTTGCTTAAGTCGACTTAATTTACCCTGCGTCTACACTACAATTTCCTTAAGTCAACTTAATGAAAATTAAGTCGACTTTATAAAACCTCATTTTAATTCGACCTAAGGCTTAAGTTGACTTGGCTGTTACAGCCTGACCTGATGCTATGTCATACACTCCCCTGCATTTAATTTCCTCCCACTCTGTAACTTTCCTATCTTCAAAGCATCTGACGAAGTGGGATCTTCTCCCACGAAAGCTCATGCAATTAATAAATCTGTTAGTCTTTAAAAGTGCCACAGGACTCTGTTGTCTTTGAATTAGTTAGTTCGAATTAACTAACTCGAACTAACTTTAGTAAGTGTAGACATAGCCTCAGTGCCTTCAGCGGTTTTACACAGGTTTAAGTGATTGGAACTTCGTAAGGATTTCTATAGACAATGCACAAGGAAGAAAACAATCCAGCCTCCTTTCTTAGCTGGGTTGCCCTTGTGCTAAGAAGTATAAAGCAGCAAGAGCTCATTTTGGTTAATAAAGGCAGCAGATGTGACTGAGGCACACAGGGGCTAAATCAGGTGATGTAGGAGATGCCACTTACACAGTTTTAAAGCAGAATCATACTTTAAGGAAGAAGATTGCGGTGACTAAAGCTGTAGGTAAAATTGTTCCTGATGGAATGGTAGTGGTGACGGTGACTGAGCTCCAGCTGTCAGTTCAACATGCCACTTGCACAGGAGATTTGGTTAAGGAAGTAGCAGGGCTCACAATATTGAATTATTCATTTTCTTATTTTGCTATTTGTGTTTGGACTCAGTAGGGGTTGTTTGTTTATGCTAACGAGCTCATCCTGTGCACTGAAGAGGCACTTTATTTGCAGTGCTGTTGCAGTTTGTTTCCAGGGTTGCCCAGACCTGAAGAAGAGATTTGTAAAACCTTGAAAGCCTGTCTCTCTCACCAGCAGAAGTTGGTTCAGTAAAAGATATTACCTCACCCACCTTGTCTCTTTAATTTGCATTGAGAACCGTTCATTCAAATGTTAAAATATGTAAATGAGCAGAATCTGTGCCTTTCTTCCTGTTGCTCGGAGTCCTGGGGACTGAATTGTGAAATGAAATTTCAATAGAAAAAATCCCAGAACTTTACCCCAGATGAATCCAAAACTAGTGTTCTGAACTGATACAATGTGGTGCATCTGGAGCTACAGAAGCTGCTGTTACTGCTTGTGTTAGGAGCTCAGAAAATATAGTTTGAATTAAAGGCCTAATAGAACAGTTGTAAGGGAATCGAGAATCATCACTGTATTTCTCTTTTCTGTTAGAGAGATCACTGATGTGTCTGCAAGCAGGGATGGTGTGGAGAGCAACAAACATTAAGTAATATAGCTTCACAACACGCCTGTAAATAAATATTTTCCCCAGTTTATAGACAGCAAATCAAGGGTAAGCCAATGCACTATCAAGTGGTCATTAATTTCAGCTGTTTTGGTTTTTTTATGCCTAATGAGAAACAACATAGCCCTGATTTACAGAAGTACTGAGCATCAACAACTTCAACTGACATCAATGGGAGGTGGAGGCGCTCAGCACCTTTACACATTTAGACTTTGAGTATTTTTGCTAACTGAGTCCTTCCCTACCTGCATATGCTCCTCCACATCATGCGACAGTCAGATCTCCTATAACATAATGGATATCTCCTTCTTGGTGGGTGAATGTCTCTTGAGAGCTATGAAGTGGCTCACAGACATGCACAGAACAGAGTTTCTGTACCCTATTATTTTGGATCTGTATAGATGGTGATCCTAGTATTATTACAGAAAACTGACCACAGAGTTGATGAGCAAGATTTTCAAAGAGCTCTAAGAGAGTTAGGTGCCCAATTCCCACTGACTTTTATCTGTCTTCTTTAGACCCTTGAAAATTCCAGTCAGTATCTCTGATGCTGTGCTAGATACATAGGAAGCAGAAAACACATATATAGGAAGGATTCTTGGATAATATAGAGATTATATAAAGAAACAGGTTCATCCTAAATGTTTTCTGGTGGGGTGAGGGGCGATGATTTGGAATATCAGTCTGAGTCTATAGATCTAGGGGGATGTGGATATGAGGATGTTAATATCAGACTAAATTCTGCTGTCAATGTAACCCAAACTAATGCACAGTAGGATTTCAAAAAGCAGGGGCTCTCTTCACCAGAGTTCATGAATCTGACCCAGATGATGTAAAACATCATTGCCCAAAAAGTCTCCTTATGCATGCCTCATTGCCTGCAAGTTATAAACTTGCTTATCCATTCTGACATCTGATCCTTTACAAACTGGACAGTGAGACTACAGGTTAGAGCCTCATACAGAAACTGGTGGCCACAGCAACCCCATTGTGTTGTTACACACTGGGCATGAAGAAAACATTTATGAAGGTCTGACTTTTGGTTTGTTAATGCTGGGCAACAGCAACTCCACTTAAGAGATAAGGTCTTGTTAATCCTAGAACTACGTGCCTCTTCTGTTATTTACATCCCATCTCCCCAATGCACAGGCGTCATTTTTACTCCATTTTACTGCATGCCATGAAGCTGATGAAAAGTACTAATGACTATTTTCTCACCCTTTATATGTGCATACATCTAACACATTCACATTAAGAGGAGTGCCATAGTCATCAGGCAGGTAGTGGATCCTGATTCCTCTTATTTTCAATTTCCATGCAGTATTTAAGGGCTAGTATCACAGTGGGAAGTTACAGGAGATAATTCCATTCCACATAAACTGAATTCCACCAAAGAGTTGAAGAATTCCAATTACATTCACGAAAATGAATTTCTTTTGCATTTAGAAGCAGGTTACCCTGATTGCTTGAATCTGCCCAAAGAATTTGTGGTGTTGCTACACCTCTGTGTATCTGGACGTTAAAAATGTTGCTTATTTATTTCCTTAAATTTGTTTTCAAAAGCATCTATACACCGATTATCACTCTAATCTCTGGGTTCAGGATTCTGTTTATGTCCCAGGGCATTTTGTGCTGATCAACTTGAAAGAAAAAAAACCCATCATAACTTAATCAGAGCAAGAAACTGTTACCTGGCTTTACTCCACCCTGGGCAATGGAAGACTTAATTTCCAAAGATTGGGAGAAGAAAGGATCTCCACTCCATTTCGGAGTCAAGGGCAGACGTGTGATTAACAAAAGTCCATTGACTTGTTACGAGCCAATAGCAGAGTGTGAGCTCATCCCTGAGCAATGGCAGGCTACGCAATAGGACAGCGATGAGGTGTTGGGGCCTCCATCACCCAGTAAAGCACTCACCGTGGTTTCATCTTCATGGAGCACCTGATCGTAACCACTCAGCGCAACACAAAAAATGATCGCTGTGACATCCTCAAAGCAGTGAATCCATTTCTTACGTTCTGACCTCTGACCTCCCACATCGAACAGCCTGTGCATGAAACAGGGACATCTCTTCATTTATTCTTTCTTGACAAAAGGAAAATGTTAGTAATACCTTTTGTATTTCTACGTACTCATCCCTGGAGGACTCCTAGTGCAGGACAACAGAGTCTGCAGTGACTTGTCCTTCTTCCTTCTCTGAGGCTTGAAACCCTTGCTCCTCAAGGAGGTGTTCTAGAGGCAGTGGTGGTTGGGGGACCATGAGAGCATAGCTCCTGGAAATTGTCCAGGGAGATGGGTGCCATGGGCAATTTGTTGACAGTACATGGGCAAGAGGCCTCCAAGAGGTCAGTTCTTGCTTTCCAGCAAGCCCTAGAAATCTGCATGTGTCTTAGGAGATCTCTGGTTTTCAGAGGATGAACTCCCAGGCTGTCTACACTAGAAAAGTTAAGTCGACTTTTGTTAAGTTGACTTACTAAGGTTGACTTTAAGTCAACTTAAAGTCGACCTTATTAAAGTCGACTTAACAAAGTGGACTAAGTCGACTTAACTTTAAGTCGACTTAGTCCACTTTAAGTCGACCTAACCACTCTTAAGTCAACTTAATAAAGTCGACTTAAGGGTTACTCCATGGCCACACCATTCTTAAGTCAACTTAAGGAGTTGACTTAAGGGTTAAGTCGACCTAAGGAGTGGTACTTATAAAGTCGACTTAAGCTTTCATTAAGTCGACTTAAGGAATTTCTTAAGTCGACTTAATAAAAGCCTAGTGTGGATGTGGCTTAATTTAAGTCGACTTAAATTGCAAGTGTAGACATAGCTCCAGTCTCTTTCATTAAATGTGTGTGTGTGTCTTAGAAACCTCCATCTGCCTTGCACTCGAGAGTAGAATTACTAGCAAACTCCATGAGTGGCAGCGTGCGGAGTTTCTAGTCACTTTCATGTGACTATCCATGTAGACAATACATGGCTGAATGTTTTTACATGTATGACCATGGGCCATTCCAGACTGGAGCAGAGTCTGCTTAGCTTTGTGTCACATCTCCAGCATGGGCAAGTACCAGAAGGTTCAGACCAAAGTGTAAGGAACCCCATATTTGGCAATTGTGGAACACCTGCTTATAGGGAATTGTTTTTCTAAACAAAGACAAGTAGTGTCTTGGTGCCCTAACATAGGCAGGTGATGAAAGGATTAATGTGGCCTGGAGAAGTCCAGTTATTGACAAAACGCAGCTGGGGAAGGGCTAAAAACAGAGGAAGTTTGGCAGAGAAGGGAGCTGCAGGGAGAGAGGCCAGAACTCTGTAGTCACTCTTCTGGGAATAGGGTGCGACAAGACCTTGAGGGAATAGGAAGGTGAAGAAAACCCAGGAAGAGGCTTGGCAGGAAGAAGCCTAGGCAGGCGGCAGCAAGGAGTCTGCTGGAGTGACTGCCTGTCCTAGGTTCCTGGACTGGATTCCCCTTCTAGCCCCTGGGACGGGGATATGGACTACAAAAAGCCCTAAGAGAAGGCTCTATGGACCACTGGGCCCAAAACTGAGAGCAGCAGACTGAATGGAGGGATCAGACATTTTTTGGTTGGACTTTCTGTTACCCTGCAAAGATGGGGATTGAAGATCTGGCCAGAAGGCGGATTCACAGGAAGGGTCCATTTTCCTTGTCCCTACGCCACCATAGGGCTGGAGCAGCTGTCTGAAAGGGGAGCTATTGAGGAGAGAGGTGCCATGTCACTTCTAGTCATGAGTGGGTGCATCTGCGGTGAGTGTATTCTTCCTCAGTTACAAAGCATTACCATTTGCTAGTATGCACAGCCCCACTGAAATGCAGCCATCTCTGGGGCGGAGGACAGCAGTTAGTCAGACAAGTAGTGTACAGACTACTGTGGGAGAACTTTTGGCTAAGGTAATATGGTTGCAGTCACACAATGTTGGTATTTGCACTGCCTGAAAATACAACAGTGGATTCGCATCAGACTTACCTGAAGTGGAGATTTTTGAATGTGAAATGGGTTTCTACAATGCCAGTTGTCTTGACCCTGGTTCGAAGGATATCTTGCTCTGTTGGCTGGTAGTCTGCGGCTCCGATTCGATCTAAGCTGTCTAGGTAGCTATAAAAGGAAAAAACCACAGGAGAGAAAGAAACACATTAATTGTGGTGAATCTTATTTTTCAGTTCTGCTTGTAGTTTGCTTAAGAAAAAAATCCTCTCTCAGAAAAAACCCAAACCCACTAGGTCAAGTTCTTGTTCTCACACTCAATTGGTAGCAAGAAAATAAATGATCACATTCTGCTTGATATGATTCTTGCTAAAGGGATTTCAATTGATGAAATACATCTTTATTTTCTGTTTGTACTGCAGTAGCATCTAGTGATGATTTGGACCTCATTCTACTTGGTACTCTATACACACGGAACAAAAAAATGCACTGAAGAACTTCTGAATATCTCTTTCTAAAACCGTGCAGCATTAACCAACTATGATCTAGACCAGTGGTTTTTCAAACTAGGGGTTGGTATTCAGTGCTGGGTCACAGACCCTCAGGTACTGGGTCATGGTGTTCCCTGTTGCCACCGCCACAAGCCAGGAATGCATTGCTCAAAGATGTAACTGTTGGGTCGAGGGCATATATTATATTTTTCAACTGGGTCCTGAGGAAAAAAGTTTGAAAACCACTGAACTAGTCTACTACAGTACAGCTATCAGAGGTTGTAGTATTTTGGTTCATTGCTATTATATTTTCTTGTAATACTCATTTTCTATTTTTTTTCAAATTGTAACCTCTTTGCAAGTGTCTTCTTTTGCATCTCTACAGCATCTTGTACATTGTAGGTGCTCCTGTAATATAAATACTAACATCATGATAGGTAAAAGTGGAAAAAGACAAGAAAGGCACATATAGCGTATGAAAAAATATAAGACTTAGACCAGAGAATTAAATGCCCGATTTTCAAACATAGCTACCCAAAGGCTTTCTATTTAGGGGCTTAACTTCAACACCCAATCTTGAAAAGTTTGTCTCACATCACTGTTGGTGGCTTCACTTTATGTGGTGTGTGTATAAATATCATTCACTAAGTGTTGATCCTGCTGGGGGCTAGGCTCTCTGTTGCAATCCAGATAAGCACATGCATAACACCTGAGTAATCCACTGAAAGTCAGTGGAGCCACTCACTTGCTTCAAGCTTAAGTGCTTTGCTGGATTAGGACACAGAGCTCAGCGCCTTGCAGGACTGAAAGCCTTACCTTATGAGAGGAGACTCAAGGAGCGTGGCTTGTTTAACCTAACCAAAAGAAGGTTGAAGGGTGATATGACTGCTTTCTAGGAATACATCAGAAGGATAAATATCAGGGAGGGAGAGGAATTATTTGAGTACGGCACCAATGTGGACGCTAGAAAAAATGGATATAAACTGTCCATCAGGAAATTTAGGCTTGAAATTAGTTGCAGGTTTCTAACTATCAGAGGAGTAAAGTTCTGGAATAGCCTTCCACGGGGAGCTGTGGGGGCAAAAAACATAACTGCTTTCAAAACTGAGCTTGATAAGTTTATGAAAGGGATGGTATGATGGGATAGACTATTTTGGAAACTGACTCATCTTTGATCTTTGTCTACTGGTGGTGGATATGCAAGTGGCCTAAGAAGGGAGGGTAGATGGGGTGGGTTCTGAGTTATTACAGAGAATTGTTTCTTGGGTGACTTGCTCACATGCTCAGGGTTTACATGATCGCCATATTTGGGATCGGGAAGGAATATTCCTCCAGGGCAGATTGGCCTGGGCTCTGGGGGTTTTTCACCTTCCTCTGTAGCATGGGGCATGGACCTACCGGTGAATTCTCTGTATCGTAAAGTCCTTAAATCATGATTTGAGGAGGTAAATAACAGTCATAGATTGGAAGCTTATTGCAGGAGTGAGTGGGTGAGGTTTTGAGGCCTGCATTGTGATGGAGGTCAGACTAGATGATCATACTGGTCCCTTCTGACTTTAGAGTCTATGAATCTATAAGCTAAAAAAAAAAAAGGGTGTGCCTAGAAATAAGATGGCTAGAAGTAAAAGATTAGCTTTTCTGATGGCACAGAAGTTATTGACTATTAATGTTGCATAGCTACTTCATTTAGGAACCAGCTCAGGGTCAGCAAAATATTCTCTTAGGTAGGTAGATAAGTAATGTGGTTGCCATTGACTTTTTAAAATTTCCCATTTTTGCATAATCCTTGTTACTGAGGTATTTGTGGTATTCTTTTTACCTACCATAGGTAGCAATGCAAATATGGTGGTAGTGGAAGTTACTTGCAAACAGCAAGGGCTGCATGACCTGCTTCCTGGCTAGTCATGTGGTCTTGACTCTGACTGCCTGTGACTATGTATACACATCTTGGTTCCTTATGGCTTTGTCTGAACAATATGAGTTCTCGTCTGCTAGTTGCTATTTGAACCCATCTGACCCTGCTGTGTTGTTGTACCCTGTTTGACTTGACCTTGCCACCCCACCTGACCCTGCCTTTCTGCACTTCCCCTTGGACTGGATCTCCTGGTGATTGGACCCTCTGACCATAGATCAGGAGTGCCCTTTGACCCACCTGACTCCTGGGCATATTGAGCCTTCATTGTATATCCTGGCCCAACACTCAAACCTTAGTATACAGGTTAATTAAAAAAAAAATTAAATCAATATCCCTTTCAGTTGAAAATATTGGTTTCCTGAGCTGTATATACCCATGACACATTTACTTACCCAAACACAGGTTGCAAGGGTTAAAATAATTCAACCTGATCAAATGTAGTATATAGAAATATGATGAATTTAGGTTCAATGAAAATTTAATGCCGTCTCAGCACTCAGCTGTACCTTCCAATGCAATCTTTGCACTTACACTGTAATTCCTACTGGAAGTTAATGTGGGTTACACATGTGCATGCGTGGAAGGAAGGGCCCCAGTGGAATTAGCAGAAACTGACTGAGATGGGAAGAGAAAGGGTGTAAGGAAAGGACAATGTCACCCAGAATTAATATGAGCTCACTGATGGGTGGAAGAAAGGTCAGGTTTGAGCCCTGCACATTTGGATGAACATGGTGTCTGGTTTGAACTTCTCTCTGTTTGTGCTAAATGGAGCTGTTTTTCCTTTTGAGATCTTTGTGAGTGGGTTTGGTGCTCATGGAAAAGGAGGACCCACAGCACTGATGTGATTGTTTGTGAGCTTTCCCATACACCTCTGCTGCTATACCTCCATTCTGATCTAGAACATCATTGGCTGCTTAATTCTGGGTTCTCCTGTAGCCTTATAGACTTCATCTCTGACCTGTATCACATCCTGCAGTTCCAGTTGTAGGCATCTCGCATGTCTCTGCCAATGTACCTGAAACTGGACTCACAACACTCCCTAATATTGCAATACTGTGGTATCACGCAGTTCTACTCATTCACTCGTAAATGGCCCTGACACACCTCTCATCCAGCCTTAGGCAGCTCTTCACATCACTAAACAAAAAAGAAAATGGCTTGATCAAGCTATTTCTTTCACAGGGAGGGGACAAAGAGATTATGTGTGGAACCCTGGCCCCACCGAAAGTCCCACTGATGTCAATGGATACATGAGTTCATTTTGTCAGTTTCTAAATAATTGGAAAGTGCTCATTCCCTATGGTGAAGGTGGCCATAGAAGTATCTAGATAAATAGATATGGGCTGGGGTTTTCAAAGTGCCTATGGGGGTTAGGCACCAGTACCCATTGGAATTTGATGGGATTTAGCCATCAAACTCCCTTATGTACCGTATCTTTTGAAAATCTGAGCCAAAATGGATTCATTGGTGTGCGTATATCAGGCTGAAGTTGTGTCTGATTATGTGGTCATTTGGTGATGTGCAACAAATGGGAGATTGGATAAAACCTACCAACTAATTTTTGTTTGTGTCCTGAGTTTCTTTTTGACCACTGGGCACTTGAACTGAAAGACCCTGGGCACCCTTCAATTCCCTCCTCTTATGCTCTATTCCACTAAACTGAAAAACAAACAAACAAACAAGCCATCTTCTAAGCTGAAAAACAACCTCTCTGCTCAGCCTGCTCTCGTCATTTTATATGTTTGCCACTGAACATTTTCATTATCTATTTTCAGTGAAGAATCACAAGTATTACGTCACCCAGGAAATTGCAAGGTCTAAGTAGCATTATTTCTACTGTGCCCTTTGTCAAGCAGTTAAAAAACATAATGATTCTGTGATAGATGCTCCCTTAATAGACTTGTGATGGGCCTTGGATGTATGAATGGGAGCTGTATCAGCACATCTTTGTAATAAGATTCCTCGCTCTGATGGCTGCAGACATAATCACTCATGTTCTATTCACAACTGGATGTCAGCTTCTATTATTTAAGAGATGACTGCCTGAAGAAATGAATTTCTTTACCTTAGCATCTCCATATGCAGCCAACCTTTGCAGTAAATTAAGTTGTTCATGTATACCTGGTGGTCTGTGTCCTCATGGAAAAACTGTAGAAAGTAGGGGTGTAAAAATGGGGATCAGGGAGGTCTCCCTAGATATCTTGTTCAGAACTGTGCAGTGGAGACCCATTCACACTCATTCATCTTTGTTTCTTGCAAACTGTTCAGTTCTCTTCATCTTAGTATGTTTCCCGATAATTATTGCAACTTGCTCTTTCCCCTGGGAGGTTACTTTCCATACTCCAGGGAGTGAAAAAAATAAAAGATATGAAAAGAACAGGCTAAGAAGAATAATATGTGGAGATCCAGCCCATAAACTGCAGCCTGAGCGCTCTGCAAATAGCCAGGAAGTCAGATAGCCATAATAATCTTGCAACCCCTTGAGGGGTCCTGACCCCCAATTTGAGATCCGTTGTACTAAGCTCTTACTTAGCCTCTCTCTTGTGGCAGTGAGTGTCACAGCTCAATTTTGCACTGTGTAAGACATGTCTTTTAATCACTTTTGAATGTCTTGCCATTCACGCCTGTTCTTGTGCAGTGAGAAGTTTAATAAATGTATCTGACCCACCATCTCTATACCATTCATTCTTTGGTATATCTCTAGCGTATCCTCTCCTATTTGTCTCTTCTCCAAGCCAAACAGTCCCAATCTTTTCAGTTGTTCCTCATATATCTTTCCATGTTTTAAGTGATTTTCATTTCCTGTCTCTGGTCCCAGTGAATTTCTGTTATTCCTGATGAAGTATACCATCAATTTCTACAAAGGCACAATATTTTCAATGCTATTTTCAACATCTAACGGTATTTGCTCTATGCCTGCTGGTGCTTTGAATTCTCTGAACCTGGAGCAGAGTTCTTTCAATGTAATGTTTTGCAATTGAACTGAGTGCATTTGGAGTTCAAGTCTTATCAAGCTTTCTGGCAGGAGCACATCAGAGCACCCGTGTCACACTAGTATAGAGCTGTAGGAATGGGAAGCTGTCTGCTTTGGACAGCCTGTTTTTTAAAAAAAATGTTTTTAGCTTAGTTCAGTCCCCCACTGCCTGAAGTCTCTGAAGCTTCAAAGAATAGCAGACCCTAATTACACACGTTAATAAAGGCCTGCCACAAGGGTCGTTATTGTGTTATGGGGGACACATTCTAAAAGCTACCGTGAACCTGTGATGGGACTGGAGTACACTATAGATCCTATAAGTATATATGTTAAATGGAGGAGACATGCTCTCTTCCAGAGAACTTACATCATTAATGCTTCTATGCTAAGAAGCCCTGCTGAGAAAGAGGGAGTAAAGTTCTACTTTAGTGAGGATGGCGCACAATCACTACAAAGTTCAGTCCGTGTACGGGGATCTTGAAGACAGCTAAGTACTGTAGCCCCAAGGCCAACATATTGCTGTAAATAGTTAGTTGTCACCGCCAACAGTGTTGATGACACATAACCCCAAGGATGCCAACATCCAGTTCGGGACACTTTGGAGGATGCACAATAACCACATGACTCTTCTCATTCTATGTCATAATGGCACTGGAAACTGGGGCTGTTTTGCTTAACTGGAACGTCAAGATATTGTAAACTGGAGTGCGAACACATGGTAAGGGCCATACCAGAGCTTGTTTGCAGGCTGCGTTGCCCAGGGCCTGCAAGAATTTTTTAAAAAGCTGCAGAAAGGACAGTTTTCAGAGATGTGACTAAGTCGCTAGCATTTGTACTCCTGATTTGAATGGCTCAGTTACTAGATGCATCTTTTATCTTAAATGCTTTCTTTTGGAGCAGATTGCCAATTCCTGTGTCATTCTGTTTATGAGGCTTTAGGAGGCAAAACCCAAACATATTATGCTGCTAGAAGTAAAGTGTGCAAGAAACATAATTTCCAGTCAGAGAAACAGGTTGAACAGCTGGTGTGAAAAGACAAAGAGTGGTTGGTCTTGCATGTCTTCACACAGGAAAGTTTAAAATGATCCATATTACCAAAAGCACTGAGTGAAGGACACTTGTCACTACTTTAACTTTCTGCAACAGTATGTTATACCTGTCTACCAATAATGTAGGTAATGGTGAATTACCATAAGAAAACAGACCGTGGGTATCCTGTCTTGCACTGGTCAATGTTGGCTCCATCACCGGAATACTTAAAACTTCCCCAATGCACTAACCTGGGTAATACTAGACTTTGGGGTGGGAGGTGGGTTTCCTCCTGAGTTTAAGTGACTTTATTAAAGCCTCAGTCAACAGGGTCAAAAATATAGCACAGGCAATTGGTTCAGCAGAATGTTTTGTGTCTATTGTCAAAGAGGACCATTTCCAACACGGCTCATAGGAATTCAGACATGCAATTGTTGACATTAATGAAAATGATCTGAAGTGATCTTTCAGCATCCCGTAGGTGTATCGTGGATTAAGATTTATATGTTATCTATGACTGAAGGGCCATATGTACTGCACCCAGTTTTCTAATTTGCTGGCATTAAAAAACCAGCATCAATGTTTGTTAATGGGTACCACATAGTTACCCCACCAATCTTCTGTTTTAAGTAGAGAACTCACCTGGGATTATTTCCAATGTTATTGTGTGATAACCTATGCCAATGTTGACTTTTTAAATAATAATCACTGTATGCATATTTTTTCCAGGTTATTCAAGCCTGGATACTGACTTTTTAGTTCCTTCAAACAGTGGACAAATACCCTGGTGTGCAATTAACAACAGTCCTTATCCGATCACCCTAAAATCAGGCAATAAACAAATGGCACTTGATTGAAAGAGCATTGGTAGCTGCTCTGCACAAGAATAGCAGCCTCTAGTGACATCTTCCACACAAACAAAAACCAGCCACCACATGGAAACACCAGCTGCAGGTGATGCCTCTAGCAGGTGTGAAAGAACTCTTACTATGGGCATGGGCCACAGCTCGTTATTAGTCAGATGCATGTTGTGATAGTACAGCATTGCTCTCTCTCACACACAACCCCCCCCCCACCATATCTGTCATACCTTTCCCCCATAATCATTCAGGAGCATGGGAAAAACCACACACATGCTGGGGTATTCACTTCCAGTCATTCTGGAGCAAGGGAAACACATGCTATCACACATATGTTTCCTGATCCAGCCATACAATACCATCATCAAACATACACAGCCATAATATAACATTCAGCCTCATTACTCGTCATGGATGAAAGCTCAGAAACCTATGCCCACAATCATACTGTGTCCCCTTATAAATCAATTCCTGATCATAGGAACCCCCCCCCCCATTTCACCCTTTAATCCTAGAGGACATTAAATATTGTTCATCACATCTAACAATGAGTTATCAGAAGGGACAGGTAAAAAAAAAAGACTATAGATAAAAAAAAATAGGGCAGGAACACCAGCGAGGTGCCTTCTGATCCCACTTCATAGGAAGGAGGACTTGGGAATGCATTTATGGAAATGAGAAAACAAATCTGCTGTTTCCAGTCCCCCCCTTCTACTCCCTCTCAGTTTCTCCTTTCATATAATTACATTGATTTTTTAAATACAGGCTCTCTCTCTGCAGCACCTGCACTTCATCATTCTGCTGCTGCTGCTGCTGCTACTGCAGCTGATATATCCCCATTTTGCCTCTGAGCAGATTACATTCTGCTGTGATCAAAGTATAATAATCACAGCCTTTCTCTTTCCTCCAGGCCCACTCACAGAACTGAACACATGGGCACCCTGACATCCCTACTTGACAGGCCAGCTAACTGGTATGGGGAGAGGCCAATTAACCACTGGCATGCACTTGGAGAATGGGCCAGGCTTGATTATTGATGAAACCCAGCTGAGGAGGGACTGGGTGGTGCTATGCAGAATATAAATGTGTAGCAGAAAGTGGCTGCTGGAAGAAACTCTGCAATCACTTTTCTGGTAGTAGGGTATAAAGAAACTTGTAGGCACCAAGAAGGCTCTTGTATAGTAAAGAGAGCGCCAGGGAAAGGCTTGGGAGGAAGAAGCCACAGGAGGTAGTAGTTAGTGGTCTGTTTGGTGTGAATCTTGACTGCCTATCTTAGGGGACCCAGTGGAGAGGTTATGCCTGGGTTCTCCTACCAGCCTTGGAAAGTGGGGGGTGAAAACCTTGAGAAAAGAGTGTGCAGATCAGACAGAGCGATTGCACATTTGTTTTGGTTGGACTATCTCCCACCCTGGGAGGGGTGGTACTAAGTATGGCCTGGCCAGAGGGCTGAATCAGGAGAAGAAGCAGACACCACAAGACTGGAGCAATGATCAATGGGGGCCTAGAGAGGAGAGCCTGTCATGCCATGGCTAGTCTAACTCAGCCACTCTAATGGTGAGTCACTGTGCTATGGTCTGTTTCCTAGATCTACTAATGGGGAGCCCTGCGCTGGCATTGGTAGCAGATCATTCAGGGTGATTTTTAGGACAGCATTTTAAAAGACACTTATCTCATCTCAAGACGAAATGTGCAAGTTAGAAGTTTATGGCTATCATAAAGCTTTGGAAATATTACAACAGTCCTGTGGCACCTTATAGACTAACAGATTTTCTTTGGCATAAGCTTTCGTGGTCTATAACCCACTTTGTCAGATGCATGAAATGGAAATCACAGTGGAGAGGTACATACCGGTATGCCAGGATGGAGGAGGGCAAGCGTTAGCAAAGTCAGTTCAGAGAGCAGATGGGACCTATTCACACCTGTTGATAAATGTGTGAACAGAACAATCACTTTTTTTAGTGTGATAACCATTCCAAGTCCCTATTCAGACCCAGTCTGATTGTGTCAAGCTTGCAAATCAGCTCCAGTCTGTAACAGACTTCAGTGTGAAACTGCAGAGCTGGAGCTGATTTGCAAGCTTGACACAATCAGACTGGGTCTGAATAGGGACTTGGAATGGTTGTTCTGTTCACACATTTATCAACAGGTGGGAACAGGCCCCATCTGCTCTCTGAACTGACTTTGCTAACACTTGCCCTCCTCCATCCTGGTATGTGTATATTTATCTCTCCACTGTGATTTCCACTTCATGCATCTGACCAAGTGGGTTATAGCCCACGAAAGCTTATGCTGAAGAAAATCTGTTAGTCTATAAGGTGTCAAGGACTCTCGTTCTTGCTGTACACAGACAAACATGGTTACCCCTCTGGAAATTTTGGAAATACTGGTGTCCTTGAATATCTATTTCACTTTACAATGCATTCACCTACATCATATTTTTGGGAGTGCCAAGAGCACAGCTTGTCTTAAAAGTCCTGTTTAACTGATCGCTGGATCTTGGAGAAATGTGTATTGTTAGTAGCAGTGCAATTCCTTTTACAAGTTCTGCGTATCACCAGTGATGTTAGCGGTAAAGCCCCTGGGACAAAAATCATTGTGCACAGCAGAGCTGCTGACCACAACACACAGCTAGACTGACCAGGCTTGCCAAATAATAAATAGCAGTTGTAATAACAGATGATGGGTGGGTCTCCCTAGAAGTAGATCTAAGAATTCCCAAATGAAACAGAAGGGAGACTCAGTACTGTCCTCATTTTTTCTAAGCTATACAGTACAGAACAAAATGTGACCATGGAATAATTTTGTCCTACTTTTGGTTGATGACTGGCAATGATGTCACAGATTGCCTTTTCCCACATTTCTTTAATAATGCCATTTTTATGTTAGGTTGTTATCAAGTTCTTCCTGATCTTCTTTTGCTAAATGGAAGGAAGATAGCAATGGCTAATTTCTGTGCATTATCAAAGGAGGCTTCTTGCATCCTCCGGGATGATGTTTACTAGGTCTTTCCAACCAGGGATCAGCTTGAGAGAAAAACAGCAGAGCGGGAGGCAGGACTAGCTCGGCACCTTGGAAGGGGAGAGTATTTGTCATTTTATTTAAGATGGGGATGTGGAATATGGGGACTTTGAGGATTTTTTCTCTCTCTCATACATATGCTTCAATTTCTGCTGTTAGCAGGCTTCTAACATCTGGAGCTGGTGGCTTTCTGTACTGTCGGAGAAAGTTTAAAAATAAATAAACGACAGGGACTATAAAATAATAAAAGCGTGTTCTGATTTTAAAAACTCCTGACACCATCATAGAATCTGTGCTCCAGAATGGGGGTCTGGACTATGAGCTTGAGGCAGCTGACTGATCCCCCATGGCACTACAGCATTTCCATCACAGTCAGAAAAGCCAGTTGCACCTAAACAGAGGAGAGAAATAAACCCATCTTCTGTAGTAAATGCAGCCTCCATGATGATGGAGTCTGACAGATTACAAAGACTCACTATCAACTGAACTAGCCTTGTTAAATACCTGCTCCAGTTCATTTTCTTTGTCTCAAGGCAATCTTCTCCAATTAGGGAAGGCAAGCAGGTGTGATCACAGTGTAACTAAGCCTGCTGGGTCCAACCTTTTGGCACCTCACTGGCTGGGTGATAGGTCCCAGGATTTGAATAAGGGCATGGGCCCTCTGTATTTGTTTTTAAACTCTTGATTAGCAACTTCAGTTTCTTCACCCCCTAAAATAACCCAATTCTTACTCATTTTTTTAAAGTAGTTTATCCAAATCTATTCCAACTTTTTTGTTACACAGCTGACATAACCCAAAACTAGTGGTGGGCAAACCGTGGATGGTTTGGATAAGCACTGAAATGTATAAATTATCCCAGATGTATCTGGATCTCTTGGATCTGTAAACC